>CM073763.1:92148104-92748104 GCA_037127475.1 Arma custos | reverse complement strand
GATCATAGTTGTTTAAATAACAGAAAGAACATGAGTGAAACTAATGTTTTGATATAATGTAAAGATGGAGATGGGGGTGCAGTCAAATTAAACACCAAATAAGTGAATACTTATTGTTTTGATATTTTAACTATAGAAACTACAAGTTTATTTTTAATTTATTCTAGATTTTTTCCCGTCTGCCCGTTGTGCCCCCCCCCAGAAAAAACTCCGAGGTCCACCCTTGATATAAACATAAAATTTAAAGACATTTAATATCAGATAGGCCTTACTTGCAATGATATTTTAACAGAGCTGACAATTTTTTTTTAATTTGTTCTTCTAAAGCACCTTTAACATTTTTATTTTGAATAAATTGACAGTCTTTTAGTGTTAGTGGAATCAGAAAATAGATCAACATAAACTACGAAAAAAAATGTAATTAATAAAAGTAGAAAAAAAGAATAATATTATTCTGATTAAAAACAAATTTTCAGAAATAACATCATTAATATATATAATTAATAATGTAAAGCTAGTTAATTATATAATTGGAATTATATAAAATTCTTTTATTGGAGAGTGAAAAAGGCATAAATTGGAGTAAGGTGATTAATAAGTAACATAATATATATTACAATATTATAATATTACATTTCCATAAGAGTTAAATGGAATTCCATGTTCATTAAATTTAAAAATGAAGGATATTTCAGGAAGTGAGGAAGATGTGTATATCCATTTAATTTTTTTTACTTTTTTCAATTTTTGTCATTTTATAATACTCTTAATATTTTATATTTTTAATAAATATAAATGTTATTAACATTATGAGAATAACTGGCCCAATTAAATGTTGAAACTATTTCTACTGTTCTGGCAAAATTGTATTTATAACAGTAATAATTTAAACTATAGAACTTCTTGGAGTTTTCTATTTCTATTGAGTGTCTATAACAATACAAGTAGAAATCAAAAGCAATATGATTTATAAAATAGTAGATTAATAGAACAAATTAGTATTATAGATTATCAAATAAATTAAAATTAAAGAATAGTATGAATTATTCCAATGAATAAGAATGTTACACTTGAATACAAAACTGTTAGTTACCAAGGATTTTGCTAGATAACACCAATGAGTTTCATTTTCTTTACTACATATAAGGAAGTAGTTAAACCACTGACCAAATTTTTGAATTTCGTTAAATTAGGCTTAATTAAAACAATATAATTAGATAATACACGATCAAATGATAACTAATAAAATATAGATAGCATTATCAAGTCTTTTTCAGGAATAAGCTTTTAATGAAATAGATGGATGCTGTGGTATTTACAGATCTTCTTGGGGCTCACCCACCCTCTACATATTTGGGTACGCTTAAATCAGGAAAAACCTCGAGGATGATCTCAGACAAATCACCTCCCTCCGCAACAGTTGTCCTAGAAAAACAAGTCTCTCTCTCTCTAACATATAATGAACTCAAGACACTCCATAGTTTGTATTGGTAAATTTTTTTAATGGCATTATCCTTCAAAAACGTATAAATGAAAGTGCATGTATCAAAAAAGTAAAGAGTATCTTGATCGAAACAGCTGGAAATAGGCAAGAAATTTAAATTTAAACTATAAATAAACTAAAATTAAACTTATGATAATATGTTAACTTAATTTAATAGGATCCATTATTATTAAGTCTGTAGTATTCCTAGGATAAATAATAGAATTCCTAGGAACCTAGCAAATTTGATTTTCAGATTATAATTAGGACCACTTTCAAGCAAGTGCTAAAATAATAGGATTAAAAAAACAGATATTGTTGTTATGCAATAAATATTTGTTGGTAAGGATAAAATATTATAGAAAACAGAGACTATTTTATAAATGAACAAAATTTGAAACATCAATTAATACCATTTTTAAACTTTAATGTTGCATTCAACAGTGCATTTCAAGAAGGATTTAAGGTATTTAAGTTCTCAACATGGAAACGGAATGAAGAGGAAGGCTTAAATATAGAAGAGGTGGGACTAAAAAGAATGGAACTGAACAACCAGGGGCTTCAAAAGAAGAACCATTTTCAATGTGGCATCATTGAAGAAATAATTCTCCAAATAATTTCAGAGATCAGTGACCATATAATCTTGGGTTGATGATCAAAGCATCCAGAGAGATATTCTCTAATTTGTTTCTGCCCTGACAAATGCCCTGAAAGGAGACTATTTCTGTACCACAATAGAAGGATTGGAATCAATGTAAAAAGGGAATTGGAATAAAAACAAAGAATGTGGACATCTTGAAAACTGACAGTTAACTGAATTTGTGTTCACTTGAATGTTAAATGCACTTGTGATTATTTTGATATTTAATAATGATTTCATTGAAGATGGGCATGAAGATGTTATTTTGTTTTATACCTGACTTGTAACAAGAAAACCCAAGAAGGGTCTTGGGTTCACTACTAGATAGAGACTGCACTGTTTCTAAAACAATGGCCGAGGGCGAGGGAATTGATTTGTTCAACTGCCTGGTTTTCCCCTGAATTAAGGGTTCCCACTTTATTGAGACTGAATGATTGCCACTAGGGTCTGGAGATCTTACAGCATCCAAATGTGGCTGTTAAAAGATTAAATAATTTATCTACCACAACTGGATTTAGCACTGAAACAAAGCATAGCAACTTAGCACAGCAAGTTAGCGCAGCAACTCATTACTCTATGCACTGAGCTATCCCGCTCTCATATTTTGTTTAATGGAAATTGAATCTTTTTTAATGTTTTTGTTGTATGTTATTTACACTGTAATTTTGCGTTAATCAATAAACCTCAGTTAATTGTAGTATTTATCTAGGAGGGGGGATTACAACAAATAATGCAGAGCTAATAACTGATTGAGCAATTAGCCACTGCCAGTTTTGATCACAGAACTAGAAGAACAGGAGCACAGTGCCCTTTTCGAAACACATTTTATTAAGTATAATCAATTTTAATTTTTCAAAATATTGCTGTCAATTAGGTTATACCAGTTTATAGTAAAACATGTTTCCTGGAAAAGTATTATTATATTTTTTAACCTTAAGTAGTAATTATATCAAAACACTCTCACTACCATTTGAATAATACTAACTAACTGATTGGATAAATGGCATACAATTAAAAATATATATATTTTTAAAATAGTATGCACAGTTAATATCTTGATAAAAGGGTTATGATTTGGCAATATAAGTATAGTCGAATTTGTCTAGATGAAATGTAAAACAAACTGAAAATCGGTAATAATTTCTATAAATAATAAATAGATTCAAAAAGTAATAAAATACAGTTTCTTAAATATGTATCCTAATTATAAATTATAAATTTAAAAACCAAATAAATTTCCAAGGAAAACAAATTTATAGTATGGAATGTACTATACTAGTCACCCATAAAAAAAATTAATAATCTTGAATAGTTGGTCAAGAAAACTTTTGACCTTTTGAGTTTGATAAACTTATGGAATACATTTTTAAAATAAATAACATTTAATATCACATTCATGATATTGTATTTAAAATGATATCACAAAAAAAGGAATCAGGAGGTTATATTTCCTCCCTAATTGTCCTAAAATATATTAGCAATTATATTCTTGTCCACCAACAAAAATTTGTATTTTGATTAATTATTTTAATATTTTTAATAATTGTTTTTCCTGATTGTAATTCTTATCTTTAAAACTTATGAGTAATTTGCAAAATTGTAAACACTTAAATGATTATTTGCTTAATTCTTACGGAATTGCCTCCTCCCCCCCTTGAAAAATGATTTAAACTTCTTCTACCAAAATGATTATGTTAAAGCCCCGGCTTAAGAATATTATAATATATCCCTCTTTAGCAATTGAATTTTCAAAAAATAAAAAATGAAATACATGTAAAACATATATATGCATTCTAAGTAACAAGTGAAAAAACGAACCACAGAAGTTGTAGCCATGAATTCCAAGTAGCTGTGAATCTTCTTTCTTGAAATTTGAAAAAAGAAATCACTAGTAGGTACTAATGGGCGAAAATTATTTAAAATACAACAAACTGGAAAATTCGCTAGAAATAGTTTTGTAATATTTATATTACTTAAAATAATTGTTTAACATGGTATTATTTGGATGAAGGTATTATTCAAAAGGAATTTTTTATTTATTTCAAGAATTTCAAATTTAAAAAATAGATTATTTGAAAAGAAAAGATATGACGCGGACCGGAACTCGAACCCGGGTCTCCCACCTCTCCGTGGTGGCTTTTCTTTTCAAATAAAATATTTTAAAAAATAGACTTTTATTTTTTATCATTATTTGAAGAAAAAAATTTTGAACAATCATTTTTAATACGCATCTTACTTAATACATCGGCATTACTAATTAAATTTTCCTGGAAAATTAGTTATGAAATGACGGCCTAATGAAATTACTGAGTTACGAAAATGCAGTAATAAATAAAATCGGTAGTTTTTAATTTAACTAAACAAATAAAATATTTTATAATAATAGGTAATTAAATAGATATTTAAACATATTAAATTCGAAATTGGGAGGTGGGGTTAGAAATGGCCTTAGTTACTTTTTAAATTTATAAAGTGGAACAAACATTTTAATTGATTATAGTTCGATATATACAAATATTAAAATATTTTAATCATTAAATAAAAATTAGTTAGACTTTTCAATTAAAACACTATGGTATTTTATTAAAAACGCTTCTAAATATAAAATTTCTAATTAGACCTGCAATAGTTGTTTAATTTAAAACGAAATAACTGTCGTAGGAATGTTTTTAAGTTTGAATATGCTACTAAAGACCTTAAAAAGTTTATGTTAATTACCGATTTTTAAAAGATTGAATTAGATATTAATATAATATATTATCTTTGAAAAACTAATAGTTTTTTAAACACGTACGATATATATTTTCGTAAATAAATATCATTTAAATTTACGCTTCAGATATTGTATTTTAAATAGTACCCAATTCCGCTTAAAATGAATTTTTATCACACTGTAACCAAGTCAGAAAAAAAATCACTTTCACTTCCTCACTTTCCACTTCAATATAAAAAAAAAACACGTAAGTGACGAAAAAAAAGTTTAATAGATTATTTAAATTATATTCTAAAAGCACAACACAAGATTCACAAATAATAAAAAAAATAAACGACACAAAAAGACGTCCGTCCGATCCGAAAGAAACAAATGAACTAAAAAAGTCAGTAGCTGTTGCCAAGTGTGGAAGTGGATAATGAAATTATAGAGAATGCTGCCTTCTAATTGGTCAGCGATTTCTAGTCCCTCCAAGAAGTTCAATGTGACCAATTCATATATATAAATATTTATATTTAAAATTTTTGAAATAAATGTAACTTTCACTATAGAATTAATTAATATTATTTATTAAATACCTAATTTATTATTACATACATTTATATTAGAAACGAAAATTTTTAAGTTGTCAATATAATGTATATACATGTACTGAGAATATTAGTTTTTTTTTTAATTAATAGCATTTATTGACAATTGTTTTTTAATTTCAATATTATTAAAATATGAATATTTTATTTTTCAACATTTTGTTTTTCTCTCTCACTTTCCCTCCCTTTTACCAAAGCCCTCCAGAACTGAGTATTTAAAACACACACTTGAAACAAGCATACATGTATTACTTTTTTAATTATCAAAGTTTTAATTACAACATCTTAAATATCCTTTAACCAAAATCTAATATTAATTAAAAACAAAGAATAGTGTCAAAAGTTTGTTAAATTTCAAGACAAAAAACCATCTTAGTTTTCTGTGTAAGTTTCCTTTAACACTATGCTGGCGATAAATTCTTTTAACTGCTTCTTGTATATCCTTCTCATTTTCCTCATAGTAGCTTTTAGGATAGAAGTAATGTTTCTATTTGCATTGAAGAAAGTTTTAATAAAGCATAATTGCTTTATTTGCAAGCAGAAGGCACTTAAAATATGTAAACAAGTTTCCGGAGTTAAACTATCTCATTAACAAAAGTTTTCTGAGTGGAATATCTCTTGGTAATGAGAAGTTAGAGCTCCTTATTGTTTGGTAAGTTTTTAGAATGTGTTATAGTTTTGTGGTAATATAAGTAGAATTTATTTACAGGTGATTCTTCTAAACAAATGCAAGTATGAAAATATACAATATGTATAAAAAAAATAGCATGGAAGTGTTAAACTATTTAAAGTAGCATAGAGTTGTAATAATTGCTGTAAAGCTTTATGTTATATTTTCAAACTTATTTCAATATCATCGCTAACCTTCACTAACTAAATAACTGATCAAACCAATTTACTAATAAGGTAAGAATAAATAGATATAAATAAATAAGAAATCTGTTATTTATTAATAGCATGATATCATAAAATAATAACTCAGTATTGTTTAGATTGGACGATTATTGGTATAATTTTGTTTCAGATTAATTACATAATTCATTAATGAAGTCTGTTTACTTTGAACTGTATTTTTGGAATACATATATGGAATTGTAAAACAAATTTAAGGACTTGGCATTCTAAGTGCATTCTAACCCTCAGATCATGTTTTTACATTTTTTAACAAGGATCGGATGAAAGATTAAATATAGTAAATTTAACAGAAGCTCTTTCGCAGTTAGTAAAATCCATTACTGTCAATATTATTTTGTAACAAAATAATCTTGAAGCTAGCAATATTAATGTTGCTATGAAGTTTTGCTATTTCTTTATTATATTTAAAAGAAATTAATGGAATAAGGAAATGCATACAACTACTAAACACTCTAATCTTCATTTATTGTCTGTATAATGAAATTCTTAAAAATAATATCACAAAGTACAATACATAATTTCTTTTAAAACTGATGATTTATTAATATTTTTTTTTTTTTTAGAGGAAAAGGATTCACAGAGAGAGAACAAACAATATGATTACACTTGGTTAGTCAGAAGTTTAGAAAACAAAAATAGACGAAGTAGTTTGACTAATTTCTTTTCACCAATACAAGTCCTAGTATTATTAATACATTTTCCACAAAATAATTAAGGTATAAAAATATTTATTTATTTTTAATTTTTTTACATTTCTGTGTAGCTAGCAATATTTTGAAAAATAAAAATTTATCGATTCTTAATATCTATTTAAAGTATTCTATTAATAAATAATTTTGAAGTGCTCTAAAGAAACACATATTAATGAAACTATTTTTATATCATAATTTTATGTAGAGACTAGTAAAACGGTCATTCAGTTATCGTAATCACTATAAGCGATATTTTCCTCGACTGTTACATTTAGAAGACCTTCAAAATTTGAATATTAAGAATGTCAAATTTTAAAAAATCCATGAATAAATGTATATAATAAAATTATTATTTTAAATTAACAGCAATGTTCATAATTAAAGTAATTAACAAAAATCCAGTTTATTCTTCCAAATGAGGTGAGAAAATAGTAGAATGCTTTGTAAATACATAAGCCTGGATGTTTTAATTCTTCTGCTACTCTTTTTTTCTTGCCAAGCACTCAATTATTGTTAGCTATAAATAAAACTTTGCAATTTGGCCTTAGCCAAATGGCGCATAACGAAACAAAATGAAATTTTAAAAACTATTTGTCTGAAAATAAGTTGAGATCTATCACTGTGTTATAATATCTTTAAATCAATAGTTGCCTGGAAGAAGGGCCAATGTTACATTTTTCAAAGTTTAAGGGAGAGCCAAAATAAGAGAACGGGTCATTTAATTAGGTGACTGCCACATACGCCCTTCTTCCATTTTATAGATTTTACGCCCTCGTAAGTTACACTACTATGGTTAGGATATCTTCACATATGCCTTTCTTCTACTGGAACTTTGTCTCTTGAGAGACTGATCATCCTCTGATATGGAAGATTGTGCTATCCCTGACCTCTATTGACTGTTTAGGCAACTAAAAACTAATGTTAGCAGATCAAAAAAAAAAAACGAAAACTGAAAAATGTAACTTACACCCACCCTTCTTCTAGGCAACTATTCAAGTATTGTATGCACTCAAATTTGGAATCCTAAACATAGTATCCACTCAAACGTCTGAAAAATATGTGCACCCTTTTTTATGGTTATGACTATCTTGTCAAATCTTAAAAAACAAAAAAATTCACCATCTTTAAGTCTATTAAGTAGTTTTTTCCCTAATCTAAGAGTTCAAAGATAATACATATTTAGAAGAAAAAAAAATGAACACACAATGTAAGCCCTTATGTTGTTATTGTTAGTAATAGAAAGAAGAATACGGAAAAGACAAAACAATAAAAAATACATATATAATCATTGTTTTTCTAATACTACATAACTCTTGCTATTGATAATATATTTAAAAAAATAAATGTTATTTTCACTTGACGGCCAAATTCTTTTTGAACTGTGCCAATTGTATAGCGATTTTGTTTAATATCGAGTGAGCTGTCCCAGCTCCAAGACCAACGATTAAAGCACACTCGGTAACAAAATATTCCACATCTTCTATTTCAGCTTCTTTGGCTATCGGACCGCTTCCTTTACCTCTGTACAATAGCGCTTTATTGGCAGCTTGGCAAAGCCTCGCAGTTTCCGAATAGAACTCTTCTTGCAGATCGAATAACTCGAGTTGTGGCATTCCAACGTCAGCAAATCGTGGTGGATAAACCTAAAAACATTTTTTAAAGCTTACGAATAAGTGACAACATATAAGTGAAATAAGTACTTCTAGGTTATACTAGTTCAAAATTAATTTATTAACAGATCCAATAATTTTTTTAATAATTGAACCAAATTATTACTCGAAAAAAAGGTTTTATGTGGAATATTTGTCCAAAAAAAAGATGAGACCACTGGGTAATATAGGAGATTACTTAACACAGAATTGCGAAGCAAAATCCAGTAAATATTATTGCTATATATTAAGGTATCAATTGTATTCGTCTTTTTTTTTCTCTTATTATGGCACCTTAAAGTTAGATTGTTTATTTCTGAATTCATGAGGTTTTTTAACTGAAAGGGATTTTACAGTAGATAAAGTCCAACTTTGTTTTTCTAATATTCTTTTCTTAATTTAGTTCTTTTGTAATATTTCTTTTAATAACAATTTTTTAATACAGTTGACTCTTGATATTTAGACTTATTCAATAGTCTAGCACTATGTTGGTCAGTACGTGTCCAATTAATGTAAGACCTGAATATTTTATTCACAGTAAAATGCATTTTTATAATTCCTCTTCTATTTTTATTTAAATTAAAGTTTTTATTCACAGATTAAGTATGTCTGAACTTGATGGAAGTAGAAAAAATTAGCAGTATAAAATTGTAAAACCTGTATATCGTGATTTCTACTTTAATACTTTTTTGATAAAATTTACAATGAATTATAATCCTATGTTTTTAAAAAACTCTAAATGATTGCATGCAAAATATTATCAAAATAAAGGGATTTAATAAAGCTCATAATACATTTTGTAAAAATATTGTAAATAACATTTGATAAATCTATTAATAGTTGTATTTATTCATAATATTGTTTTTAATCTGTAGTTGTTAAGTATAAATCTATTGATACTGAAAAAAAATTCTAAAAAAAAAAGAATAATGCTTATTTGTTTGTGATTTAATTTTTAACTTGTTTGAATTGAAACAATTTTTTTTTTTAAAGTTTGGTTTTAATAAAAATATTACCCATGTATCATTTGAATCTGCATAATTAAATCTATTAATTATAAATATAGTAAAAATTTTGTCTGTCAAATTATTGTTTTATCTTATTTGAAATGAATTCATTGATTTATATATATATATATATATATATATATATATATATATATATATATATATATATATATATATATATATATATATTCTTTCTTTCTCTATAAATGAAAAATCTTATAATATTAACTAATAAAATCATCATTAAGCATCATTGGGGAAGTGAAAGAGAACAAAAGTTGTACGCTGTCCAAAACACAGGAAATGCCTGGTGGACTTACAAAAGCATTAGCGCCTGACAGAAGGCAAATAATGGAGTTGCTTTTTCATAAATAAATTATTTGTCAATATGAATTTCTAAATCCTCTTTTAATCAATTTCTAAAAAACAATTTGCACAATTAAACTGTCATAGTTCTATATTTTGTCTGGAAACAATTTTTTTTTTTAAATTTAATTAATGTCCTTAAAGGTATTAACAATAAATGAGTAATTACTTATACTTTTATTTCAAATAAAGAAAATACATACAGCGATCTGTAAAGGAGGAAGAGGAGCATCAAAACTTGGCGGAACAAGACGCAGGGGCTCGTGTTTCACGCCAAGCTGATCGTAAGCTTCCAGAACTTTATGAACAGAACCAAGAGATACGCTGTACAATGAGGATGAATCAAATATCACTGTGTAGTCAAAAGGTAACTCTTCAGCTGTCTCCATGAGGCATCCACGGATTTTTTCAGATAAACTTTTTGTATCACCACCTCCTCCACGGTTCTCAGATATCTTAAAATATTACAATATATTATTATTGTTTAATAATAGATACAGGTTTTTAAAAAGTTCTAAATAATAAAATAAATAATTTCATTTACTATATTTTTTAAAAGTATTCTTGCAAATAAAGTTCTTCTACAATATAAATAAAATATACTCAATGATTAGTAACATTAACTCAAATAAAATATAGATCAAGAAATTAGTACAAAAGTAATAATAAAATGTAAGGTATTGTATAGTTGTTGTTTGTTCATTTAACATCACTTTTTTCTGCTACGGCTAATTGGACGATGCTACAGTGGGAGCTTTAAATTTTGCCTATCCATGTTTAATTAGGATAGGGATTTTTAACGAATACCTGACATCATACAGGCTCGGGACCCCTGTTTAACGTCCCTTCTGAAGGACCATGTATGACTAACGATTTTTTACTCCCTTAAAAAATTCTAGGACTACCTGCCGGGCTACGAAGCCCCGATATTGAGCTTAGTAGTTTGTAACACTAACTATTAGACCCCAGATATCGTAAAGTAATTATATGGCTCTAATTAAGTAAAAAAAAATTTTTTATGAAAATATTTTAATGGTAATTATCAAGTTTTACCTATTCCTAGACAAAATAAAAATAGATAGACAATACAGAATAAGTATGGTTGTTACATAGGACACTGAATAGTTCACTATAATTGATTTTATAATACCTCAGGATCTTCTATATCAATCGGATTCAGTTCAAGGTCGTCTGTCGTAAGGTATGTTAATAACAAATTTAAAACTTGTAAGTTATCTTCTTTTTCAATATATCGGTCAGAAAATATGTGTCCAGATCCAATTACAGCCATTTTCCCACCTAATAATGACATATTCAAACTAGTGACTCTGTTATCCAAATAGTAATCTTTTTACTAATTTAAATCCTTAAAAAAAAAATCACCTGGATTTGTTTTTGCTCCAGATTTGTGCACTGTAACAGCACAAACTGGACGATTTAGTGGGAATGATATTGTTCCATTGGAAAAAATTGGTACTGCAGGTTTTACAGTGTTTAAGGTTGCTCCATAGGGATATACAAATGACATGCACCTAAAATATGAAGAAATTTGGTTATAGTTGGGAACATAATAATAATATTCAATTTCTCAATGTAACACTCACTGACTAAAATTCTTAACTTCTTTTCCAAGAAATTTTGCAATTCCACGATTTAAAATACCATTTGGAACGAGACATTCCTTTGGATGGAAATATTTATAATAGTGAGTTCTAACAACAGAATCTAAAGAAAATAAAATGCAAATAATTAGTAAAATATGCGTACGCAAACCAGTCTCTTTATGGTAATAAATGATGTAAACTGGTTTTTATGCCTTTTTCTTATATTTATCAATAAATATTATAATTAATTATCAACTTAATGTGAATTTAATACTTAAGCTAATAAATTCAAAATCAAGATTAATAGTATAAATATTTAATAGGTTAAATTTTAAATAATATAGTTGGGATTGGTAGTGTACACTTTTTTCTTAGTTTTTTGTTTCAATAGTATAAAAATATAGAAAATTTAGGGTGTTCAGTTCCACAGGTTGTCGCTTTCGGTATAAGTCACACGTCTTTACTTTTTATTTCTTTCGTTTTCCTTAAAAAAAAAACAATAATCGAGATTTTTAGTAGGGAAAAAAGAGTGTAATTATGGAAAATGTGTATATTATGAAAACCATTTTATCAAGAAATGAACACTATCCTATCATCATCATCTATCCTTCGAAATGTTAGTTGCAAAGTTTTCTTGAAGAATTGATTGCCGAAATAGGCACATTTTGATTTCGAGAATATTAAAATGGAACCATGAAAACTTGTTGTGATCTAACTCAAAAGTGACAACCTGCAGAAACGATCCCAAATGTTGAACCAAATAAAATTGTAACTATTACTATGATTAAAAAGAAATTCTTACCACTTCATTTTGTATGAAAGAACATAACAATTTATAGCTGCCAGAAAGGATTTAGTAATGAAAATTAAAAGGAAATATACATTTTAGGAATTTTAAATGTATTAATCTAAAAATTAATATAGGAAAAATTATTCATCAGAATTTTTGAAAAATAAGAAAATAATCATCAATTATTTAATTTAATTCTGTAGTTAAATAATAAATTATTAGAAATCTGTAATTTTTTTTTTTTTTATTTAACGTCACTTTATGCTGCAATAGCTGATTGGACAGTGCTACAATGGGAGCTCTAAACTTTGCATATCCAGGTTTAATTAGGATTTCTAAGGAGTACATGATATACAGGCTTGGGACCCCTATTAAATGTCCCTTTCAAAGGACAGCATAACTAAGGATTTTTTAATCCTTTAAAAAAATCCTGAAGCCACCTGCCAGGTTGCGAACCCACAACCTTGGGTTTAAAAATAATAATAATGGTAGACACTTCTTCTACCATGCACCTCGGCCTAAAGAGGCCCATTGTGCTCGAGTCCTAAAAATTCGTATCGTAAGTCTAGGCTTCTGAGGTATTTTAAGTAATCTTTAAATCTCAGTTCTTGGAGTTCCTAGTGTCCTCCAGAGCAAAGGTCAAATGTCCTCTTCTGACATAGTGCATTACAAAGAGAACGTGCAAAGGAGTTTTGTCCTCATCGGTGCACCATTTGTACTGGAGTCCTTCTTCGAGGCACAGACAGTGCAACCTTGGGCTTAGTAGGTTGATATGCTAATCATTAGACCACAGGTTCTATAATTAGATACATATTTTTTTCAACGATCTGGAAGTAGCTTTATTCTATCATTATTATTTATACATTTATATTAATAATACACTATTTAAAGATTTCTACTATACTATACTAAAGATTTCTTAAACAAAATCATAATAGTAACCATAATGTAACCAACTTTGAATTAAAAAACATTCATGCTGTTTACCATTATTTATCATAATTCCATATTCTTCTAACAAGTAGTTTATATTTGTTTCAAACTTTTTTTCTCCTCCTTCTCCTAAAGTTACTAGCAGACTTCCTCCCGAGTCAAGGAACATCTTAATTTCATTGAATTCTGTTTCTGTGAATTTGTCTCTGGGGCTTGGCAGAACAAATACTGCAGCATCTTGAAAAGTCTCTGATGTAATGTCATCTTTATTTCTAAAAAGTAAATGGATTATATGCTGATAATTTTAATGAAAATGTGAAATAAAGAGCTTGAATTAAAGTAAATTAGGTTTGACAAATATATTACATATGAATTTTCCATTGATTCCTCAGCTTCCTTTGAACTGTTTTCCAGTTATCATTGAGTTTGAACATTTCATTTTTGGACTGATCGAACACGATAGTACCCTTCCCTTCATTTTCAAGATCTATAGCTTGAAACTAAATTAAAATAATGATACGAATGTTAAATATTATAATTCCAAAGACTGAGAAATATCAAATACTTACTTCTACAGGAGCCATATTTATTGATTGAATATTCTCCAGGGCAACACTGCGTAAACATATAACCTGAGCGTAACCTGCGTTTGAATGTGTGTGCCATGTGCATTGACAATCTTTGTTGAGTGCAGTCGAAGAAGCAGTCTTTGTCAAGTTTAGTGGAAGAACTTTAGAAAAAATGAAGAAAAGAGTGAAGTAAGTATACTTTATTGATCAATATTTTGTAACTACTTTTTAGTTTTGGTTACCGTTTTGTTATCCGCTAATGATCCCCTGAAATACTATATTTCACAGTGAAAATCTAGTTCTGTTCAAAGTCACTTTGTATGACTAAATTTTCTGAATTAAAGTATTGTAACTTAGTGCATAGCCCTTTTTTATTGGCTTATAAGGTTTGTCTTAGTTGTATTGTTTCCTTTATTTCATTTAAACAATGTGCTAAAATATTAGTCAAACATTTAATCAGCTGACTAGTATTCTTCAGTCAGGTTAAGACAGTTATAATAATAAAAATCATTTTAAAATGTTTTATTTATTTTAATTTCTATTTAAAAAATGTCATTTCATGAAAAATTTGATGCTTTGCCCATAAAATAATTTTCTTGCTGATGCCACTCCTTTTAATGTAGGTATTAGTTGTGAATATACTACTTTGAATTTTCTCTATATTATAGTTAGTAATAAGTTCTAATGTAATTAGGTTCTATAATAAAAACTGGGTGATTAGCATATATGTCTTAACCTTAAGTCAACAGAAGATGAAAGCCAATGAATTTTTTTTAGCTATAGCATACAATCAATGGTTTATACCTTTATTACGAAATTCTGATTTATTAGCCATTGCCAAAATATCGTTGCATCAATTATTGGTACCTTTACAAAGTATAGATTTTGGGATATTTCCTCTTTGACTCTTCAAAAAAGTTAAGGTTATTTTGATCAAAATTAGGTGAGGTTGAGTAATGAGTGGGAATTTAGAGACTTTTCCCATCTGTCATGAATTGTTAGTACTGTAGATTGTTGATTATTATAAATAATACCGTTGGTTCAGATTCGTGGTTGAAATCCATTTGTAAAAAAGGAAATAATTATCAATCACTATATTTACATATACTTCAAAAATATATTCATGTTGTGTAGTGCACATGTCACATAGTAACGGTTTCTATTAATAAAATGTTTACTTTCTGCCTCTTCAATGTTTTACTCTAATATCTCATACTAAACTTGTTATAATAAAAATACAACACTCGAATTTCATTATAAAAGTTCTAAATATTTTAGTTTTAAAGAAAGTGCTCTTCAAACTTCTTTTATAAAATTGAAAAAGTTCTTTTTCCATTTTACTTTAGTTGTTAGCACAGCATTTTACTTCATGATTCAAATTCTTTGCTGTTTTGTTTTTTTGTAAGTCATTCATACTTAACATTATTTGTTTATTTGGCATAACATATTATATTTTAACATATTTTGAATTAATTTAATTTTTTTCTACTTATAAACTTATTAATAGATTTGCTTGGTAAGCCTATCATGAGTAAAATGTAATTTGTAATTATTTTATTTTAGTCATGTTCATAGAAATGCTTCCATAATACAAATGTTCTTGTTGAATATAAGCGTGTATACATGTTAAATTGAACTTTTTCTTCATATTATTAAAGAAAGTTTTCTTTAAAAATGAAATTATTGCATGCAAAATTATTATCTATACTATAGGTAATTGCTAATTTGGTCTTTGTATTATTTCAGGAAGGTCAAGCTTGATGCAGATCTGGATGAAGAGGTTGAAAACTTTGATCTGCCTGATTCTGATGATGGATTCGATGATGAGGAAAGGCATATGCTTAATAATGCAGTTGGTCGGCGCCAAAATAATGAAGAGGTAGCTTTAAAAAAACTTCTAAAATTTGTTGTTTTATTTTTTTTACGGAATGGCCTAGAGTCCACACGAATATTATTATTTTCACTTCTTTTCATACCACTTCTCTCCTTCCTTCTTTCTTCCCACCTTTTCCTCATTCAGGAAAGAACAATTGTTTCTTCGGTCCACGCTATTCCTTTTCAGGCATCTCTCTTTCCCACAGGGACCTTAATTTCTTATAGTCATCCCTATCAAAACAGTCTTGGTCTGTTATTTTCAGTCTCTCAGTTTCTTCCTTCATCTGTTTGATGATTTACCCTTCCCAGCACTCTTGTATCCTCTCATTTTATAGAAGATTTTTCTAGTGAATCTCTTTGGATGCATCCTCATGATATGCCTGAAGAACCTTAATCTTCTTATTTTTATGCCTGGTTCCAAATCATTCACTTCTTTGTATATTTCCTTATTAGGCCTCAACCTATAGCCTTCCTGTGTCTTCTTTAGGCTGTAAATTTTTCTTATTATTCTTTTTTCTATCCCTAACATTTTCCTTTGGCTGGCGAGGGAAGCAGTTTCCATTCCGTACTGTATCACTGGTTTGACAACCATATTGTAATGTCTTAACTTCGCATTTGCTGACAGGCTCCTTTTATTTTATAAATTGTTTGTCATGAAGCTTAGTCTTTCTAATTTAGTTATTTTCTCTTTTATGCTTTACTTCTCTGACCCATAGCTACACATAATTTCCCCCAGGTACTTGAATTTATTTGTTACTTTAATTCTTCCGTACTTTGTTTACTATTTTCTTTTGAAAGTTTCTATCTGTAGTTGTTAAATTCTGTTTTCTCAAATGATATCTGTAAACCTGCCTTTTCAGCTATTTCCTTTAACGTGTTCAATTGCTCTATTGCTACGCTTTCAGTCCCCGCCTTAAAGGCCAGATCGTCTGCATACGCCAGGCATCTTACTTTGATGTGCTTATTTTAGTCCCTATTGTTTATTTTGTTAATAAATATTTATTTTTTTAGCAAGAAGTGTTGAAGATACATTCCTCAAGTGAAGATTCAGAAGAAGATGAGGAAGAAGAAAATAAAAGTAGTAAGAAAGGTAAAGAGGAAGAGATGTATGGAGGCGGCGTCGGGAGTGATATGGATTCAGACATAGAAGACAAACCTAAAGATGATGGTTTACCTGATCCAAAGGCTTGGGGTTCAGAAAGGAAACAGTATTATGATACTGATTATGTTGACAAAGATTATTTAGGTTTGCCACCTTTAGATATTGCTAATATTTTTTTATAATATTTTATGAATTGCAATGATCTTTATATTAATTAATTTTGTAGGTTTTGATGATGAAGAGGCGGCTATCGAAGAAGAGAAAGAAGCCAGTGCTATACAAAAGCGATTGTTGTCCCATTTAGAAGGAACTGATTTCTCACTTGGTCTTCTCGATGAGGTTTCTTTAAATTTATTCTTTGTTATTTTCTTAACTATATATATTTATATTTCTTTAGTTTAGCTAGATATTGTTTATATAATAGGGAAGTGAAAATTACCGAATTGGAAACTTGATAATATATATATTTTTTTTTTTTTTAATCAAAAACTCTTCATTCAGATATTAAATTACATGGGGCAGTAATTGTTTATATATTAATCTTTTTTGTTGGTTATAACAATTAAAGTTTAACTTGGATCCAATAAATAAATCATCTAGTAATGCATCAGTATGGCTTACAAATTATCTTCTTTTATTTTATTCAATATATTATGCATGTGAAGAGCTTACTGAAAAATTCCTGTTCCTGACATTTTTGTATAGCCTCAAATTTTAATGAAAAAAAAATACTTTCTTCAAAACTATTTGTTCAATAACTTTTTTGAAAAATTATTCCCACGGAGTGAATAATTGTTTTTTTAATTGCTCATCTTATCTGAATGAGAAAAATATGAATCATTTTATTTGCCTATATTATTATTAAACCATCGTTTTTATTGTTATTTTATTTTGTATAAAATTATTATTTTTATGATAGATTGAAGATAAGAAAAAGGAAGTAGCCAAGAAAAAGGAAGAGTCTGACGATTCAGAAGAAGAAAAAGTTGAAGTTGATCTCAGTAGTTTGACTAATAAGGAAGCCCGGGACCTGCTGAAAAGGGAATCTCCGGAATTGTTTCCTTTGATTAAGCATTGTAAATGTATGTATATGTTTTTATTTATTCATATTACTAAATTTTAAACTTTTCTATGATTCTTAAAAATCTTCTTAACACTTTAGATTATTATTTAAAATAAATCTGAGCGATATACAAATCCCAGATTTTTTTGTACATAAGGATCTGCAAATACTTTTTTTTGTTTTTTATAAACTGGAGAGATAACTGTGAAATCTTTTTGCCTTTTTTTTTCAAGAATCTGATGTAAAGTTATGAATAATGATGTCGTAAATTGTTGAAAATTGATTTTCTTAAAACTAAAATGTTAATGTTAATTATAAATGTTCTGTTTTCCTACAAAGCAACACACTATATTTGGCCATTTTGATTTATTTTTTAAAAAATTTCTATTAAATAAATTATTCTAGATTATCTTCAGTTTATTTTATTATTGTTAACTTTTTGCCAAATATATTTTCAGTTGAATTGATAATGTTAAATTTGATATCAGTTCCGCAGGTTGTTGCTTCAGTTGAATCACAACAAGTTTTTAATTTTCTTTTGTTTCTTTTATAATATGTAATATGTTTCTTCAAAAATGTAAATAATCATGAGTTATAATGTGAAAAAAAAAGAGTATAATTATAGGAAATGTGTGTATTTCGGTAATCATTTCATCAAGGAATTAACATTTTGAAGTATAGATGATATATGTTTTTTGAGACATTTTCATACTACAAATGAATGAAAAGTTAAAATTTGTTCATTTTTTTTTATTGTTATTGTTACAATTATAGAATTTATGCATGTTTTTACAGATGAATGACTTATGGTCAAATTGTTAACCATATAATAAGTAAAAAGATGAAACAATTAGAATAGAAGATTGAGAATGGCCTAGGCCGAAACGTATCTCAAAAATAAGGAATAACAATTTTTTTTACTGGAAAAAGGTTTTTTGTTCTCCTAGTTAAAATTTGTATTTAACTCAAAGCGACAACCTACGGAACTTATACCTTAAATTATTTTCTTTTAAATCAATTGTTCTTAAAACTTTAATTTTTTTTATGTTCAATTTTAACGTCAGTTTTATTATAAATCCATTTTATTTTGATAAAGTAAAAACTAGCTTTGGGGAGGGTAATCCCAGCTCATTATACTCACCCCACTGCAGAATACGGAAGCCCTAAACCTGCTGAAAGGGAATCTCCGGTATTGTTTCCTTTGATTAAGCATCGTAAATACCAACAGTACACTCGATAGGTATCAAAATGTAAGTATGCTACATGCACTAAGGCGACACTTGGATACGTGCAGATGGTTGACTGCCTCACTGCCTGAAATTAAATAAGAGTTACAGGCCATTTGATTGCCTTAGTTATGTATTATACATAATATGTATGCTATGTATAGTATGTTACAATATTTTATTTTTTATTTTTAGCTCAACTTGTGTTCCTGAAAAAGAAAGTTTGGCCGATTCTCAAGATGGTGGATGATGGGTCTTTAAAAGAGTGCAAAGCTGTTGAGCTTCTTGAACTTGTAAATAAAATTACCCTCCAGTTAGTCATTTTTTATATGTTTTTTTTTTTAAATTAAATTATTTTTTTCTGAATATTAATAATTATTTATTTCTTGCAGCTATACGTTGAACGTTCTATTTTATCTATATTTAAAAGAAAACGGCGAATCTACTAATAATCACCCCATCTTGTCACGATTTAATGCTTTCAAATGTCTACTTCAAGAAGTAGATGTATTATTGCAACAAATAAATCCACAGATTGATATGATTCTTGAAGCGAAAAAAAATGGTGAGGAATTAGTGTACAAAGAAGAAAAGGAGGAATCTCTTCCAAAAAATAGGTAAGAATTATTATTAACTATAATTGTTCTTGATGAAAAAAAGATGAACTGAAAACATAAAACATTTTGTAATAATATTTTAATTAATAGAGAGGAAGTGCTGTGAAACATTTTTTTCTATAAACTTTCATTTTTTGGGTGTTTTTTAAGGAACTTCAGATTTTTCCATCCTGAATAATGATGTGTCACAACATCAAATAGATTTTTAAACTTAGCATTTATAGCATCATATTCATTATATCCAGAATCTGCCTTGTACCTTGTAATTATTATTGTTATAGGAAAAGATTTAATGTTAATCTTTCCCATTTTCCTAAAAATATTATTACTAATTGTTATA
Organism: Arma custos; assembly: GCA_037127475.1. Lineage (NCBI taxonomy): Eukaryota > Metazoa > Arthropoda > Insecta > Hemiptera > Pentatomidae > Arma > Arma custos. The sequence continues at coordinate 92,727,930 of CM073763.1, read as the reverse complement.
TATCCTCTGAAACATATTGAACCCTTTTTTTTTTTAATTTATACCAATAACCCAATCAGAAAACTCAATGGCCTTTTGATTCAAGCAACTCAATCCTTAACTTTAAACCATATAGGTTAGATTATCATCTATTTACTCCACTGAACTCCATGATCAGCCCTACATTTTAGCATTTCAATAGCTCACTAGATAATGTCAGATTGGATAAGATCTCTAGAGGTTTTGAAAATCATCCCCTTGTAATAAGAATTCTATCTCTTCTTATAACGCTTCTAGACCTGGATATGTTTATTCCCTTGGAACCCTTGCTAAATTAGTATTGTCGTTAATAAGCTCACAGATCTGGCAGCTCCAGAAGCACTTACACTACCTTTCCATAAAAACACCATCTTCATTTTATCAGAACTCCCTGGTATTAACTTTGGAATACAATGTCGCATGGTGATAAAGTGGCATCATGGAGATAATCCTTGAGTCTCTTATGGTGATAATAAGAACCATTTAACCAACATAGTTCTATGATTAAGTATGTAGCTTTGTAGAGGGTCTAACCTTATTGATGTAGTAAGTTTTCTAATAAATTTTCATAATATATGGTTACAATTCAAAATTTTAATTTGATTTTCAGAAAAGAAAAAAGAAAACGTAAGTTGGAGCTTTTTAAGAAGAGAGAACAAGAGAAACGATTAAATAAGGCAAAGAAAAGGCGATTGCAGAAGTTGCAATCAAAAGGCTATATCATGGGTCTTGAACATAGATTGAAAAAGGAACAAATTAAAGTCCAGTATGAAGAGGCAGATGAAGAGGAAGAGAATGGTGGTAAGTTTGATGATCATGAAAATTGATAACTTGATGATGATGTGAAATTAATTGTCTAATTGAGCATTTTCGATACTCTTATTCCTATTAAGGCATGGTAAGGTTTTTTAAAGGGAGAACTATATTGGAGCGGTTTGGCTAAGAGGTAGAACGCTGAGTTGCCATGCCGAAAATCCTCTATCGAGGTTTCAAATTCTGCTCCTGGCAAGACTTTTATTTAGTCTGTTAGCGGCCAGAGATAGATCATATGGGATCTAGGACCCTCCTAGGGTTCACCCAGCCTCCATAAAGTGGGTACCCAAAATAAGGGAAAAATCGGGCGGTTGAGCTTGATCCAGGACAAATCACCTCCCTCCACAATCGTTGTCCTTGAAACAGTACCGTTTCTGCCATGTACTGAACTGAACCCCAAACCCGTTTACGGATTGTAGTGGTACAGTTTTTTTTTTTTAATTTCTATTAAGGCATGGAAAGGTTCTTTAAAGGGAGTAAAACATCCTTAGTTATGCCATCCTTCGGAGGAGAGGTAAAATGGAAGTCGTGAGCCTGTGCATTGTCAAATACTCAATAAAGATCCCTATCCTAATTATATACCTGGATAGGCAAAATTGCAATTTATGGGTCATTAGCTCACTGTGATTTAGAAATATTCTGGTTTGCTGTGTGAATTAATCATTCTTCTTTTACCAATTGGTTTTTTATTACCCCTACCATTAAGTTTCTATTTCCTATACAATAGTATTCTTATCCTTTTGCTATATGTGTACCTTCATGCATGGGTGTTAACATTTTCGAAGGGGGCTACTATTTTTTTCTGAATAATTTCCACTGCTTATTTTGTTGAAGAAATATGATCCATTTTACAGAAAACTATTAATGCAGTGGTTCCCAACCTGGGGGCATGAGGACAAGTCAATGGGGATGGCGTGACTAGATACAAATAAAAACAATTCTCACTTAGTTTTAGTTATTTTACTCATACCATTACTTCTTCATCTTAAATTGTATAATGTTGTATCTTGTGATAGTACAAAATAAATTTTTTATTTTTTTCATACAAATTACTTTTTGTACAAGGGTGAGTAGTACAAAAAAAGGTTGGCAACCACAGTATTAAGGGAACAATATAAACTGAATGTTAAATTTTCTTGTAATTAAAAATCCTTTTGCCATTAATATTAACTGATAAAAGCTAATCAAATTTTCTCTTTTTGTTTGATTATAATTTATGACATTTCAGTTTCTCTAGATAGATATCTGTTAGATTCGTCTTGGTTAATTATGCTAAAAGATACTTGGACTGTGTTTTGTCTAGAACTGACATGGCTTTTTGGTCTTGTCACTGGTTGATAACATTCTCAGCACACTAGATAAAAGTGGTTTGTCTGATCATTTTGTAAATTAGAACTGTTTGTGTTATCTTGAGATATTACAAGTACCATTATCATTTACTTTTGTATCTTACTTAAAACTTTCACGAGATTTAAATTAATTGTTTTATTAAGACCGTGGAAAAATTCCAATGAAAAGCTCTTAGTCTCCAAACTAAAACAGAAATAGAAATTATCTGTCCAATATTTCACCCATTCAGGCATCCTCAGCGAATGGGCGAAATATTGGACAGATAATTTCTATTTCTGTTTTAGTTTGGAGACTAAGGGCTTTTCGTTGGAATTTTTCCACAGTCTTAACATTTATGTAAGGTTTATTTTTATTTTTCAATATTGATTGTTATATATAACTTTTATACTTTATAAAAAAAAAATTGAGATAAATTAGATTGTTTTTCAACAGATTTAATTTGTGTAGTAAGTTGTACAACTTTTATACTAAATATATATTATTTTCAGATGAAAAAGAACAGACCGAAGAAGGAGTTGAAGAAGATAAGCGAGGCATAGCATTTAAAATATTGAAGAACAAAGGTTTGACTCCAAAGAGAAAGAAGGAGAACAGAAATCCACGAGTTAAAAATCGGAATAAATTCAAAAAATCCGTCGTAAGGAGGAAAGGACAGGTACAGTAAATTTTCTGACATTTTAGTTCCGTTAATTTTCTTTATATTTACCGTTGATATACTTATTATATATACAGACATACATATGATGATACAAGAAATTGCATATACATATTTATATCATCATATGAAGTTTCTTTAGGGTAAATATTGTAGCATGAGTTCAAGTAACACCACTGAGGAATGTTGTTGATTTTTTTTTTTAATGAAATCTAGAAATATTGCTCTTTAAAAAAAAAACGACGGATTTACTTAAAAATTGATGGTTTTGAGTTAAGCCTTCAGTAGCAATTGTATTTGTTGAAGCTTATTAATTCAGGAACGACATATCTGATATTCCATTTCAAACATTTTTTTTTATTGTCATATTCTCAGTTGTACGGGAATAATGACATAAGTTAAAATAAAAAAAGTTTCAAGCTTTTTAAAAATGTTTAATAAAAAAAATTTCAATACCATCATTACAATAGGAATGAATTGCTTTACCAATATTCACTTTATTTTTTTTTTAACTCGGAACTTTCAAATACCTCTATTGAAAAACTATATCTTTTGAGTTATGACATTGTTCTTTTGAAGGAGCGATTTATGAATGCATTCATTTTATTTATTTCTCATCCGTATTAATTCCAAAGAAAAGACCTTAATGATTTTTGTTTTTTTACAGTTTCGAGATCCAAGAAAGGAAGCGTTTAAATACTATGGAGAAATTGCTGGAATTAAAAGAGATATTTCTAAGAGTGTTAAATTTTTTTAGTTTTAAGAAACTTAATGTTATGAAATATATGAATATTTTATGTAATCTAGTTACATTAGATTACATCCTATGTATTATATATTTTTGATATCGGATTGTTTTTATGTTAATTGACCATTTGTTGTTGAAAATTCTTAACTCAAAGTTTTCGGAATGTTCTAAATTAAATCTTACAATATTAATTTATTGTTTTTTTTTGTTGTTTTTTTATGAATCGAGGCAAATGAATTATTGTGTGATATTTGTAGTGGATAGACTTCTGTATCTTTTACCCCCTTGTGTACAATGTATAATTTGAAATTTGAATTATTACAAATAATACACTATATTACTGCTTCAGATTTGAAGAAGTTTTACTGAAACTATGATATTTGAGCTCAGAAATATGTTATATTATTACTTTTAATTTTACATTTTCTTCATTTATTGACACCTGAAGTTTATCAAATAAAATAACTTCCGACTTAATTGGTTTTATTTTTTCTTAATGGCCTTGTTCAAATCCCTTAAATTAGAAATAAATCCCTGCAATTTTGATAGTAGTTATCAGTATTTATGATTTCTTCATCATTTTATTTAGTAGATTTTTATTCATAAGATGAGTCTGGACAGGTTCCAGTAATTCCAAGTATTAATTAGTTTAACCATAATAAAAGTATCATAAGATACCATCTTACATAAATTATTTATTTTTACTTAGTATTCTTATAATTAAATACAAAAAAATTATCGTTCATCAATACTAACTCTGTTGAGACCATTTGTAGAAATAATTAACCCTTTAGCGACTGTGAACAACTATAATAGTCTGAGCGCGCCGTACCGTGGGGACCGTGGACCTATTATAATAGTCCGGTGTCAGGTGGGCTCCACAGACCATGGACTATTATAATAGTTTTGCTTCTCCGACGTTTCTAGACCATAAGCTACAATAGTAGTTCAGTTCCTAGACCCATCTAGGTGTCCGCATGACAAGCTGAAATACTTTTTCTTGACAACAGATGTCGTATAAATTCACTTTTGGCTATATTATTTTTCGTAAAGTGTGTCTGTCGTGTTTCGGCATTTATCACTCTCAAAAGAAGTTTTAATTGTATAAATTTGTATATAGACATTTCAAAAAAATAAAGTATATGTATAAATTTGTATATAGACATTTAAAAAAAAATATAGTATATAATTGTATAATTTTTTAAATAATTAAAATTAATTTACAGTAATTAAAAAAAAAATTTAAAAATATGTTTTTAAATTCACCAGTGCCAGTCCATTCACCATTCCAAGTCCGGATCAAAAAGGGTGATGGGAAACTATAAGGAATTAAATAAAAAAACATGATGATGATGACCACTCATCACCACAGCCCGCTCTGGCCTGGCCGTATTCGGTCGCTAAAGGGTTAAGAAAATGAAGATATAAGCTTGATTACTTGCCTTAACTGCATATATTGTAAAGAACATTGATGTTTATAAGTATATTTATTAATTATAGAGATATTAAACTTTATAAGAGGCCTTTGGGTTCAAAAGGAGATTTACTCTGGTTTTTCAAATCTGACTTTTTTGCTTGTCAAGCAATTTTATACCCCCTAACTTCAGAATTAGAACCAAACTGAGACGGTGAGAAATAAGGTGGTAATTTGTCGTTTCAGACAATACTTCTTGGCTAAACTCAGGAAAAAGTAAATTCTTGAAAATCCGGAGCTTTTGATTTTAAATAGCATCAACAAAGGAGTTGATCTTTGTATACAGTGCTTTGTTCTTTAATAACTAAAAAAGTACATTTTTACAAAAAAATTTGAAAATATTACTGTAAATAAAATATAAATTTTTTGCAACGTTTTGAGAAATTCTGATACTTTTGAATATTATAAACTACTTTGAGAATTTATGTTGAATATTAGTTGACCTTGTATATATGAGGGAGAAAACGGTCCGGGCGGTCAAGAAAATTCCCTATATAGGGAGAACTGTATATTGGTAACCCAACATCACATTGCAGGGCTACTATGTCATCCCCCACTGATCTAGCCTTGAAGAAGACCTGCAATGTGGGTCGAAACTTTGGCTTACCAATAAACATTTCTCCTTATATAAAGAATTTTCTCCCTCTTACTTCTAGAATTAATTTTACAATTTTTTATATATTTATATTATACTGTGAATGCACTTCACCAGTCTTTTTTTAATCTACAGAAGTAAAAATCATTCCTCCTCTAAAGTAGTGTTAAAGTTAAAGACATTTTTATTTTAATTATTCAACAACAGTTATAACTGGTCATCTATTTTGCTGTTGCTACTAAACACATTGAGGTCGGCATTTAGTGCTTGTTCATTATAGTTGGATTTACCATTCATCCGTAAACAACTCTCCTGTGCTCTGCCCACAATTTGAGAAAAATCTATTTTTATATATCCTGACCTCAATATATTAATTTCAGTTTGCCCAATGACAGAACTAGTTTTTCTTTAGACAACACAATGAGCTAAAAACTATAGAATAAATAATTGTCTTGTAAACTTAAAACTTAAAAACGCTATATACTAAAAACTTAATTATACTGTAATCAAACACAAATACAATTTTACTAAACACTAAAACCACAAGCACCTGATCATTGTTATTATTTCCACAAATATACAAATTATTGTGTCTAAATTAATCCTTTTAAATCAACCAAATTTAGGTTCACCGACTTAAGTGTACTTCTAATGGCTTTTTTGACCGAAATATATTAAGACAATAAAATATAACCACTTTAATTAATTTACTATGTGATGTACCCACAAGATCCATAAACAATCTTTGTACCCAGTGTACACTAAATGAATTAGTCTGTTCAGGAGTAAGCTTACATGTAGTTAAAATTATGCAAATCGTACAAAATCTATTTTCGGAATAAAACTTTACATGCTTTTGGTTCATTTTCCCATTAAAATTTTATTTATATTTTTTTTGTCAGCAATCTATATTTAAAAGATGACTGTGTATTCGAAAGTTTGTTATATTGATGAAATAGTCTGTTCATAAAACTTCCAAGGCTCTGATTTAAGAGAGATAATGTAAGAATTGAATATAAAAAAATCATTTAAATTTATAATAAACTTTAATATCTTATAATAGGAAAAAATGGTCCGGGTGGAGTTAAAAAAAATTCTCTTATAAAGAGAGAACTGTTTATTGGTAAGCCAACGTTTCAACCCACATTTCAGGTCTTCTTCAGGGCCAATAGGATCGGTAGGGGTTGCCGCTAAAATACCAATAATATCTTATACTTTAGTCATACTCTAATATAAATTATCAACATTGCTCTATGTACCCAGAATGCCAGGATTTACCAGTTGTTAATGTTTATTTCTTATTAATTTTTTTTATTTTCAAATATTTAATAAAAACAATCTTAACTGGTATGTTGTCCTCATACAAGACTGAAAAGACAAGAAACTGCTCGACGTTTTCGCCTACTTCAACATTTACTGGACTAACGCTCTAAGCTCCCAGTTAATTACAAAAGACTCATTTACATGACAGTTACCAGATCTATTTGGACGTACGGAGTTGAGCTTTGGGGTTCTATTAAACCATCCAATTCATCTCCTATCCAATCCTTACAATCTAAAACCCTCAGTGCTCCTTATTATGTCACAAACAAATTCATCCATCATGATCTTAATATCCATATTTTGCTGATTTGGCCCAAACTAGATACCAATCCTTCCATGACAAGCTCCATACACACTTGAATCCGCTAGTCTCTCAACTTGCTTTCCATACTATTCCTGATAACCCTCCGAGGCATCTGAAAAGAAGATGGCCTCGGGACCTTCTACTATAGAACTTTATTGGAGTGCTACCGATGGTTAGTTTCTCCACAAGTGTTTTTTGTTTTCATGTCATTTGTTCATATCAGCAAATTTACTTGATGTAATAATATTACAGTTGAAAATATCAATAAATTAATGTAAAAAAAAAAAACTCGTATGCTGAGAACCTAAAGTTGCTTTAAAAATTAATTTTTAACTTGGAGGACCCCATATTTTTAAATTGTCCCACTCTGATGAAGAAAGCTATGCTGATAATATCCTTTATTAATGTATATACTATTTATAGTTTAAAGTGTTGTATATTGAGTCTAGGTTAGCAAGAAGATAAAATTTTTAAAAGATTACTTAAAACCTTCATATAAAATAAGTTAAGAAAAGTATTGGAGAGAATAAAAGAATTCCTCAGTTTCATGAAATTAATGCCAAGAGTAGAAATAGGTAGTTTTAGAAGCAAACTCTTAGTCACTTTATAGTCCTACAAATACAATAACTTAACTTTATATTTTTTAAAAACAAAGGTATTGAGTGAGTTCTACTTTTAGTGGAATTGGCTTATACATATTTATGCTTTATCATTTTCTTTTCTTAACTAAGTAGATACAATATAATATTATAAGTAACATAAACTATTTAAAATAGTACAAATATTTATGTTATGAAAATAAGCCAGAAACATTATGTTTAATTTAATATAATTTGTTTATATGGATGTTAAGTTTCAAAAAAATATTTTTAAGGGAAAATAACTTAAAATATTACTCATTAAAAGGTTTAGTTACATTCTAATTATTTAGTCAGTATCAGCCTTTTGTTACTGTGTACAACTGAAAAACCATTGCATAGTTAGATTCAATAAATGTTTTTATATTAACTTTTTAAAAAAATGGCTATTAGAATTTTCAAGAAAAATTAAATGTGTCATATTTTAATATTTGCATTTTATTATTATACATTAATGTTCTTTATGTATGTCTAATGTTACATTGATTGGGTATCATTTGTTATTAAGGAGTTGGTACTACTGTTTCTTCTGAGCCAAGTGTTAGGAAGGGTCTAGGCATATAATTTTTTTATAGGTGATTCAATTTATTCTAGTGTATTTGAAATAATCACTTTTAGTTTTGCTTAAAAAGTTTAATTAGAATCATATTATTATATTAATGGTTTCAATTATTACTTATCCCATCATGTATGTATTTTTTGCTCCATATGAAGATAGAATGATCTAAGGTATTATGAATCATTATGAATTTTTATAAATGAGTTTGAATGATTTACTAAACTAAAGATGGAAACCTCTACAACAGTGCTACATACATTTGCATTTAATAAATGTAAATTACAATAATAAATACATTTTATTTATATTGCTATTAATTATATATTAATTTTAAGAAAATTCATTATATGTAGTTGTTTTTTTTTGCTTCATTGTAATACAATTATTTAGATTATTAAATAACATCAATCTTGTGAACTAGGAGTATTAATAAATTCAGTTAATCTTTGTTATTATTTTAAAATAATCTTTTGAATACCACCAATTAATTTCAAAGAGCTTAATATTAATATTAATAATATATTAATGAATGTGCTTTTAATTTTAGTAGTGAAAATATGAAACTTCATACAGAATATGGAACTTCATCGGAGATATGGAAAGTCAGCAGTTGGCGGCAGTTACGGGCAAAGACCACTGTACCTAGCAAAGCTTATAGTATGAATTATTACTAATACTTTAATAAGTAAGTGTTATTAATCACTTGATAAAAGGTTAAAGCTAATTATTTATTCAATGAATTTAATTTAATGATGGAAAATTCAAATAGTTTAGCTATGTATTATATTTTGTATGAAAGTGAAAAAAATAACTTTTGTTTATTATTTCTTAAAAACATCCTCAACACCTTTTGTTTGCCATCATTTAAAATGAACTTACTTGATCAATTTTCAGGGGAAATATAAATTAATATTTATTACTAGTTTTATACATCATTTCATTAATCAATTTAATTTTGCCCATCCTTTAATTAATCAATTCACTCGAGAAATTTACATAGACACAATTCATTGCTGCAATTATTATAATGTATAATAATGCTGACAATCTTTTTCTAAAAGATTAATTTATTTTAAAGTAAAAAATTAGCCATTTCCTTGATAACCACAAACCTTTAGTAATAATGATATTAAGATTTGTTAGTGTTCATCCTTTGAATAAAGCTCAGAATATTTTATTAATTTAAGTCTATCATTCATTGTATATTTTGATAATTCAACTTTTTTTTTGTAGTATATAATTGTTACTATTTAATATGATACTGGTACAGGAATTATTGGCAATACATATGTACCTATTTGTATATATTTATTGCCAATAATATATAATTTTTTTTTTATCCTCTCTGTTCACTTTGGCATTTTTAGTTCTCCTTTTTATGTAATGAGTTGAAATTTAGTATGTATGATTAATTTCATGTACTTTTAAACATAACACACAGCTCTCTAGAGAATCCTAATTTTTTTTGTTTCTCCGGCAGTTATTAGATTTTGCACACCTTTACAGCAAAATGCATGTGTATTAATTGTCTAAACCTCGTGCAGAGGATTTCAGCACTTTTTTAAAATCAATGTTGTATCTCTCTCTACCAAAAAAAAATGTAGGCCCTCCACTCCAAAAACAAGATGTCCTTCCAATTAGAAGAAATAGGCTTAGTGGTAGAGCTCTGAGTTGTTGTGCAGGTTCAAATTCGACTATGGCAGATTTTATTTATCTGCTAAGAGCCAGGGATGGATCCTTTAGGATCTGAGACCCTCTTAGAACTCATCCAACCTCTATAAAGTGGTTACCCAAAATAGGGGGATTTGACCTCTGAGGGATTTACAGCTTTAGGAGGTAAGGAGAGAGGAATGGGTTAGGAGAGGAATTCATAATTATTGGAAACGTAGGGTGGATTTCAGGATGTGGGATAAATGTAATTAAGAGGTGTTTGGCAAATTCTTCAGCTTTGTCATAAAAAAAAAAAAAAAATCTGATGCAGCCCAAGAACCGTCTTCACGTCAGTGGGGATGGGAAATAGACTGGTATTTGAGGATATTTTTGGAAGCATTCCAAAGGGAATTATCAGAAGCAGATAATGTAGAAAGGTAGGATTTGTAGGATTCGAATCTATAGGTTATCAGGTTCTTTTTGACTAGTTTGGTGAAGTAGTTATACAGTCTCTGATCGTGATGATGCCTGGTTCTTTGCCAAACGGATCGGTAACAGCGTTTGATAAGGATAAGACCCCTAAGATTTTGCTGTAATGGATTTTTCTTGCTGATTTTGAAGGAAGGACTGGGTGAAGATGCAGTCCAAACTGCTCTTCTTCTTCCCATGGCTCTACAGCCCATGTAGGGCCATGGCCTACGCAACAAGGCCTCTCCAGTCTTCCCTCTCAGCAGCTCGACCTCTCCACTGTCCGATTCCTATCCTATGCAGATCGTTCTACACATCACCCAGCCATTGCCACCTAAGCCTTCCTCTTCTTCTTTTGCCTCCTGGTTTGCCATATAATAGTTTCTTCAGATACCTATCTGCTCCTATCCTTCTACGTGCCCAAACCATCTTATCCGTGTTGATTTGACATAGGTGACTAGGTCTGGTTCATTGTATAGTTCCTGAAGCTCTCTATTATTTCTTGACCTCCATTTGCCGTCATTACATACTGGCACAAATATCTGCCAAAGTACCTTCCTCTCCCAGATCTGCAACATCTTTTCGCATTCATGGGTCAGGACCCACGTTTCACCAGCGTACATGAAAATCCGTCTTAAGATTGTTTTATAAATCAAGAATTTTGCTTTCCGTGACAAGTTCCGAAATCTTAGTGATTTTCACAATGAAAAGAGACATCTATTGCCTGCTGAAATTCTTGCTTTAATTTCTGCAGTGTTGTCATTCTTTCGTGTCACTAAAGCCCCCAGATACTTGAAGCTGTCCACTTTCTTAAATGTGTGGTGGAGCAGTTGCACATGACTACTCTTCCTGCCCATAATTTTTTGTGGAAATCATGTATTGGGTTTTTCCTTATTTATCACCAGAACCAATTTTTTCCCTGCTTCTTAAAACTCCTGCAAATCTCCTGAAATCACCGCTTTTGACCATATCACCATGTCATCAGCATACGCTAGTGTCCAAACTGCTTGCTGGATCAAATTGATAAAGGAATTGACGGCATGATTAAAGATATAAAATTATGTTAATTTGTAATAAGAATCAGCTTTAATTAATTATTTTTACAAAATGGAATTGTCTCACTTTCAAAATCATTGTGTCATTTCATGGACATACTTAATAGGAAGCTCTTGTACTGGATGTAGTACAATTTAAGAATATGGAATATAATAGGAAAATTATAGTATTTCATAAAGCAAGGAATTGATTGCTAGTGATGAGTAATTATTAGTAGGCCATATAAATATCACGAGGGAGAAAATGATATGTTTTTAATAAAAAATAAAATCCTAAATAGTAAGGAAATATTTATCAGAAGCCAACGTATATTTATTTTAGGTCTTGTATGGTGGTTAAAAAAACAACAACAAAAACTTTTGTCTGAAATGAAAACAGATTTACTTTGATTGTAAATGAATATAGCATGAGGTTCAGGAAGGAAGTACTTAACTCGGGTTAACGCAGTTTTTGTTTGCTACGATTTTAAACTGATTAAACTAAATCAACAGGTGGTCAAGTTTTGCGTTGGTCTGAAAGTTGGCAAGGCCACCGACAGGTAGCGCTCGCAGGTGAGGCATGTAGCGCCATCTGCAGCGCCCACCGGCTGCACCCAGGGATCTTGAGTCAGTGAAGAAAGTGATGGCCGCCGAGCCGTTGGGTATATCGCAGATTGGGCTGGTCGCCCGGAGTCCGGAAGGACATGCCGCCAAAGGGATGGCCATCAAGGGCCACGAAGACCTCTGGGTCGAGATACAAGCCCACACCTTCAGGAACTGGGTCAACGAGCACCTGAGGGTCGTGGGGGCGGAGGTCCGTGATCTAGCCGTGGACTTCGGGGACGGCACCCGGCTCTGCCTCCTCGTCGAGCAGCTCCAGAAGAAGAAGTTGAGGACCAACTGGATACGACGTCCGATGAACCAGCACCACTGCCTGGAGAACGTGAATGCAGCTTTGACGGCCATAGCTGAAGACGGAGTCAAGTTGGTCAACATAGGTGAGTCAAATGTCAAACCACTCCTGTGCTTTCACTAGCTCCGAATCGAGTACTTTCAATTAGTTTAATCGATGAGGTTACAAAACGCACCGCTGAAACTATTGGTTCATATCATCAGTAGCTTCTTAAGTTTCATTTTTTCTTTTACATCTGTATTCTTTCTGCAATATAATCACATCAACAAGACCGTTTTAGCCGGTGTAAGTTTTACTCAAAGTTGATGGTCAAGTCTGACAACTTCAGTTTTTTAATAGCAATATTATTTTCTTGTGTTAAATAAACGTTTTATTTACCAATCACTATGTTAAGAATCAATACACCTTAAAATGCCATTCTTATTATTTTTAATTACGAAATTGCATAAACCATAAATGACATAAATGAATAGTAATTCTAGTTTTGTTTGTCATTTAAATGTTCATGTTGATTCTTCTATTCCTATAACTTTACTATATCTAATTACATATCTACAAGTTTTAAAGATTATTTTATTAATATAAAAAACATTTTTCGTTTTACTTTTGTACAATTATATTATGTTATATATAATTATGTTAAATTGTTTAAGAAATTTAACAGTAGAATTATTGTAGATTTCCGCGTTCACTGACAGTTGTTCCTTGACCTTGAAGTTGCAAGACCTCTGTTGTCAAAATCCTTGTTGCCTCCCACTACTTTAGTTATTGCACATTTTCCGAAAATATGATAAATTTTACCTTGTAGTAATTATAAAACTAAAACCAATAAGTTTTAAATGCAAATAATTGAAAAAAAATGGAAAATTAGGGTGAATATAAATGATTTAAACTGGCTAAGTTTTTATTATAATACATAATAATTGAAAAAAAATATTGTTATTATTTTTTTTACTATTCATAATCATAATTTCATAATAATTCAACCTCTCATTCTTATGTACATTATTCATAACGAGTTAAATAGCAAATTATTGATATTTTTAATATAAAATAAATGCTGCTTAAAAGTTTAAATTATCTGTTGTAATAATAATTATTTTTAAGCTGATTTCTAAGCACGACTTAATAAATTAGAAAGCAAACTATTATGTAGTTAATCACTCTCTCAATATCGCTTACAAGCCTCTTGCGTCCATTGATTAAAGTAAGTTTAAAAAGTTCTTTTACATCAGTTTCTTTTTTTACTACCTTCAGAGAAATTTAATCGCATTAAGATATTATATTATGGAGTGATCGTTATTCCTGGCATTAGTGGAATAGGATGGTATATTTTAATTGAGTCTTTATTGTGTATAATAGTTCAAAGCAGTATATTCAGAATCGCGATTAGGTATATAAGTATGCATATGTATATATACAAACAATTTTGAAAACATATAAAGCAATTGGTATCTAAAATCTCTACCTGCTTATGACAGTGTTTGAATAATTATTCTTAAATTCTAGTAATACTTTTTATACTTGATTTTATTTATAATATGAAAATCATATTTCCCTGTCAATTGCAATCTTCTTATAATTATAATACCATTATGTTTTTAATTAAATTTCTGTTAACATTGTTGAAACAAAGGCCGCTAAAGTGTATACTATTTTGGAATTTTCAACAACCAGAAGTGATTATTTTGCCCTAATATTTTATTGAGTTATTTAAGTTTCCTAAAAATTTGTGGAAATCACATTTCATTTACTAAACCATTTCCTTTACTGTATTTTTGTAGATACTTCATCGATTTGTTCATAGCAACACAACTGGAAAACTATAATATTAACTTTACATAAATTAAAATTAGGTAGTAAAATAAATCATTTTTTAAAAATAAAGATTAAAGTTAATCACAATATAATAAATTTATTTATTATTTCAATTTGTTTTATTTTAACTACATCGGTTTTTGGGGATTCAAAATGGCTGGATTTATAAATATTACTTTCGATAAACTATCAACAAATAAAGATTAATGCCCATTAAATTATGGAACTGGCAAAAATTAGATGGTTGACTTCGAGTTATTTTTGAATTAATTTGTACTAATATCAAATCATAGAAAAGTTTAGTCACGTAGTTTAGATACACTGGAAGGCAGTTTTGATCTTTTTAAATATTCTATATCCATCTTTTTAAAATAGATTTTCAATCTTCTAACATCAAACTAATTGCCACCTATATATTTTGAGAAGATAATGATTAATATTGTTAAAAGTAGATAGAAAATAATCCTTAAAGGATTAAATAACATATATTCAATTATCTATATAAATAAAATTGTTGTTATCGAAATTTATTAAGGAAATCAAACCGTGCTATCTTTGCAAGATCCTCAAGGCAAGGGAACTAACCTATTGTAGACATTATTGTGGGAACTTTGATTTTGTAAGGATGTCATTGGTTTCCATTAATTAGTAATTATATTAAATTATCCTGTTTAGATCATCGTGGAAATTTTGTGTGGTTAACTTCAGCATTGTTCTTGGTCCCCGAACTCTTATTCCTGGTATTATTTTATTATCATTATTTTTTTTTTTAGCGTGATCCCAGACTTATAACCTTCCTGCAATATCGTTGTTCCAGAATTTCTACCTTATACTGAACCCAAAACCCTAAATGGGTTGTAGTGGTACAAGTTTTAGTTTAGGCATATCGTTAAACTAAAATACATAAATATTTATCTTATTACAGTTTTTTATTGAACTAGTTAACAAGATTATAGATAGATCAAATTAGATAGATATTCTAACCACAATAATGAATAAATCTTTTTTTACAATTAATGGAAATTTTAACATCTTTTTTAAATTTGTAAATTAAATTTGTGCTTATCGTATTCATGTTATTAACGTTATTATCGTTTTTTTTCGTTTTAAAATATATACAAAAGGCTAGATTATTTGTTGAATAAGTTTGTGATTGTCTCAGCCAACTTTTGTTTTAAAAATTTTAATAAAGAAAATGGTTAAAATATAATACATTAAAATTAATAATAAATTAATGAAGCTAGTGGTTAGTTAAAAAAGAATTTACAACGAATAACCAAATCTATCTGTTGGTTATTAAATGCATATGGACTTTAAATATCTTGAACTAACCTTTTTACTTATTTAACTTGAATAAATAATAATTTAGGATACAGGAATTTTATTGTTGTTATTTTCTCTTGAAATTTACGTTGAATACCTTGAATCTGTAATATGAGAAAGTATTCTAAATACACTCAAGTATTCGCTGACGAAATTATTTGCTATTTTTACATAATTTTTAATAAATATATGTAGTTGGTTGACCTTTGTAAGAAATATATCTTTAAATTTAGTATGAATTGGTGCTGTATTACCAGATATGCTTTCAATATGTATTCGTACTCATGTGCTAATGTGCGTATATGCCTTTGATAACAGGACTATCTTTTTAAAAATAATACATTTGAATACTTGAATTCATTTTCCAAGAACATGCAATGTGTTCATTATTATTCTCAATAATATTCAAAACTTAACCTATAATAAAATGAATAAGTGAATAAAATTTTAATTCAATAAATATTTGCGAAGAAAAAAAAAAGGTTATGTATTGAATATACATGCGAGTGAACATTTCAGATATGTTTTTAAAATTATATCATTAAATGATACTAAAATAAATCTAGAATCTCTCAAATAATTGCAAATGTATAATCGATCTGTTACTAATTTTAACTAATACGGGTATCATTAGAACTGAAAATTATGAAATATATAATCATTGAACCCGCAGCGTACATATGCCCGACTATCCCAATAGAGATGTACGCACATCATTCTAAAGCAGTTCAGATGTGGGATAATGTACTTTTATAAGTATATGATGCCAAGAAGAGCAGGATAGGTTTTCTTGTTTTCTGGTGTTTAAAAGTCTGGAGACTTTGTATTGGAATCTTGCAATGATATGGTAATAGTACTTCATATATTTTTTGTTATTTTTTTTACCCATCTCCTTCTTTTCGATGAGGCTTACTAGGGACCACATGCCAATTTGAATCCTTTCCATTCCTTTTGTTTCATCTTCCGTTCCTTCCAATATTCTTTCATCCTTTCTGTAGGTTTAATCTTTCTGCCCCAGGTTTCTTTTTTTACTCTTTCTTGGAATCCCTCTATACTCAAGATCTTCTTCCTCAAAATCTATCTTTACTTCCTGAATCTGGTTAATTGTGGACCTTTTCTCCCGGAGGTTCTGGAATATTCTTTTCTTTTATCCGAAATTATCTATTCTGAAAATATGTTATTAAATATGTAACAATGTTCTTTTTCTTATTTTTCTATGTTCCTTTATATTTCATCACTTGTTTTTATGTTCCATACTTCTGTTTTGTTTTCATTGGGCCTAAGACTTTTCTCGGCATTAACTGTCATTTTGGAATCCCGGTTTGTAGAATAGTGCCTAATTTTAAGGTTTTAATGATCGCCTTTTGTTGTAAAAGTTCTTAATTATACCAACGAAGTTTTCAGCTATCATTAAAGCATTTTTATTTAATTATTTATTTTTATCTACTAAGCAATTATTAGTCAATATATATATTATATGAAAAAATATTATAGACTGCCCTTTGTTTCTTAATTTCCGCCCTCCATTGTTTACTATTCCACCCACAAACGAAAACAAACCATCCATTTTCTTTCCCCGAGAGATCTCGAGTTCCTTTGCCGATGATGCTCACGTCCCAGTGATCACTAGCTGAATATTGATCTCGATTGAGGTTGTTTTCCGTTCTTAGAGAAAAATCTCTCCATACTTAATTCGAAATATTTTTTCAATTTTGTTAAATTTAAAGTATGCGAAGTGATCTATCACCGCCATGAGTATTCAAGGCTGTCTTCTTTTTTTTATGTCCTCTCTGTTTTGTTTTATCACACGATTTATTCTCCAGCTTATCTTAAATTGGTTTTTGGGAACTCTTTTTGTAATATCTGAATATGTATTCTGACATGCTCTTCATGTAATATTTCTTATTTTACACAAGCACTGGGTCAAACAAGTCTAGATGCACTTGTCTTGAAATGTTTTTCAATATTATTTCAACAGTAGATTAAAATATAAGCGAATAATGAGTTCGATTGGTAACTCTTTAGATAAGAGATCCTAATTTGAAAGAATAGTGCAGGATGAAAGGTTAAAAGATCTCTATAGACTTAAAATATTTGTATACTATAAAATAGTGTTTTGATAATGTGCATTTTATCCTATTGTCGAATTATTTCTATCAAACGACTTTTATTGAACCAACGAGTTTCTTGATTACTTCTTGCCCTGTTAAATTACATCCTGATTTCAAACTCATTTTTGTTTTTAACATCTCGTTTTCTGAATCTCCTTCTAATGTCATCCCACAGATGCTCAATTGGGTTGAGATCAGGGCTTTGAGGGAGTGTATGAAGTTGCCCAGGAACGTTAAAAACAAGCCATTCCTTTACAAGCTTTGCAGAATGTTTCAGAACATTATTCTATTAAGAGATACATCACCATCCTAAGCCCAGATTAAGGGGACTTGTTTTCAAATTTGTTTTTAAAAATCTAAATAAATATGTTGACCTATTTTGCCATATATAAATAATAAACTTCTCACCCTGAAGCACTTAAGCACACCCCCACATAAGTAGGTTTCTTGTCTCATGCTTAATAGTTCTTATAATGTTCTTTTTATTTAAATGAACTTCAAAGAATTTCTTAGAACTAATTTAAAAATAAGTATTCTCATCTTTTAGTTTCTTAAAATTATAAGTGTGTATGGAAACTTTTTTCATCTTTGATTCTCCAATCTCTTCTTAAAATTGTAATATCGACTCTAAAGAGTTACAAATCGAACTTTGTTTTCGCTTATATTGTTCTCTACTGCTGAAAGATATATTAATAATAAATAACTAATTCAAGAATTTCACTATACTGAAAAGTAATAGCGTTTAAAAATTTGAATACAAACTGTATGGAGACTTTTTGACCTTCGATATTAATTTTATTTTTGTACAAATTAATTATGAACCGTGATTTTTGTGGTTAATTTGATATGCAATGAAAAATGAAATTTGTATTCCTTGATTTTATCAATAGTAAGAAATATTTTTTAAGAATAATTTTTGCCAACCCGACCTCATTTTGTATGTTATACAACAGATGATTGTATAATAAAATGTGAGTGGCTTCCGAAAACTGGTCTTTCTTCTTTGACATGTGTCGTAAAATATCTGTAAAAACCTTCACGCTTTTTTTTTTTTTTTTAGATTTTAGAGTTTAGAGGAATACTTTCTCTTTTCACTTTTTTCTGATTTTAATTTGTATAAGGTATGAGTAATTATTGAAAGTTACGACTTTCTTCTTCAAACATCGCTTCGTTGATTTGGACGTTTACTTTAATCGAAATCAAGCACTAATCAGATTTTGAGTCATAAGTTAAAGGATTTTTCTTTCGGGTTTTTGAGTTTCATATCTGAAATATTCTAGAAAAAGTTATGCCTGTGATTAATTTTGGGTTTGGTCTCAGCATTTTAAATCAACAAACAAAAATTATTATTAAAAAAATAGAAAACCAATTAGTAAGGCTGGTGAAATTTATTAAAAAAACAAAATTAGTTTAATCAACAGTTGATATTACAGGAATATTAAAAACTTAAAAGCGTAAAGGGAGGAGTATTTTTTTGTCTTTGCTTTTCTGCTTGTTAAATTTTCTTTTCATTACCCTTTTTCTTTTTCAAAAATAATTGTTTTGTGCATTAAAAAATCCATTTATGTTTTGAAAATCTGATTTAGCTTATAAATCTTGAATAGTTCTAGGATTAAACTTTAAAAATATTTTTCCCAAAGTAAAAAACAATAATGTGGAAGGAGTAATGCTGTTTGAGGAGACCTATGCTGTCCAGATCAGGCTTTTCAAATGCTGAATCTGAATTTTTTAAATTATATGTATTTGCCAATAGTTCAATGAAAAAAAAAACATGTGATTCTTTACACGCAAGAAAAAAATACGGAAAAGTGGATGGATACACGCAAAGAAATAAATATATAATCGCTGCTATTATCTTGAACAGGATATTCATACCTTTAAGTTTATTGTACCCAATGATTTTGTGAATTTTAACTTGATAATAATTGAACTATATGGGGGAGGGCAGATTGAACTAATTTAAATCTTACCTTTTTAAGCTCATGCATTTTATTGCTTGAACAAATGATAGGTACTTAGTAGTAAAGTATAGAGTTGATATATTTAATTTGTGATATAGTTCATAACTCATACCCAATTCCCTTAAATATGTATTTTATAATATTGAATCAAATCCAGGTGTAGAAGCTTAGCCCTACCAATAAAGGGATTAAAGTATTTGATTAAATAATTATTAAATTTCTATTTTTATTGTAGTTTTTATGGCCTTACTTAGTATATTAGCTTCTATTTTTTTCGAATGTATATTTCAATTTAATATTGTAATTTTAATAAATTGTTTATAAGGACCTGAGTAGCTCAGTGTGTAGAGTGCCGCGTTGGTATGCCGAAGGTTCCGGATTCAAATCCGGCTGAGGCAGATCAATTCTTTTTTCTGTTAACAGCCACAGATGGGCAATGTGGGATGTACAAACTCTCCTGGGGCTTATCCAGTCTCTATCAAATGGGTACCCTTAATAAGGGGAAAACCTGCGTGTTGAGCATGATGTCGGACAAATCACTTCCCTTTAAAACCATTTCCTGAAAATAGTATAGTCTCTACGATGTACCAAACCCTGCAGTAGTGCATATTTTCAGAACATTACAGTTTCTATAATTTAGATAGCTCTTACTTTTTAAATTTATCTGAGTGTCTCAAAACTCAATCTAACCTTTTTTTTTTCAAAGCACTTTTCTACAAAATCCACTAAAGTGTCGCTTTATTTTTTAGATAATAAGACAAAATAGGTGAAAAATAATCATCTTGTTTTTTGATAAATTTGTCTATCAAGAGTAAATCTCAAATAATGAAAAAAAGTAGAAACTCCGCTGTTTCTTAGCTTATGGTTGTGCAACGAGGTAATTTGGCCGACAATTTCCAGGTTTTTCTCCAATTTATAGAGACTGAATGTATCCCAGATGGGTCTTCAGATTACACAGAATCGAATCACATCGGTGATTCACACACAGCTGAATTAAAAATTTAGCTAGTAGAGTGGGCCTCGAACTCGTATTCTTCAGCGTACTTAGTTACCAAAACCTTCTCCCGTCAATCATATTAAAGCAAACAGAAACTTCCTTACGCGACAAAATTCTGCTTCATTGCTCTCATGAATAATGCATTATTGTGGTTATACGATGACAATCTTCCTACATCCACTATCCACTCTTCCTCATGAAATGATCGTTTCCACCGAGAGACGTAGTGGTGGATGTGTTGTGGTAGACGGCACCAACGGCACGAGATACGACCCTGACTCACTGTCCTAGGAGGTGGCCTCTCACGTGGTCTCTCTCTAAAGCTTTATGGAATTGTTTACTGTCTCTCAGTCCTTGCAATGCTGCATTACTCAGCTGCAAATAGCTGTATGATAATGAACTGCGGAGAAGTGACAATAAAGCGTCTCAGGCGTATTGCTTTTACTTCCTATATAGATAGAAAGAATAAAAATGAAATTGGATAACCTAATGTATTAGGAAAATAAATGATATAAATGATACATCGTGGTGGATGGAAAATGTGTATCGTGTTTTAAATCCGGTTTGGAAGGAACAAGGCTACTCCCTTTTTAAACCCTGAATAATTTCTCTCCGTTCTTCGCGAATTGTCAGGGTCGTATCTCTTTCCTTTTTCCTTTATTATTTCTTGCTGACCTTTTCCTTGAAGATCCAATTAAATTATCATATCGGAACCCAATTATCACCATTAAAGTCAAGAATGTGACAGCCAGATCTCTGGAAAAAGGAAACTTAAGGATATTTATAACATGAGGAATCTGGCGCTCTTAAACTGAAAAACGGAATGATTTTCAGGAATCTTTACCCTTAGCCCAGGGTAACGAAGAGGACCAAAACATATTCTTTATTGGTATGGACAGCATATCTATCTACATATATAAATAATTTGACTTAAGATATTAATTAAAATAAAGGAAATCCTTATATTAACAAAACAAAACCACTTTTGGTCGCCAATATGAGCACACAGCTGTTTGAACCGCTCTAGAAATTTAGTACTTGATTGAATTTTGAATTTTATTTCAAAGTTTTATTAAAGTGCCCTAACTGTCATCCACAACCTTCAGCATAACCATTCAATAGAATGCGTGTATAAAATTCAAACGATTAATAATGGTAGAAGTATTTGTTGAAATTATTAAAACACCAGGGAGCGGAGTGGCTCAGTAGTAGAGCACTGAGTTGCCATGCCTAAAATCATGGAAAAAATCTGGCGGTTGAGCGTGATCTGGGACATATCACTTCTCAGCACAACTGTTGTCCATGAAGCAGTACAGTCTCTACCATGTACTGAAACCCCAGACTCGTTCACGGGTTGTAGTGGTACAGGTTTAAGTTTTATTTATTTAAATGTCTGTGAATATCGGATACTATTTTTCTATGAGGTCTTTTCGCAATGTGGATCGAATATTAAAGAGCTACAACACGATTCTTATGCAGTTTTAAATTGATTAAATTATTTAAATAAATAATACTGAAAATATCTGATAAATCTGTATTTTTTATTTTCAATTTATGTTTTTGTAAAGCATTTTTTGTTTTTGATTATTTTGGTTATAGATGGGTTATAACCACTTGGGTTATAACTGTTTATAGATACTTTTTTCTATCCAATAATTTAATCTTTATATATATTTATAAATTGATATGAGTACAACAGCACAGACTGTAGTATTATACATTTATTACACGTTGGAATACGTATTTAGTTTTTATACAATAGGCCGATACGATTTCACTAGAGTTATTTATAGCACTCGTTTTATTGATTTATTCTTGATTTCATTTATTTATTTTTTTCTGCTAAAGCTTTTTACTTTTTTACATCTTTGTTTTGTAATACACTACTCTCATAATACTCTTGTCTTATAAATTATTAATATTTCGGCTTCTTTTTTTATATATAAATATATATTAGTGCGATACATCTTTTATTATGTAGTTCTACAGCTAACGTTTTTTTAATTTTTTATATGATTTGAATTGTTTTTCTGCAACAGCATTATTCCTTCTCGACCCAGATAGCAGCCTTCACAGTCGGCATAGCCTTGGTTCCCGCAAATCTGTTTTTCCTTTCTAACTAAGTTGGTTCCATTGTCGGTGCTTCGGTTCACACATGACTCCCTCCCGACCGCAGAGGATGCAGCAATTAAACTATTAGGCGGAAAGACCTTGAGGTTCATGAATCAAGCGGAAATGGCCTACCCGTGTCCGTAAACAACTATATAACAGCAGATTAGATACAGCTGGCAGTGACGAATTCTTCGGGTATAGTTGTGGGAGAAATCTATACATAGAAAAACTGGATTAAATTCTGAACTCCTATAAATAATTTTAATGACATCAAATTTTAATTTCAATGTATTCAAATAAAAAAATCCTTTAACAATACAATCTGTGAAGAGTACAGGGCTCAGTATGAGTACAGGTTAGTTGTTCAGTGATGAAATTTGGCCCAGATTACGTTCAACCATGGGGAGTTTCCCCCAATTAAGGGTATCCACTTCACAGAGGCTGGGTCAACCATTGGAGGGATTTCAGATCCCACAGGGTCGATTTATGGCCGTCAATAGTCAATATTAAATATGTTTATCTCTTACAGCTGGATTCAATCCCAGAACATTCATTCAGCAATTCAGTGCTAATAACCTGAAATTTTGGTGAGGATATTTTATTTTTTTTACTTTTAACTATTTACTCTTTTTCGAAAGGCAATGATATTAATTAAACATTAATTGTATATTTTTCTACTACTTATCCTATTTTTTTGGAAGGTATACTGTTAAAATTAGTCGGGAACTGTTAAGAATTTTCTTGTTGTTTAACTCTTTGATATTTGGCTCGAACATGAAAAGGAGAAACCCATTGTTTTTATCTAAATAGCTGTTAACAACTTTTAAAAGGCGATAACAGATTTCTAACAAGCAGGCCATTTATGGCGTATGTTGCAAGGGTGGATTCAGGATTTTTTTCTGGGGGGGGGAGCACAATGGGCAGACGGGCAAAAAAATCAACAATAACTTAGAAATACGCTAGTAGTATTTATAGAAAGGTTTACTAAAATATCTAAACAATAGTTTGTTTGTTCATTTAACGTCACTTTATGCTTCTATGGCTTATCGGACGATGCTACAGTGGGAGCTATAAATTTTGCCTATCCAGGTTTAATTAGGATAGGGATTTTTAACGAGTACCTGGCATCGTACAGGCTCGGGACCCCCGTTTAACGTCCCTTCAGAAGGCCGGCGTAACTAGGGATTTTTTACCCCTTTAAAAAAATCCTAGGGCCACCTGCCGGGCTACGAACCCGCGATCTTGGGCTTAGTAGTTTGTTACGCTAACCACTAGACCACAGGTGACCGTCTCTAAACAATAGTTTCACTCATGTTATTTCTGTTATTTTAACAACTATCATCACATGATTTGCCTATAATATGTACTGTAATGGATTCTCCACAGTACACAAAACACCGTCTGGGGGCACGTGCCTCCTTGCCCCCCCTGGATTCGTCTATGGTGTGTTGTTAAAGTTACTTTATGCAATGTACACAGTTATTAATTTTTTTGTTTTAAATTAGATTCTCACTTCAACTTTTGGAAAGATCATGCCGTTATGTATAGTGTGAATCAATAAACAAATAATAAGTTATAAGTTTTCTTAGAATATTGGATTGTGTTTTGTGCACACGAACATGTTTTAATAATGTAGCGTAGAACAGTCGTTTGCTCATACTTAATAAGAAGTTTTAAATAATGAGGCGTTCAGGATCAAATGCGGATAACTCAAAAAATTCGAAAATTGAGTTTAATCATGCAAATTTGTCTAATGTGACAGTTTGCCGTTAAAATTCTCTTGGATTTATGTGGGGGCACGGGGGCATGTGCCCCCTGTTATAGTACATAATTAAAGGCAAATCAGGAACTTAGCATCTTGAAATTTGTAGATAGGTTCTTTGTATAGTTTAAGAAAGAAATTTGGATAATTTCACCCCAAGGGTTTCCCCTTTAATATAATAGGGGTTCAAAGGTTGTATAGAATCCGTCAGTTTTGAAGTTAGATATCTGAAATTTTGGATGTACGAGTAACTTATATTTTAAAAAATAATTAAATTATTTATTTTAAATGATCTTTCACGAACATTATGTGGCAGACCAAATTCCACGCGAACGAAGCCGCGGGCATAAACTAGTTATTTACATAATTTTGAACTTTTATTTTTTTATTCCGTTCATGTCATATTTGAAAAGTATTCTATCGCTTCCAACAAATTTGATGTTTATGATTTATTTCTGTTAACATTTTTGCAGGAATACAAACAAAATTGCTTAACAATTACTGGTTTATTAGTAAGCCTTTCATTCTTCTAAAAGGTTTAAAGCATAATAGGAACTTAAAAGAGGTAGAGGATTGTGGTGATTTGAGATTTTACAGTTGTAATGTTTATGTCGTTCAGCATAGCGTATTATACAGTATAGTTTCAGAATAAGGCATTTATGTTTTTCTTAGAATATTGGATTGTGTTTTTCGCATTTTATGCTTATGAATATGTTTTGCTTAATCCCAATGTTCTGCTTCATATCATCGATACAAATAAATAGTTATGAAATTGGAATTTGGCTTCTGATATTTCCAAACAGGTTTTAGAATAGTAGTGTAAATTAATATTTTTTTTCAAATTTAACAAAATGTTTTTATAAATATAGTTGTATATATGAACTTGACTGATGTGTATAAATATATGAAGTGAAATAAATGGTATATATTAAAGCTAGGGTAGCATTTTGTTGTTATTAACGAGGTAAGTTCCCTAAGGTATTTACTGTGAGGAATGACGGTAATGAAGTAAAACTGGAAGTGAATTCGGATTAGTCGATGTATACAGTTAGTAGCAGAAGTGGAGGTTATTTTAATAATATAAATATGGGAGGAAATAATTTTAAAATGGCTAGAAGTTTGATTCCTAAGGGCTTATGATAGCTAGAAAAAAACGAAATTCGAGAGGGATTAGAGGTGTCATTAATGGCAGGAAATGCTTGTTATTTTTTTTTCTTGAACTTAAAGGAGACAAGTTACAAGGACTCGTGTAAAGGGTACAACATTAAAACGCGTAACAAGGGAACATATTGCTTCAAGAGAACAGAGCCGTAGAACAGACGTCACGACAGATGCGCACGACAACATCGCTACAAAGGCGCCGCTACAACCCTCCTGTGTACTTAGCGCTAATGCGGCGTGAAGTGGTCCACGCTTCGCTCTTTCGATGGCTTATTACGTCCATTCGTTCCTTCTGCGACGGATGGTTCAGGTTGCATCATTCTTGTTGAATTGATTTTCATCGGTCGAAGTTAGGACTTGTTGACTTTATGGATTAAGTCTATCTTATTATTTTTGACTTTATACATTATGTAATAACAAGCGATAATTTGATGTAATGACTTTCAATAATATGTTACTACTCTCGCAAAAAAAAGAAAGAAATTTGATAACAACTTTATAGTATATTTTGCCTAAGTAAATGCATAGGAGTGCCTTCAATAGGGGATTTCTCCATACACGCTTCCACGAGCATCCCTCAGGGGAAGTTTTCAAAAGAAAATCGAAAATACAATATGTGCCAAATGGGATTTGTATAATTTCTTAAATAAATATTTTTATTATTATATTTCTACTTTGCCGGTGAATAAGTCATGGGGCGACCTATAGTCTAGTGGTTAGCGTAACAATCTACTAAATCCAAGATCGCGGGTTCGTATCCCGGCAGGTGGCACTAGGATTTTTAAATTGACTAAAAAATCCTTGTTTATACCGTCCTTCAGAAGAGATGTTAAACGAGTTTCCCGAGCCTGTACTATGTCAGGTACTCGTTAAAAAAATCCTATCCTAATTAAACCTGGATAGGCAAAATTTAGGGTTCTCACTGTAGCATCGTCCGATTAGCCATAGCAGCATAGAAGTGACGTAAGATAAACAAGTCATCTTCATCAGTGGCGCTACAACCCAGTTATTGAGTATGGGTCTCCTCTTGAGGTTCTGTAAGAATTTATTATTAGGGTGGGAAGGCTATTGGCCCTCCGTATACTAGTCTGGCGGTGGGGCTGCCATCTGAAAGCATATGGTGTGTGTGTAGTTGTCTGTTTATAGTGTACTGTATGGGTTTCAGATTTATTTTTTTCCCCAACATGGAGGACCAGTTGCTGTTGTAGTCTGATGGCTGGGCGATAGGATCGCCAATTCCGGGAGTTTTTTTCAGAAACGTGCTTTCCTCATATTGTATTGAGGGAAGCGGAATCGTGTCATTCTCTTAGTCATTGGTTTAAAATGAAGTTATTGCTTATATTAAAACTCCATTTCAGGCCAAGACCTGATTTAGCCACTTAAGCAGTCTAACTTAATTAGGACAGGGTTTTTGGCTCTAGTTTATTGATTTATTAGGACAGTAATGTATTATTACTATTATGTATTGTATTGGCTGAATCTTGAAAACTTAAGAAGGTTGTTATTTAATTTATTATATCGAATGAGAAAGACATCAAGAATTTTAGTTTTGTGTGATTCAAATTTCTGACACGTATCCACACCTCGAATTTTGCAAAATAAGAGTGATAGCACACATTTAAATATATCTTCAATTTTTGAAAAATAGCAGGTCTAGTTCTATGGTTCAGAACACTAGACTTTGCATTTAGACTAGTATATGATTTAATAAAAGTCACTAAAATCCTTTTTTTTCACTGTTGTGACATGAGTACAGGAGCAATTAAATCTCGAAACGTCGCCTAAGGACACTTTAATGTATTATTATTATTATTATATATTGTATTGACTAAATCTTGAAAACTTAAGAAGTTTGTTAATTAATTTATTATATCGAATGAGAAAGACAAAATATATTACAGCATTCCTATAACAAAATATTTAATGTATGTTTAAAGTACCTTCTTAGTATAGTAATATAACTTATATTTTTAACTAATCGACGTAACTGGTTTTTTAGAGTTTATAAACGAATTTTGTTGTTTTTGGGATAAACTAATATTTTTTTAGTGGAGAACGGAGATAGTTGGGGGTGCAGTAAAAAAAAACACCAAATAAATACTAGACTTGTATTTAGTAAGTGCCGATGTTTCGACCTACAGTGTAGGTCATCTTCAGGGCTATGAGAGAGAAACAAACAGAACAAAAAATATATAAAAACGTTACAGTAACAAGAATATAGTGACATGTAATGTATCTCCGTTCTCCATTTTATCATCCAGTCAACTATTTTCCTCTCATACATAATATTTTTTTAACTAGTTTATATTTAATTCCATATTTTATTTATCCTTTATGTAGTTTTACAGTAAAATTTGGATGCTTATTTATATCCTTATTATTCTGGAATTTGATCTATGTGAAATGTCGAGTAGACCTTTGGTATATTTTATTAACTAGCCTAGCCGAGTTCAATTCGTGAGTTGCTATAGTGAAAGGTCAATCTAGTCTATCCTTTACGGACAGAATGAAAAGAATAGTGGATTTGTAGTTCTATTGTTGTATATTTTACTATATTTATCATCAATTATTTGGAAGGAAGAAGTACTAAAACACCGCTTTAACTATAGTACTTAGTTACTTACTAAACCAATACCACTTTACTACGACACCACAAGTTCAGTGTTCACAAAAATGTTTGTTTGTTTGTTTGTTCATTTAACGTCACTTTATGCTGCTATGGCTAATCGGACGATGCTACAGTGGGAGCTCTAAATTTTGCCTATCCAGGTTTAATTAGGATAGGGATTTTTAACGAGTACCTGACATCGTACAGGCTCGGGACCCCCGTTTAACGTCCCTTCCGAAGGACGGCGTAACTAAGAATTTTTTACTCCCTTAAAAAAATCCTAGGGCCACCTGCCGGGCTACGAACCCGCGATCTTGGGTTTAGTAGTTTGTTCACAAAAATTTCATTGAATGTATTTATCATTTCATTAAGTCTTTAGCCGAAAAACAAAACTATGATTTGATTGCTTACAAAAAATAAAAATAACAAATTATGTCTTTGAATAATATGGGACCATTTACAAGCAATGAATCACTATTAACAATGATTTATTTACTCTATACAATAGATATCCTAAATCACTTAATGTTCAGGTATTTATATTTTTCCTACAGTTGCAAAACCTTTAGAAAATCGTTGAAATTAAAACTAAAATTATTCTTCAAAACAATCTCAACTCTCTTCTAAAAAACAGCTTCTTAGGAGACTCAAAAGTATCGATAAGTGAGCTTTCCATTAGGAAATGAAATGATTAAGGTGATAAAAATTAATCACTGTAACGATAAAAAAGTTATTGTTTATATTGGGGTACGGAGTAATTCAGTGTTTATAATAGTAAGTTGCTGTACTGCAGGTAATGAGTTCAAATCTGGCTTTAGCAGCTAAATTATTTAATCTATTAGCAGTATAGGGGGTCTGTTCTTTATAAATTGGTTACTCTTAATGGGGAAAAAAGCTTGGCTGTGTAGTGTGAACTCGGTCAGATGATCACATTCATGCACCACCAAGGTGACCCTAAGATTTTTTAAATGGAGTGAAAAATTATGCCGTCAAACGGGCGTTAAACGGGTCTTCCAAGACTGTACTATGTCAGGTACTCGTTAAAAATCCCTCTCCTAATTATACCTGGATAGGCAAAATTTAGAGCTTCCACTGTATTATCGTCCGATTAGCCATTGCAGCATAAAAGTGATGTTATCATAAACAAACAAACTACTGTTGGCTTAGAAAGAGTACAGTTTCTGCCATGTACTGAACCAAAGACCTTCACGGTTGGTAGCACAATCTTTATACATTTTTTTAATAAGTAAAGTTAATATTCCAGAATGTGTATATATGAATGTGAATATACCTATGCAGCGACTTGAATTTTAATGGTCGATTTGGTTAGGTGATGTCACAACATAATTGCTGTTGTCCTTTTGGAATATTTCAATTTAATTTTATGTGTTGTAAATTTCAATTAACATTGACAAATGTCGCTCCTGCGGATTGGAATTACCCTGACTGGAGGATCAAACCTTGACCTAACCTCCGCGACCAACACTGACCCAGTTGGCCCCAGCTGTCTCACCTATTACATCCAGTCATGGCCCAGAATATTCCCTGACTGAGTCTTAGGTGTGTCACCTGGTGACTACATTTGCAGATAAGTAACAGGCAAACAAACCTATTTCAAAAGATATTTGAAAACTTGAGGAGATTTGAAAGGAACTGTTATTATCAATATCATTATTTCGATTTCTTACTTACCTAAAAAAAAGATAAAACAAGGAAAAATAATATAAGTGAATAAAAACCTCACTTGAGTTACAATAGCTTTAAAAATATATATAATAAAATAAAATAAAACCTCTACCACTACAATATATAATTCAGTACATGGTCGAGACATTATTGTTTCAAGGAAAAAGGCTTATAGAGACTGGGTGAAATCCAGGGGGTCAGCAGATTCCGGAGGGTCCTGTTACTACATAGGCTATTGACTCTAAATAATTTATCTGCTACTACCGGATTTGTACCCGGAACCTTAGCAACTCAGCACTCCACTCGTACACACAAGCTACCCCGCGCCCAGTGCAGCTATAGTAGCATATACATTTGGAAATTATTTTCACTAACGAGTTAATAAGAATTATGGTTTATTATTGAAAACTAATCATAATTCATAAACGTCTGGTGTGTCCATCCATAATTGATTGCAAGATTCTCTTTAAAGTGAACATCCGCAATGTTTCCCAAGATATTATAATTTCCTTTTATCAGATATTTAACTAAAAGTGAACCACTTTCCGTGATAATTTATAAATGATTATCCCAAGTTCAGTATAATAATGGCTGGTATATTATTTTGTGTGTATAATATAATAAATGAGACTAGTACGAAAAACTGAAACTTCTGTTATTGTGTAAATAATGGTCACCCATAAAGTTTAAATGAAAAAATAAAGGGGGGGAAGAGCAAGAAGCAGGTTGAAGGAGGATTTATCAAAAGCTATGAGTCCAAAAATGATAAATAATTAGACCTAGGATAATAGCAGTCATAAAATGTCTAAAAAAGTTCAACATACTGTATCCCAGCTGTCTATTTCGATTGTTTCCTCCTGTTATGAATTTTTATTTGTAATCGATTCATCATATTTAAATTAAATCATAGTATTTCGTCATTTCGGTGCTGCATAGATTTTGATGATATTATACATAACTTTATACATATTGCCACAAGTCTCTGAAGAGTTTTATTCAAAATACGATCCTTCGCCTGGACAAACTACCCTGCACTCTATGGACTTCTGCTACGAACACCTTATCTTGATCATATGCACTCAGTTTACATAACGCAGCCACTCATACTTACCGTTATCATGACTTCTATTCTCGCTCCACAAGCCCACACTCGCATCCTCCGCAGTACGAAGACCACCGACCACCATCTTAGGTAGTGATATCACTCATCCTCCAACCGGAAGAATCCAAGAAATCGGCGGAACAGTGGGACCGCCTAATATGGATCGGAGGCTGTCGGCAATGTGGGAAGTAGGCTGACCTTTATGCACTCGACAATGTGGTCCAGCTGTTTCTTGATTCTTTTTTATCCTTTTGCTTTAGGTTATTAATTAATTACTTGTTTCTAAATGTATACAAACCACTTGTTTTAATGAATTCGAATCTCAGCCAAATGGTGGAAATATATTGCAATAGATTTTGAGGGAAAACTAATATGGAAACAAATCTTTAACTTTTGATTACTAACAATATTATCAAAAAACTACTAATGAACTAATTTTGGGCTTTGTTTTATTTTAGTTTATCAGTCAGGGGGTTCTCATAGGGGTAAAACAAATTTATTGGATATATTAATGTATAACAGCAAATTTTTGATTGAAGATTTGAAATAAGGGCATACGTTTTAGGGGTAGAATTTTAATTCGTCAAAAAATCTCGTACTTGCTATCTTTTGATAGAATATTCCTCGAATGTATTCTTTCAGAATTTTACCTTTTAATAATTTTTTTTTTTTTTATTAACACTTTATTGAAATATTACAATCTGCCACTTGTGGGCAATAAGTAATAGTGCTGTGTAGCTCACAGTCATTCCATAACAAAACAATAATATAAACAAAATAAAATAAATAAATATATACATGCGGAAAAATATATACATGCGGTAACAGAAAGAAATGAATGCGGTAATAATAATAAAGTAAAATAAATAATAAAGTAAAATAAATAATAAAGTAAAATAAATAATAATAATAATACTAATAATAAAAATAAAATATAATGTACTCATTCATACCCTATTTACAATTTGCCTGGGGTCCCCGAACTGAGCTTCTTCCCCAGGAATGAGGGCAAAGCAGGAGTCCGGGAAGCTCCAGCCCCCTTTCCCAGCCGCGTCACGTGCATTAAACGCCAATGGAAGCTGGAACCTTTTAATAATTAATAAAAAAAACAAAAAACACTACAACCCAAGAAGAGGCTTATATTCGATACAGGATAGGGATTTTATTTTTCTAATACAACGGTTGTGGAAGGTGATTTGCCGAGATCACTCTAAACAACCAGGTTTTTCCCCAATTTTAAAATTAAAAAAAAATATTTGGTGAAAATATTTGTTTTCATTGATAAGAACAGTATGTTAAAATAACGCTTCTATATGTTTTTCATTATTTTTTAATGGAATAATATAATAATACTCATGTGCTTAATTATCTCAAGAATTTTTGTATACCATTGTTAATTTAAAGAATCAAGAAAAATAACCCAAAGTTGAATATAAATATAATCGAATGCGCAACCTCACTCGAAATTACATTAATGTTTAGAAAAATTTCACCATTTTATTAAATCTATGAAAGTGCCTTAGAGAAACTTTATAGGGGCTTAATCACAGCATCTGAACCCATGCTTATATTAAGCCAGGGAAAATTATTCCCACCCATCGTAGAGAACTTCGAGCTATTAACCAACCATTAATTATAGAGTAATTGTCTATAAAAGATGTGATGAGA
This sequence comes from Arma custos, assembly GCA_037127475.1. Classification (NCBI taxonomy): domain Eukaryota; kingdom Metazoa; phylum Arthropoda; class Insecta; order Hemiptera; family Pentatomidae; genus Arma; species Arma custos. The sequence goes on along the minus strand of CM073763.1, from coordinate 92,695,079 downwards.
GTAGAAAGTGCTTATAGAATCATAATTGCTAGTTTGATTAATGACTGAATTTCTTGATAGATGGTAATAAATATGAATTAATTTGATTACTTATTTATCAATAATTATTGATATCGAAGACCAATGATAACACATAGCAATAGACTGATTATAAATGTAGATCCGATCCTTTATGTCCACAGATAAAAACGTCTTCATTAAGAGTTCTGAATTATAATTTTCTGAGATAAATGTGTTTTCGCTTATTGTGATTCTTTCAAGTAAGCATGCATTCCTTGTGGTGATCTCATGTTTGCTCAATTAGACAAGCGATTAGAATAGAAATCACTCGTATTAAATCGATTTACGTACTTATGTACGTTGCCAATGTACAAGCAATTGGTTGTAAATGCTCTTTAAATTCATAGTCATTTCAGGTTTTAAAATGCCCCTGGCTAATGAGACAAGGCTACAGAGTCCGAAATATTGCCTATCCAGGTATAATTAGGATCTTTAACGAATGCCTGACATCGTACTGGTTCGGGATCCCCATTTTACGTCTCTTCCGAAGGATGGCATAATCAAGGATTTCTTAATACCTTTTAAAAGATCCTAACACCTGTAAAGCTACGAACCTGCGATCGATCTTGGGCATAGTGAGTTGGGTACTTATTCCACTGGTTGTCACTTCGAGTTGAGTCACAAGCCTTAACTTTTTATTCGTTTCCGTTTTAATGTTTTTCAAATATAGAAGTTATCATGAGCTTTAGTATGGAAAAAATAATGTGATTGAAGGAAAAGTGTATACTTCGGTGATCATTTCATCTAGAAATGAAAATTTTAACAAACAAGTTTCATCAGAACTTCAAAATGTTAGTTGAAACTTTTATTTCTTGATGAAATGATTACCGAAATTTACTCATTACTCATAATTACAATATCTTTTCCATACTCAAACTCACATTAACTTGTACTTTTATGAAACATTAAAAATAAAATGAATAAACAGTTAAAACTTGTAACTTATTTCGAATCGACAACCAACGGAACAGATACCAAAAAAAATTTATAAGCTTTTTCAGATTCTTGTAGAATTTTTCTTTTCATTCTTTTCTTGGTCATTGAGGAAAGTAATGCTAAATTTCTTTTCTTGTACTCCTGTACTTTTTTGGACTCTTATCTTAGGTTAGTAGGTTGGGAATCAACCTCTGCTTTCTCCATTCTGATCTTGAATGGGCAGTCCAAACCTATTTCTGTTCCTGTCAATCCAAGAGGATTCTTAATCCATGGCTTTATATTGATGATACTATTTTGAATTCTCCTAATTAAACGGTAGATCGAAAACTCCTAATTGTTATTTTTTTATTATTGAGAGTTTCCCCAAAGTTGAGGTTTCTCGAACCGAAATTTATTACATTTTTTACAAAATGTTCAAGTGCATCTTCTTCAGTGTTTATCTCAGGCCTGTCTTCCTTGACTTAGTTCAACCATGAAATTCTTGGTCGCCCTCTTCTGCCTTGAGGGCATCAGTACATGATCATTTTTTGGATTCTAATATTTTCGATCCTCAGTATGTGACCAATCCAATTGTCCAAACTACTCAATAACTTAATTTTTACCCAATAAAATCTGTTCTATTTTAAAATAACAGGAACCCTTTGTTCTTATGAATTAATTTCTGTATTAACTGCAATTATTAATGCTTATATACAACTCTTAAGTAAAACAATGCACAGTGAAGTGTCAGTAATAAACTCTTTTATATTACTGGCGAGTCATTTCTACACTCCTTGAATATTAAAATTATTTCCAAGGTTAAGGACGTTTTTTTTTAATTATTTCACAGGATACCTTTTTTACAAAAGGAATTTAATTAGTTTTTAAATTTAACTGTCAATTCATGGATGGCATCTTGAATTCATCAGGGTCGATGGACTAATATAACTTTATTACAACCGCCATTAATCAACAGATGACTTTTAAAGCCCAAAGCTACTTTATATATAAATGATTGGTACAATTGTCTGTTAGCAGTGACGATAAAATGTTTTGTGATCTAACAAAATTCGGGCAAATGCTTTTATAATTTAGCTAAGTGTGATGTTTTATTTCCTATATATTTAAATTTTATTATGAAATGTAATCATTAAAATCGTTTAAAAGAATAAACGTTTTTTTAAAGATCCAAATGGACTTGTACTACTTTCAAAAATAACAGCTCCAATAGAGAGTACCAAAAATTATTATTGGATTATTATCGATCTCTTAAATAATAATTTGAAAACTTTTTAATTTATTTAATGCTTTCAGTTATTTAGTATGCCTAATTATATAGTAAATATTTATTTAATTTTTTCCTTATCGCTGGTTAGTGTTTTTGTTTGTTTTATTGTTTCTTTGATACTCTTCATACAAAAAGATTGATGACACCGCGGTAAATAAATAAAAATTTATATGGTTATTTTATTTTATTTTTTAATTCAATAAAGCCAAAACTGGAATATATTTAATGCTATTGCATAACCACTGATAATGAGCACAATTGTAAATGAACATTGAACTAAAATATTCGAACAACTATGGTGCTTGAAACGATTTTAATATCCCTATGAATCAACTTTTCACGGTATTTGAGCACAAACCTTGAAAAATTGCATTTTATTAAAGGCTATTATATTGTTCATTGAAATCCTGAGAACTGTTCACAAAGAAGTATGAAGGACAATGGTAAAATAATATGTATATATGGCGTATTGGCATCAACTATTATTTGCGAATCAAACGCAATTATAAATTTTTTCACAATTTCTCTTCAACTTTTTTCTATATTCATTTCGTCCTGAGACACGCAAAAAAAATCGGATACCCTCAACTGGTGAAAACGTTTGATCTGGGGAAAATTGTCTACTTGTACTTCCGTTCGCGTAGTAACAATATGGTCTTCACCAAGCACTGAACCCAATATTTTGTAATGGGCTGTAATCGTAAAGATTTTTTTAATCGTTGTCATAGATTTATTTCGAATGGTAGACTCCTTAGTAGACCAAATGATGTAAACATTTTGGCAGCCTGCCAGATTTTGGGATGGTTCCGCATGCATAAGAAGTTTTTCAATCGGTAATAAGGACTTCTATATGCTTGGTGTGCCATTGTCGAGATTTGTCCCTGGATAAGGTCAATGTCAGTAGTCAAACATTTTCACTTTTAATTGGGTAGTCTTTTGTAAACCTCATTTTGTTAGGTGTGTTAAAGATGCCTGGTTTTAAGTTATGCCGATGGGCTCTTAATAGGTTTCTACATGTTCTAGCTTATTATACCTCTGTCGCTAATTTTTTAGTAAAATAAACCTGTAATACTGTAAAGTGTCATGGATGGATTTGGCCCATTGAGCATGGAAGTAATATGGCCTAGATCATGCTTATACCATGCTTTTTTGTATAGAGGTTGAGTGAGCCCAGAAAGGTCTGCAGATCTCCTATGCTTTTAAAAGATTATATAATTTATCTGCCACAGCCAGATTTGAACCCGAGACCTTCAGTTTAGCAACTCACCACTCTACACTGAGCTAACCAGTTCCCCAATATAAATAATTATTTATTTATCATTATAATTTAACTAATATTTTTTTAATCCAGTAATCTAATACAATATGAAAATTCGTCACCAAATGGAAAATCGATATCTCACTTAATGATAATTTGGAATCTCCTGAGAATTGCTATCACCTATTATCAGTATATGTAGATGCGTCACATAAAAATAGATTTTTTTAAAATTTATATGTAATGAATTGAAAGTTTTTTATTATAGAGTAATAAGTAAATGAATTTCGATGTTGATATAATAAAAACTTACGGAGCCAATATTTACTGGATCAGATTTTCCTCCCATTTACGCATTCTTAATACTGTATTACAGGTTTATTCATCAATATCGTACAACGCAGTACTTTGCTGAGATATGATGCAATTATGTTCTTTGCAGACTAACAACTCAGAATAAAAATTTCTTTTTTCTCTCCTTTCAATATTTTTATGCAACGCATATTTATGTAAGGTGAATGTTATTTTAATATAACATTATTAGTTGTATAGACCAGAGCTTTATCCTTGTTACTTAACAATTGAAATAAGCATGAAAACTATTTAAGGACAGGCATGTTATGTCCAGACAATATTTGCTATATCTCATAAGGTTGGTATTCATTATGCAGGATCAGCGTTACACCTGCAGGCGAAGGTAGTGCAATTAGTGATAATGTTATCAGCTAGCTATGTCAGCTTGTTTTTGCGAACTAGTGGTAAACTATTGTTTCCCTCACAAACTAATGTTTTTCTTTCTTTGTTTGTCTTAAATATTGTATTAAAGACGTATTTGGTTTTCAAAAATAACACGAATGAATGTTTGAGATAAAAACTAAATGACATAATAACTAACATGTTTTATTGTTTTTTTTTCTAAATGTTAAGCCATCAGAAAACGAGGACCCATTCGTTTCAAATAGCTTTATTAATATTTTAATTCTTGGTTTTAAAAAAAATATGCTTACACAACAAGACTTTATACGGAAATTATAATTCTGTGGGTAAAAAGGTGATATTGAATCCTTTTGGTTAATTGAATTCAAAGATAGGAAAAACGACGTCGGAATTCCTAGTTTCACGTTGGCTTGTGTTGTGTTTATAGATGTATTAATTACTAAGAATTTTATTTTGGCTCTTTTATTTTAAACATTGGTAATGATTTTGATTTAAAAAATCTTATGTGGTTAGCACATGGCTTTCTCTCAATTCATTGTTAAAAGCTGGTGGAAGCGTTTTTCATCAATCAAGCAATCATAAAAGTCTTTAATACAAACTTGTGATTTTTTTAAGTTATTTTAAGTAGAATATAATTTTTCATGACATAACCTTAGGCTTGATAAAAGTAGTCTCTGTCATGTACTGAATCCTTCGTAGGTTATAATATTATTTGTTTCAATAAATTCGTTCTTACTTTATATATATATTAATAGCAATATATTGTTTGCTAAATATCAATAAATCATCTTTACATGTCCTTTTCTACTGCACTTTAACAGTACTGTGAAAATGACTGGATATGGCAGTTTCTATAATTTTATACATTTCAATTTATTTATTTCGATGTATATCTCTGGTTTGTCAAGTTTCCTGTGAAAATTCACTAATATTAATTAAGGCAGGCTTCTGACTTGCATAATTTCCTGAGACAATGGATTTTATGTACCATTGTCTTCTTTCCTCCATGTTCTGCGAATGAACATTTTCCTCAAACTTTTTTTTTTTTACATATTTTTAATTTGAACTGCCTCGTTCAAGTTGTTGTTTGTTCATTTGACGTCACTTTATGCTGCTATGGCTAATCAGACGATGCTACAGTGGGAGCTCTAAATTTTGCCTATCCAGGTTTAATTAGGGATCTACAGGCTCGGAACCCCCGTTTAACGTCCCTTCCGAAGTTTCCGAAACTAAGTATTTTTTACTCCCTTAAAAAAATCCTAGGGCCACCTGCCGGGTTACGAACCCGCGGTCCTTCAGGAAGAGAATAGGCGATAACAAGCTGCCATGGCAACTGAAATACTCATCTCAGTTCCGAGTCGTTGCACTACCTTCTAATGACTGTTGCTTCATATCCATTCATGCCAAGTCTAAATTGTAGTCTTTGTGGTGGTCTTCTAAGTTACAAAGAACGCTGTGTCTTCAGGAAATTAAGTTGCCATTTGCAAAATGTCGTGCTGTCCACGGCTTTTGCGGTGCGAAAGTGTGTCAAGGATGTAAGGTTATTGAGGAAGGAGCAATGTCCCTCGGTTTTGTGTAACGAGTACTGAACACATTTTATTAAGGCTCTTATATGTTCTAACAATGTTTTCCATAGATTAAAACCCTGAAGTTTATGAAAATGGGTGCCCTGGTAAGAAAGGGTGATCACTTTAATAAAAAAAATCAGGAAGGAAAGTTTTAAAATTGTATATTACAATGGATGTTCCAATCCTTCTGTATAATTCCGATATCTGGAATTACATAAAAAAAAAAAAAATCCTGGGAATAAATTAACAATCAAGAATTGTTCAATTATTTATCAAGGTGATCCTTATGCATTTATTTTACTTTTGTTCTTATTTTGTTTTTTCATAACTTATTCTTTCTTGTGAACAATAGAATGATTGTTTATCTATCAGATCTTCAATATATTTTAAACTTACTATTGTTTTTTACATACTGCGTTCATTCTTCTGAAATTTCGTTTTTTTCCATCTTCACCTTGATTAGGCATTTTAACTGTTGTTATTGATTTTTTTCTAAAGAATTTTAAGGTTTTAAATTTTTTTATATTTGCGCAACTCATTCCTACATTGAATATTACGAGTATAAACCCTAAAATTATTTTATATTACATAAATTTTCTTAAAAAATAAATCTGTATCTTTATTTATCTTCAAGATAAATTGCATATAATAAGAAAAGACATGCTTAGTTGTCGATTTAATGATTTAATGTAGCAGGGACATGATACGGGTTTGGGTTCTCTACATGGTAGAGACTGTAATGCTTCAAGAACAACAGTTGTGCAGGGAGGTGATTAGTCCTAGATCACGCTCAACCGCCAGATTTCTCCCTTAATCAGGGTATCCACTTTACAGAGGCTGGGTGTGCCCCAGGAGTGTCATAGATCCTACATGATTCATCTCCGGCCGCCAACAGACTATACCGCATATCTTGTACAGTGCCTTGCCTGATGTTATGACTGGAAATAGCAAAAAAATGCAGTCTAGTTAAAACAATTTTCCAACAGAGCTTGTGGTTCGCCCTGATTCCTCCATGGATCGGCAGCGTTCAGTTCGAGTAAATCTTTATCCAGTTAAAGTCTTGGCCATCTCTTCGGAACAGTAGGTAACAGGGATTATTATAATTCGTCTAAATTATTTTTACCTACAATAACTGCACGCAAGGAAGTTAATTATTAAAATTTCGTTATTCTTTTGTTCTTTCGTTTTTCTAAAGGAAAAATGATGTGTACACCGTATGAATTGTTATTTGCAGAAATATAACTTGTCCTCTTTTCTAAATTTTACTAGACAAAAAATTGATTATTGCATTATAAAACTAGTATTTATAGTTTCTGAGGATTTTATTTTTGTTGTGCTATGTATGTTGACCATAACATGCGTATAATAAATAGATTCTTATTACAGTAGACATGAACATGATTCCTTTGTGCAATCAATAATATTTTTTTGTAGAAGACATTTTTTTTGTAAATAAATTTTCAGACCATTTTGGGCGATTCACATTACTTCTGCGGTTAGTTTATATCTTCTTGGTTAAAAAAGTAGTTGAAATAACAAAACCCTTTTGGAAAAAAAAAATACATCATCATTGGGTGGAAAAGTAAAAGTGACCAAAATTCAATACACCTTGTAAAAAATTCATCCAATGAATTTCATCAGATTACATATTAAACATATTTCAAAAATAGATATAAAAATCTAAAGCAGTTTAATTTTATTTTAGAGGTTATAGGCTACATTTTAATTTCTTTAGCAGGATTTCTAAAGAAAATTAAGCATTTAGGCCTACACCTCTGAAGAAAGTGTAGAATAAATACACCAGATGTATAGAATGTACAACTAAATAAGAGCATGTTGGCAAAGGTTATGCGGTAACGACTTAATTTTCTTAGGAAATAAATTATTAATAAATTTCTGTTGATATACCATTTCTAGGGCATGTTTGGCTGTGTTTATTAATGTAAAGTTAATTTTAATTTTTATATTTTACCACTGGACTTTACTTTAAAAATTATTGTAAAAAAATAAAATAAATATTTACTTATTTTAGTTGTAGGTCATAAACAAAAATATGCAATACTGGAAAATGTGGCATATTTGATGTGATACTCGGAAAAAAAAAGAAGATATATGCTCTAAAACGCTGGAAAATATTTATGTGTTCCAACTTAAAAATAAAACTGTTGCATTCCGAAGCTTGCATCATTTCCTCGGTCGTTTTGCTCGTTTTTTTCCGAGGCACGTCCACCACTAAAAACCCCATGTGCTGAAGACAAAGTTTTGTTTATCGTGCGGACACAGCAAATTCAGCTAAAAAAAAATGTCTAACTGTTTTCAAGTCTTTTTAAGAAGGGGTTTGTTTGTTATTTTTAAAGACAAAGAAAGAGCTAATAAATAATTTATCAGTTGTCTCGATAGGTAGTGAACATGCATCAGTATGTGTTACTGTTTATAACTTAAAAAACATTAAAAAATTGACAAAACCTTAGACATTTTGTTTTATATTTTTAATACCCTCATGATAAAATCATAAACTGACACTTGTCAGCGATAATCAAAGTGTGAGTGGAGTTTTCACGGTGTGTTTGATAGCGTGGAATCGGACACACGACCTAACAATAGCTTTTTGTGTTCGTGTCAACTGTATAGACTTGATTTAGCGTGCTCATGAAGTTCTACATTGATATTTCAAAATTTGTTGGCACTAATCTAATCTTCAAAACATCTGAATTAAAAATTTTAATAACGTTGATAAATAAGTATGTACACTTATTTGCCTGTTTTAATCACTGATGAACTATGCTACTTGCTCAACAATAAGAATGTAGCTAAATATAGTATTTTTTTTTTAAAACTAATAATGCTACACAATGATTGCTTAATTTATAGTAGACTAGCTTATGCCCGCGACTTCGGAATTTGGTCTGTCACATAAAGTTTCGTGAAAGATCATTTTAAATAATAATTTAATTATTAAAAAAAAATATAATTACTCGTACATCCAAAATTTCAGATGTTTAATTTCAAAACTGACGGATTCTAAACAACCTTTGAACCCCTATTATATTAAAGGGGAAACCCTTGGGCTGGAATTATCCAAATTTCATTCTTAAACTATACAAAGAACCCATCTACAAATTTCAAGATGCTAAGTTCAATTGCCTTCAACAATGTACTATAACGGGGGAGGGCACATGCCCCCCTACCTCACATAAATCTGCCCTTGCTGTAGCCTATGATGTATAACCTCTTTTACTCATTAATTTTCATCGAAATCCGTCCAGTAGTTTTTGCGTGAAAGAGAGACAACCATACAAACCTTCACATTTATAATATTAGTAAGATTAGTAGGATATCAAAACAATAGTTTTACTCATGTTCTTTCTGTTATTTTAACAACTATTATCATGTGATTTGCCCTTAATTATGTCCTATAATGGATTCTCCACAATACCTAAAAAACAGTCGGTTGGGAGAGGGAGAGAGGGGGGGCACGTGCCCCCTTGCGCCCCCCTACATACGCGCTTGCTATAGCCTATGTGTTATTTTGATGTATAAACAATATTACTGTAAAGTTTCATCCAATTCCGTCCACTAATTTTTGCGTGAAAGAGAGACAAACATTCACATTTATACATTATTATATACATTAGTAAGATATCTCTAAGGATATTTCATTTGGCTCAGTGGTAGTTGCCATGCCGAAAATTCTGGTTCAAATCCCGCTGCAGGCATTACTTTTATTTAGTCTGTTTGCAGCGGGAGATGGATCATATGGGATTCTTGAAAAATCAATACTATATTTAATTACTATATTTGGGGCTCACCCGGCCTCTATAAAATATTATAAAAATAGGGTACCCAAATTAAGGGGGAAATACCTTGCGGCTGAGCGTGACCTAGGACAAGTAACCTCCTTGCAGAACCTTTGTCCATGAAACAGCACAGTCTCTACCATGTACTGAACCCCAGACCCGTTCACGGGTTGTAGTGGCACATGTTTTTTATATATTTCCGTATAACATTAATATAAGAATTTTTGTTAGGTTTGCGGAAGAGTTCAGTGTGTAGTGCGCTGAGCTGCTCTCCCGAATACCTTGGGTTCAAATACAGCTGTGGAAGATTAATTATTTAATTTAATTTAATTGGGGGGACTGACGGATATGCGTAAACTCGGACAAATCACCTCCCTGCACAAACGTTGTCCTTGAAACCGTACAGATTTTACGATAAACTGAACCGACAAAACTTCATGGGCTCTGGTACTGATATCAAAAAATAAAAATGCATTTTTAATATTGATTTTACTGGTATGTTTTCCTTTGTAGCTAGACATATGTCAGGTTTGCAAGTTACATGTCTTGTTTTTTGTGGTTCAAACTTTTATGTGTTTGGAGTGATTTGTTTAGTTATATTTTCTTTTATTCAGTTTTTTTCGGGTAGCTATATATTATTTTTTAATAAAAAAATGATAATAATAACTCTCCTTCATTTAGCTATTGGTTATTAACCTGACAAGAGCATGATGCCTTACTTAACAGACATTACAGTAAAAGTATTTAGTATAATTTTACTTTGGTGAATTCCTTATTGTTTAAGTCGTTTTGCAGTCTTGATTAAGTCTGCAATATCTGTCATTATTGTTGTAAAATTTTCCGCGAATCCAACAAAAGAAAATTAAGTAGCAATTAATTATTACACTCCTTGCTTTAGAAATTCCGAACGATCATATCAGCGCTATTTTCGAAATGTTTCCACGCAAATTGGTGATAGATTGTGTTAGATAGATGCTAATCCATCGTGTGAGAGACTGTTTGGAACCCTTAGCCCATTCGGTTCTTGAGTGAAAGTCGATGGGAGTCTAACATATCTCCCATCTATGCAGCTCTTAATTACTGTTAGGAAAGTAGACCGATCCCACTGTTTTCTGTTTCGTAGCGATCTCGAAAAATATCTAGTAAGCGAAATTTTTGTAAAAAAAAAAAAAGTTATTCCTCACATACAATGAAGTTTTCGAACTACTCAAAACGAGAAGTGAATTACCTAGATATTGTAAGAAACTGAGATGACTTCTACTACACAAGATACTTGTCCAAAAAATCGTGCGAAATTGTCAGATTATTAAGTGTATTATTGTCGATTATATCTGTTATGACAGCTGCATGAGAATATATCAAAAAGTTAGTTTATTTCGTAAGGCCTTGAATTTTAACGAAGGCTCATCGGTCCTAGGAATTAGTTGTTACAGAAGAAAATAAATGAATAAAGGCTTATTTTTAATTCAAATTTTTTAGGTAATTTGTTCTATGCATTAGAAATTTAACCCCTACCGTAACTTTCATTTTTTGTCTATAGAAAAATCTATAGAAGAAAAGTTGGAAAATGTTGCTTTTGATTAGTCTATTTACTTCAATGATTAAATGTTAATTTTGAAGAGCAAAATTTCAAAAGATAAAATACTTGTTAAAACATTAATGGGATAATTCCTAAACAGAAAGCCATAAGCCTCTCAAATAAAAACTATAAGATGAAGTACCATTGCAGGTGATGCGATCCTTAATCTGTTAGGTGTTGCTGCATTTTGGGTATGGAAAGTGCTTCATTAGTTTTTCCTCCTTTTTTTATTATTCTCTTTCTTGAATAGGTTTAATTATTTTATTATTCAGGATGCTTGAATAGGTGAAATATCAACATTATTTTTTGTTTCCTGTTTTTATTTCAGAGAATCAAGACTTTCTGTATGGGAATTTTTCCTTTCATGTCTCAACAGCTCAGTATTAAGTTAATAGTTTTTTAAGTAAAATACTGTGATATAGAAACATAGGAGTGATAAATATGTACATTTTTAAATACTTGAATACATAGATTTTATTTATTCATGTGATAACTACATATAGTACTTCAAATTTTGACCTTAAAACCCCCTTCAATGAATACAGGCCTACGAGTACATCTATAACTTCATTACTCTTTCACTACTTATAAACAAATATATTACTAGTTGTATTCTTATTGTATTTTCCAGCACATAATACAACCTATTAAGGAAACATGCTGGCTTGGCTTGCTACCTTAACGCCTCAGTAACCACCCCAGCTTCGGTCGGACGCTTTTAATTGCTGTTGTCCGTGCTACAGTTTCGAGAACTCCTGTAATTTTACACCTATTTATTAAACGATTAAATGATTTAGAGTTATGTTCTGTAAATCCATAAAGAGTAGCAATCGATAGTGAATGAAAACAAAATAATTAAAACCGGACTAACTTACCTTGTGAAACATTTTTCTTCGTTTTACTATAACTTTCATATCTTGATGTTTTCTTAAAATGTTGGTAGGTGGAATCTCTTATTTGTTAATATAACTTATAACATTATCCATTCAATATGGATAACATAAATCAAAGTTTTTATTTACAATAATTAAAATTGCTAACACTAACCGATAACTAATTTATTTAAAATATTTAAGGAAGAAATAGTTGGGGGTGCAGTCAAAGAAAACACCAAAATAAGCATAACTTATTTATTATGTGCCGACGTTTCGGCACATAATAAATAAGTTATGCTTATTTTGGTGTTTTCTTTGACTGCACCCCCAACTATTTCTTCCTTAAATTAGAAGATACAGTCGACCAATTCTTCTCTAATATTTAAAATATTTGTCGATCCTATTGTACATTTCAGTTTTATTATTGTATTCATTCGGTTATAATTATTCGATTTTGATATCGATTCATGATTGGCAGATTAATCGACTCCGTCATTTCCTCCTCACCTACAACACACAACACCTACGTTAGTTCTTAAATGACTGAATTGGCCAATGATTCATCACACTTACGAAGAAAGATAGATGACTTTGAGTCTAAGAACTACAGTGAACATAGAATTTATGCTTAATTTAATGTTTCTCTTATAATTTTTTATCTATCCAAAAAATTGATAAATGTAAATATTTCCATTCTAATTTTACATAAGAAAATGTAAATATTTCCATTCTAAAAAAACAAAAGACAGAAACTAGTGCGTAATCAATTATTGGTAAGTTATAGTAAATTTTTTGTACTTCATATATTACACAGGCCAACAAAAAATTTTTTTGAAAACTTTTTTAACTTTAAAAGTTGATATCTTTATAGATTTTTATGTGTTGGATCAGGATCTGGCCTTAGTTTTTTTTTATCACCCATAGTTTTCCAGTTGTTGCTCTCTCTCCTCCCGTACACATAAGAAAATGCTAGTTTCAATCGCCAACAAGTTTTTTCTTTTAGTCTAGAGCCAAGCAATTCAGCTTTTTCTTTCGTTAAGCCAAGATCCCTAACCAAGTCGTTAAGCTCGATTTGAGCAAAAAGTTTAGGCTCTACATTTTAAGTAAAAGGTGAAAAATACAGAAAATACTTGGAATAGAATTTAAATCATCTTGTGGTTCAGGGACCGGTAAATCTACACCGTGCCCTATTGGTCGGATGGCGGACGGAAGGTTAGGGTAGCTTATTACCTTCTTGTTTTTTTGACCGACCAGTAATATCGACACTGCAAAAGTAGCAATCGTCGGAATGATTTCTCGGCTCCCTCCATATAGCAGAAACTGCTGTTTGGAACAGCAAATTTAAAGGGTTTCTTCTCCTTTTTCGACCATTTTCTTAGATCTTCGACACATACATAACGTACCTTATGCGGTGCCCAAGATTTATCCTGATCACCAAGTCTAGTTTCAAAGTATAATAGATAAACCTGTTTACAAAGTCTGTAAGGTTTCTTTGCTATTTTTTTTATTTCAAACTCACCACAAATATAAAAAAGACTGTCTGCAGAGTTTTTACAACCGCGATTGGACATTGTGCAGAGCACATGTACAGAAAACGTGAAAGTGAGGTTAGGTTGACAATAAACAATAACATCAGCTGTTAACAGAATCGACTTTTTTTGGCCAGCAAATGTGTTTCAGCAGTGCTACCAACTTCATCCACCCCAATAGTTCTAGTTTTTTGTTATTTATTTTAAATATTAAAGCTGTTCAATTCTTTAAAAATCGCTTAATTTAATAAATTTAACTATAAAATTTGAAGAAATTTTGGTTAATACAGCTTTCCTAATATCATATTTGTATTCAGAACTGTGAACTATGAACCAAATTGAGTATGTTACTATGTGTGGTAAACTATTTATGGTTACTAACCTGTACGTCTTAGTTAGAAACAGGCCATAGTAGAAGTTATTTATTCTGTTAGCATCCGTGAATCGACATCGGGGAACCTTCAAACCATATAAAGTCTTACTTAACCCCTATAAAGTGAGTACCCTTAATTGGGAATAAAACTTGGTTGTTCATCTCTGATGAACACACCCTGTGAAATCGTGGTTTGTACATAAAACTTTTCCCTTCGTGGGTTACAGACGTAAATGTTTTGTTAGTCACTGTTTAAAGAAGGAGGTTTATAGATGGTTTTAGTTCTGAGTGCGGTATAGTGGTGTACTTTTTAAAAATCCAGTATGCTAAGAAGTGGATGACCTTACATTTTGTATTACGTACTCTTTCTTAATGTATACTAAGCCACGAATCATAAACAATTGGTATCTTATGGAATGAGTGACGTACTTTGGTCTAACAACGGGATAAATCTGTCAAGTCGGTCGATTGTTATAGCTACATAGTGGATTACATTTAATATCGCTATTGAATGATAGATACACCTGTTTAACAGTCGGTGTTAGTTATTTAGTCTTGTTTTCAAATTTCCTCACATTCTAGGTTACGTCCCGTTGAAATCCCTGAACCGTAACACTCCTAGACAATTCCATAGAGGTAGGACCACACCTGCCGAATATACGTTAGCGGCGGAAGTGACGTCTCGGGCTGCTAGATCTGCCACGGCCTTCCGAATAAGGAAACTGGGACAAGGCGCGCGCGGGAAGGCACCTTGGGGCAGAGCAATATGGCTTCTTTAGAGTGTCGTACGTCATTTGATTGATTTCATTCTCTATGAGGTAGATTACTTGGAAGATGTTATGACACAACTCCGAAGGTGGTGCTGCCTTATCAATTCATTCGGCCACACTAGTGCCACCTAGCAGAGTTTTTAGTAACTAACTACTTAGGATTCAACTATGGAATTCGTAACTGAAAACTGTTGGCTTCACTGCCCAAACCATAATCTCTAGGGAAATTGAGATCCTTTGATCTGAATAATATGGGATGCCACCCTGAGATCGTTACCACTGAGGTACAGCAATAGTACATCATTATCGACCAAAAAAACCTATTCCCCTCTTTTCCAAAGGTTCACTGACTTGGACTTGTTTTGTTAATAAAGATCCTTTTTCATATCATTAAATAGCATTACATTTATTTTATACAGATCATAGTTACAAAGTCATGGTTACAATTTTAGTTATATTTCTACTTACAAAACAGGTACTTACTTACTTACTTACTGATGGGCGCTACGGTGTTGCCTCCTCAAGCACGCTAAGCCAATCATTCCTGCTCTTTGCTCGTTATCTCCTTATTCCTAGGAACTTGAGGTCTTCTTCAACATCGTTCAACCATCTCATCCTAGGCCTTCCTCTGAATCGTTCCCCTCCAATGCTTTCCTTATAACAGGCGTCTTGGCATCCTTGTTTATGGCATCCGTTCTACGTGATAGCTACAAAATAGGTAGCCCATTCGTTATATGCTAGCCTGCGAGTGGCTACATGTTGTATGTCCTTTGTTCAGTATACTACCGCAGTATGGGACACATACGCAACCTGCATCTATAGTGTCCATTATATAATATATAACAATATATATCAATTTATAGTTTTGTTATAGGTGACACTTTTTATCATCAGGTATTAAATAACAATATAATTACAATTTATACTATATGCAACCGGATTTATACGATGTTTTATGCAATGGCTTATGATTACAATCACCCATTGAAATGCCTTCGCTAATTCTCACTTCCTTTATGAACCGCAGTTCAGCCTTTCGCAGGGTCGTTTATATAATGTCTGTTCCTAATAAGGTCGACTTATTCAACATTTTTTAAATAATCTTTCATATTTAATCCATACTGATCTTTATTTTATTCGTATTCACTTACATTCCTTTGTTATAGCTGGAGTTTATACCTGGTGGTTTCATATAGAAAAAAAAAATCAATTATAAAATAATAGTATGGGTTTGAATAAGTAAAGAATCAAAAACAATTTTTCAAGTTGTGCAAGTATTTAGATACAAACATCAAGCCTCCCCCTTGTTTATTACTTGGGGTCTTTCATAACTAGAAACAAAGAAATTCAGTAGTAAATAATGCTACAGATAAAGTTATACTATGTCGATTGGAAACGTCTGTGGCTTAGGAAGGTTGTGTTTAACTTATCTTACAAATTTAATTTCTCATAATAATCTATGGATGCTAGTTTATATTGGTATAAGTGCCTAGCTTTAAAATTTGCTAATCTTTTTATGTTTATGTATAGTTAAAAATAATGGGAGTGGCTCAGTGGCAGAGCGCTGAGTTGTCTTGCGACGGTTCTGGGTTCAAATCCCGCTTGCTGTATGTTTTAAACTGTTAGCGGCCAGAGATGGGTCGTATGAGATTTAGTATCCTTCTGGAGCTCACCAAGATCTATAAATTACGTACCCAAAATAACGGGGGAAATCTGGCGGTTGCGTGTGATCAAGGACCTCCCTACGTACAGAAACAGTACAGTTTCTACCACGTACCGAACCCCAGACTGTTCATGACTCTGGAGGTACAGGTTAAATATAAAGTTTTTGTTTGATATGCTATATACCCTTGAAAATATCATTGATGATGAAGTGTTGATTGTTCAAGATTAATGAGCGTTATCCGCTACCTCTTCCGTAGTGCTCCAAGATAAAATACATAATGATCATCAAGAGGCGTATATCCGGATGAAGTCTGAAATGGTAACAAGCGTTGATGTGAATATAAAGTTGGATACGTTGCATCAATTCATTGCATGTCCCTTATTAGCCTGTCTCGCTAACGAGCCGGCATTGAAAAATATATTGGCAAATTGCAGGATTGAGCATATCGTTTCTACTACTCATTGATAATACTACAACACGCGATTTTCAAACTTTAATTTCAAATTTACATCTTTCAAAAATAAATCGTAACTAATCCTGCGCGTAGGAAATATTACACCAACAAGTGTGAAATAAAACAGGCAGGACCGGGCTCATTCAACCACTTAAAGATATCTGATGTAGTAAACCAACATTGTCATTTTTAAATATTTTATTTTGAAGAGAAAATATTTGTCTATGTGGTGCACTACCAACTGCCTCTTAACACGGCCAGACAAATATTTTTGAATATTTTTTCACCGATCCCATATCCCCGTATTTTTTTAATGGAACATGTTAATATGTTGCAATAATGATATACTAATATTAAATAATTAACATTAAATAAAACAATAACTATGCTTACTAAATAACTATTTTTTTGTTTCAGGTATGTGAAAATATAACAATGCTTTTTTTTTGAGAACGATGGACACAATCGGGTAATTTATTTAGTTTATTTTTTTTATGAATCTAAGTTATATTTTATGCTAATAATATGTAGTACAAAAAAATGATATTGATTAATATTAAATATTTACCGGACCCATTATAGACAGCCCAAAAAACATTGAAAATGCTTTAAACAACATTTCTATTAAAACTGATTTTTTCGAAGGTGATACATGCTGTAAGTTTGTCATTATCTATAAGCGAGTTTTTAATATAAAAGCTTAGTTTTTATTATTATAATAATAGTTTACTAAAATAATAAAATGTTTAATACATGCCTAAACTGATTCGATTTGATTTATTTTTATTTACCTTACTCGTGATGATCCTGTGAGCGGATATCTTTCAAGTTTTAAAACACGTTGCCAGGAACTCGTCTTCGCTTCATTAGCATATTAGGAGTGTCTGCCAAAGATGAGTAATATTTCGCATTCCAGCTGTTCATCTCAACACAAAATATAGCTAAATAAATATGTGTTAAGTGTGTATTAGCTTAATAAACTGTAGCTTAAACTGTTAAGAGCTGTTTCTTAATGATTCAATTTTGTTCGGATTTGGCTACTGTCAAACACTATTAAATATCTCCAGAAATTAGTTTATAATTGATTAAATTTTGAATGAAATGGAGTACTAGCGTTTATGCCATCTCTTATTATTGGCGTAGCATGTTATACATATTTTTTATTGGATTGTTTCATATGAAATGTTTCTGTAGATAGGATATTTAGCAAAACAAGTTTATGAAATAAAAACATTTTGTTCAAAATATTCACCTTCATTCTCTATATATTTTCCCAACGGTTTTCCAAGTTTTCAATTTATGGATTTTAGTTGTTATTTTTTAGATATATATAAATAGATAAAATAAATAAAAAAGCTTAGCGAACCTGAAAGCTCGATGCCGATACCACCGATCTCCGTTTACGAACCTCCGTTCATGGACCACCAACCAATCCCAAATCCGCCAGATCACTTGTAACGGAATCTTCCCACCTACGCCTCGGTCTACCCCTCAGAAGCTTCCTAGTCGGCACAGCGCCTATTAAGATAGGAATTCGTTCCTTTTCAAGCCTAACAACTTGACAAGCCCATCTTAATCTTCGCGACGCTAACACTTGAATAATATTTACTGATTGCATGGTTCGCCATCCCGCATTGTGTATTATCCTGTATTCCCCTGTGGTCTCATCCTTTTTTGGACAGAATATTCTATGTAACCTGAAGACGTTGTTCATCCTATAGCGTTAATGGCCAAGTTTCTCATCCCTAAATAAGAGTTGGAAGGATGATGGTTTTATATGTTTAGATTTCGGAACAAAAGACGCCGGCTTAGTAATATCGAGTAATAATGGTAACAAGCATTGCCGACCTTTAATCCCGCCTTTATTTCCTCTTGAATTTCGTTTTTTCTAGTTACCGTTGACCCTAAGTAAATAAGCTTCCACCAAAACTTCTCCTTTTCCTGCTACTAACCATATACTTAATTTTATCTGAATTTATGTCCAGAACTATTTTCATTCCTGCATTCATCAGCGTTTCTGTATTTAGCTTTATAGTTTCCGCGTCATCACCCAATAGTACCAAATCGTCCGCGAACCCAATTATATATATATATATATATATATATATATATATATATATATATATATATATATATATATATATATATATTCATTTAATGTAGAAGTTCCCTTTGCCTTTTGCCGCATTTGTAGGAAGAGAGCTGATAAGAGAGATAAGAGGACAGTGGCTCCATCGGTGGGGTGAAGGAGAAAGCTGGAATCTGAGCCTCCTTAGCTCTGACGTCACGCTCCTTTTAGGTACCTCACTATGACGTCCGAATACATTAACTCCCTTACAGTTCGCTTGAAATGGTCTTTGTTCATTATTTCGAAAAATTAGAATGATTGTGATGGTGTTTACTAATTTCTAACTTAACTTAAGGTTGTTGGAGAAAGATACTGTTCATTCTTGGAATGAATGAACAGATTATAGCATTTAAAATTTCTGAAAAGTCCAATTTAGTGACATTAATACTACTTCTACTCCTTGGCCTCCTGAGTAATCCTCATCCATTTGCCTCTGTCTTGCGTCTCATTCATCCAGTTGCAGAGTACCAACTTTCCGCTATCCTCCAAATCATCTCACTATCTCCTCGGTATTTTCTTTTTTTACTAACAAAAATCATATCTAATGTTCTTCTGTACCAAGTTCCTTCATATTCTAACTACATGGTCTTCCTATTTAAGCCTACTTGCATTTATAATTTTTACTACTTACTCATTTTTCATTTGCTAAACTCTCTATCTCTGCATTCCTCCTTAAACTCTACTTCTTTTGTAAGTATTTCTCGTTGTGGTACTACCTTCAAATCAATGACTTTCTGCCCTCCTGTATCATTTAATAACATCCCACTGATTCCTGTAGAACAGGTCCGGTACTTAAGATTACACCTTGATAAGCGTTTAACTTGGAATCCTCATACTAGACTGAAACGACAAGAAACAGCTCGCCAGACATTTACTAGACAAACGCTCTAAACTCTCAAATAATTACTAAAGACTCATATAACGACAAACCTTAGACCCATCTGGACTTACGAAGTAGATCTTGGAGGCTCCTCTAAGCCGTCGAATTCCTCTCGTACTCAATCCTTACAATCCAAAATCCTTATTAAAATCCTCATTGCTCCTTACTTTGGTACGAATAAAATCATCCATGATAAACTAAATGTTCCTTTTGTTACTGTTTTGGCCGGAATCCGAGATCAATCTTTTCATGACAAACTTTATTCTCACTCAAACTAGCTTTCCTCTTTTTCAAGCTAGTTTCAAATCTAGCAACCTCTTCAGCTCATGAAAGCTCTCCAAGACGTCGGAATAGAAGATGACTTCGTGACGGTCTAAGTTGAATTTCTTATTCGAATGTTACCATTTGGTAGTTTCTCTACTTGCCATTACCTCGGTACATTATTTATCTTTCATTGTATTTACTTGATGTATTACAGTTGTAAAATTGAATAACTACATTTAATAAAAAAGTATATCTCTCAATCTTTCTTTCAAATACTTAATGTAATGGTGTCAGTTCCGCAGGTTCACTTCGAGTTGAATCACATCGAGTTTTTACTTCCATTCTTTTTCTTTTTAATATTCTCCAAATATACAAATAATCATGAGCTTTAGTATGAAAAAGGGGTGTAATTATTAGAAATGATTACCAAAATATACACATTTTCCATAATCAATCTCCTTTTTTGATAATAAAACACATGATCATTTTTATTATCGAGAGTATCTGAAAGGAAACGAATGGAAGGTTTAAATTTGTGATTCAACTCAAAGCGACATCATGCGGAACTTAAATTTACGACAGTATTAAGTATGAAACACTATGAAAAATTGAGTTTTGACTGATTAAAATTCTTCATTTGAAACTGCATCAAAGTATACTTACTATATGTCAGTTAAGAGTTCAAAATTACTCTTTTTGGAAAACTGATTATGAAAATATTATAGATGCTAAAATCAGTGATTTTCCTTGAACAAAATTACATTCTTCATTCAATCTTCGGTGCATACAATTTCCTCAGGTGCTTTCTAACATGCCTTCGAACCCTTCTTTAAGCAATGAGTCGTAACGCATTTCCACTTCTCGATCTTATTATGAAATTCTGAATTTTTCAATTATTGATATCTAACTGATCAACTATTTGCTAAAAAGTTCACATGATGCCTTTTGTTCGCACCAGATATATCCGTTTCAGATCAACTTCCTTATATCTAATCTAATTTGTATCCTATGATACTTTGACAGTCAACGCAGCAGACTGAACGACCTGCGGACCTTACCCTGGACAGATCGGTAGCTTCTGCCTGGGCAAGGACATCCTGAGCAGAGTACAATAAGGACCTGTTATTATATAACAATTACAAGGACAATAGCGGAGGATTTGTTATCGCCCTTCTATTGTTGAACCATTGTGTTCCCAAGTTGATGTTCCACCGTCTGTTGTGCTCCAGAGCATCTTTAGGTTTTAGTTTTCGAATAGCAACTACATTCCAATAAGCGTTTGATATATTTAATTTATGGAGTTTTTCATTGAAATTGAATAAATTTTAAATTTTATATATGACCACTAAATATGACGATAATTGGATATCACAAAATAGCCAGATACTATTCAATCTATAATTAGTTTATTTTTCTGTGGTTATATATCGTTATTTTTTTTAAGTGGAAAATTTTTTAGCCGCATTTAGCTACTTTTGATAGCATGACATGCTCGTGACATATTGCGCGAGATTGGTGACAAGTAATGGCCTGTGTATTAGTTATAAAATTTATTTTAATGAACTTTAGTTTATTTGTCAAAAAAGTCGTTTAATAGTTATACAGTTGATATCAATAACTGGTTCGAATAAATAGTTAAATGTCTTGTTTTATGAAATTATTAAAATTATAAATGAGAAAACTATTGAACCTAACGATGATTTCATGTAAGTTTATTAACTTTAAATAACAATGTATACAAATATTAAATACAAGGCATATAAATAACTATATACAAATTATTATTTCAATCATACTATTGATATTTCGTATTGAGCTGGTGCAGCCCATCATATGTTTGATTGAGAACTAAAATACTTGAAATATAAATAGCTATTGTTCGGATTGTCACTATAAGTGAAAACCAGACTAATATTAATAATTTAAATTTAAAAATTTGAAATTTCAATAAATAGCACTAAAATTGATTTAGAAATTCAAAAAAGAACATGGTTATTCCATATTGAGGTTTGAGTTGGCATGACTGCCTATTTAAAAACTTTTTTTAACAAATGCATCGTAGTTATTACTTTACGTACTGCCCATGATTGTAATAATTATTAATAATAAATATGTAACGAATCGATATTTTTCTGTATTATATTATAATACCACACTTAATATTATAAACACTTAATATTATATCCACCAGCAGCGCCCCTCCTTTCAAATCAGATTTTGAGCACTAACTGCGCGGACCCCGAGCTTTCCATTTCGAGTAGAACACTTTCCCCTTTCACTGGAACCTGCCTCGGACCGGCAGCTGCTGCTAGGTCCCTATCTATCAACTTCGGATTAGCGAAGTTGGTTTTTACTTTTTTTATGAATGTTGAGAAAATATCTTATTCTACCAATATTTATAAGTACCAGAGATACAGAACATAAGTATGGAAAAACTAATAGCATACGAGTATGCTTACATACATACGTAGCTAGTTATTGAAGTAACTATGTTCAGACCAGAGTAATAAGAAGAGAATTTTAGTTACGTCGATCCTAATTCTATTACTATCATTATCTCATTCATTGTTAATATCATTGAAACAAGATTTAATAGCTAGACATTTGTAATTAGAATAGTTGATCTCTTTTTCCAATCAATGATATTACTTAAAAATTTTCATGGTAATGAGGAGCGAAAATTCAGAACGCAAATGAGCATTCCGAAAACTTTAGTTCATTGAAGAATTTATAATACTTCAAACTGCCGGCCAATAAAAGGCTCAGCGAACCTTTCTAATGCTGCTTACGAACTTATGTCCCCGGGGTTGTGCTCATACTCAAGTCCTTAAGATTACCAACGGAATCCTCCCGCCTACGCCTTGGTCTAGCCTTCATAACTTAATTAGACGGCCAGCCTTAACTTTTTGATCATTTTCTCTAGGCGGTGGGCATTATTACGCCAAATAACTTTACATGGCCATCTTAATTTTCAATATAACATAATTTTAATTAATTTAACCGGTTCCATCCGCACCATGTAACCTTCCATATTCTCGTGTCCTTTTTCAGATCAAATATATCACACAAATGAATGAATGAATAAAGGCTTTATTATAAAGAGAATTATAAAACAAGATGGTTTACAATAAACTACTAATATTTACAAAAACATATATACACATAATAACTCTTTATAGGCCTTCCCTTATGGGAGTATGGTCTAACTTCCCGGAGTGACCAGCTCTATTGGGAAGTGGAGTTCGACATAAATTTCTGCCACATAACTTTATTTTGAGCAATTCTTGTCCTATTATATCTTCTTCTGTCGAATCAGCAGTTGGAGTGTGGAATTGAACAGTGCTTAGGATTTTCTTATTAAAAGTTAGCCTGACTAGAGCTATTCTGTGATTAATTTCATTAAATTCTAAAATATTTCCTTTTAGTGTTTTTCATATCAAAAAATCCCACAAATTATCAGCTCCCTAATATGCATTAAAATATTAATAAAATTTAAATAAAAGTCTTTTCATCTTTTAACACACCATAAAATTCTCCTTAAATCTATCTATTAAATACAATAATTTTAAACAAAAATTTTTTTTAATATTTATTATGATATATACAAAATAGAACTAATAGATAATCACACAAGTACTCGTACTTAATTTCAAATTACTTAATAGGATATTCAATATACAAAATTAGCTGCTACTTCTAACACTCCTTTGTACAGTAGGATAGTCTTTGGTTATATAAATTAAAATTTTTATATATTCTGTGCATTTCACCAATTCTTTATTGTCTCTTTGGTTTTTTGAATTTCGTTTTTACTGTGTTTTTTTATAGATTTGAAGTACCTAAACTCGTTGACATGTTCAAACTTAGTCCCTCCTTTACTATATTATTCAACAAACTGCCGACTATTAATTATAATTATCAATCCATCAATACGGTTGGTGATTGCACAAACTGGATTGATTATTTGTATTAATAATTTTAACATTGTTATATCTTAATAAATTAGAGTATCCATTAATTTGAGCTTAAAAAAATAATAAAAGAAAAAAGGATCCTTTTTTTACAGTTAACAACTGCTGAAAGAGAGTAACAAGTACAAAAATAATTAATTAGTATTTATTAACCTATCTGTATTTGTGTTTATTATTATGATTTATAATAATCAATCAAGTTTTTAGCTATTTTGGTATTTGATAATAATGATTGTCATTATCAAATAATAATAATTATGCGGGGTAGCTGAGTTGATATGCTTAAAGTTCCGGGTTCAAATCCGACAGTGGTAGATAAATTATTTAATCTTTAATAGATAGCGTAATCCGTAAACTATAAATATTTTTAGGCCCAGTGGGATCTAGCGACTGTCCTGGGGCTCACCCATCCTGTGGGAAAACCTGGTGGTTCAGAGTGATCTTGGACGATCACCTATCTCCATGACCGTTATCCTAGAAACAGTACAGTCTCTCCAGTTACCATGTTTTATTGACTGGAATTTGTCTATCAATTAATAATTCAGCTAATGTAACGTTACACTTCATAGTGAGCAAACCGAACCAATTACAATTCTTACTTCCTGTATCAATTGTATTGCTTCATGCTCTTCAAATGCTCATATATACGCGCAGGTGTATTACTGTTTGTAAACAGTTATCACGCGCTGCGGCGATACTGTGACGCGCAAAGGTGTGTTGCTTGTGCCACAAGGTTACTTACTTGGCCCACGTATTATTTAACTATTCAGCCTCTCATTCAGAAAGGCGGCTCTATTTTCATTGACTTCTTAATCTCTTTTATATCCTTTTGTTTTATTTACATTTTATTCGCCTACTCATATTTGATTTTTGTTCTATTTTTGACAGTCTAATGGATTCAGTAATGACAATTTTTTCTCTTACCTATTATGGGAAGGTCTATTAATATTTATCAGCTGTCATTTTCGTATTAACGTGATCTTTTTTTTTTTTTTTTTTTTTATTAAATGTAAGTATTCAAATGTCAGTTTTATTTATGGCATCCTCTTAGTAATCTTTATTTATTAACACAATAATTTTCGGGGAATATGGGGATTAGACAAAATTATGCTTACCTTGCCGTTAAGTTTTTCACTTTTTTTTCCCGGAAAATACAATGTTTAAGTTTATAATTAGTTGAAGTTTTCCGGTTTTACTTTCTGTGTAGAAAGTGTGGTAAGTTGGTTTTCCACCGCCGTTAATCGATTGAGATAGCTTAGCCAGGAAGTTGAATCCAGAGACCTCTGTCAGTTCTTGGAGGCGGTTGGAACAAGTAAGAGTAGTCGTGTTGTCCAACACAAGTTTGTGTTCAGAACGGTATTAGTAGTCTGTAGTTTAGTTGTGTTCACAGAAACTGAACACATTTTGCCATGGCTCTGTGAAATCAGGTATGTGAAAGTTTAGGTTTTTTTTATAATTATCATAGAAAGCCTTCAAGAATTATTATACGGACTAAATATAAGACATATTGTATTTTTGTTAGTGTTATATACACACTAAATATAATATTCCTTCAGATCTATAATATACAACACTCCATAGAATCACAGTGTTTGACAGATCTGTCCTTATCATATCTTTGTCCCTATGAAACTACATCCCTTATTCCAGTTTTTGCTCCAATGCCCTTCCCATCTTCAAATCTCGCCTAGTCAGTAACTTCATAACAAAACAATACAATTCGCAGAAAATAATCGTTTTACCTTTTTTGCCAAGCATAAAATTTTAATATTGTTAATATTTGTTTCTTATTTTTTTCATAAAACGAGCGTATATGTAAATATGTATTATTTGTTCCTTCTGTTTAACTACCATCTCATACATAATTTATTTTAATCTTTATTTTTCTATGTTGATCCTTCTGTTATTTTTATTTTACACTGATCACATCAGCTAATATTTCATTTACTTTAATACTATTAAAAAGGGGCTTGTTCAGTATAAATAAGGAACTTATTATTGTTGTTTTTTAATTAATTAATTACTTTGGTACTTAATTTTGGGGGTAAAAAAAGGCATCAAAAACTCAATAAAAATATCGGTCGTAGTGTCTATAGTACCATTGGAAATAGATAATATTAATTATTTTAGTTAACAAAAGTTTGTTTTGTAATTTTTTAATAACGAATATTTGTAATATAATTGAAGCCGATTAAGTCATCCTATTATCGAATAAGGAAAGCATATCTTTCTTTTAATTTAATTTTATTAATTCGGCACCAAATCCATAGGTAACTAAAGGATGATCTTCGAAACTAGACATAAACATCAATCAATTTCGTTAAATTTAAAGTAATATTACTTTTAAATTTTATTATTTTCTTTATTAAATTTCCTATTCTCATCGAATTTTAGTTATCAATTAGTTTAATGGTACAACTACATCTTATATTGCCCCCTTCAAGCTAAAATTATTAATTTTTGTTTGAGCATAAAAAATTATTGATAATATGATGAAAGTCAAATTCTCAATACATCTGTATTCTTATTCCTTGTTTTATTACGTTCTCGTTGCTTTGTATTACTTGAGTATATCATGGCAGGTCGTGTGTAGGTTTATGAAATGACTTTTTACTTTTTTTGCCCGTGACTTGCAAATTTAATAAGTTCTAAGCTACTTGTTGCTGGCGACTAAGGTTTCCTGAGATATGAATCTCATGACTACAATATGTCATAAAAAATCTCTTGATTGTTCACTTCTGATGGCAATCAAATGCATATTTAAATTTTTAATTCTGACATAATCTGTTACCATTTGTTTAGCCTGTTCTTCTTGATTGTTTACTTTCGCTGTACGATGTAAATCAAATTTACAGTTAGGAAAAAAAATGGTTCGGTTGGAAGTCCAAGAAATAATTCCTTAAATAGAGATATGGATCATAGTTTGGCCTTATTGAATAGATCATACTTGTGACCTTCATTACCCATATATGGTTTATTCTATTCGTCTTTACTCAAATTTATGATTATGATCTGTTTCTTTATCACCAATGTTTTTCGGGATTTTATATCCATTTCCCCGCCCATATAGATCACTAGTAGGATCTGACCCGCAGGATCAGATCGAAGGACGAATGCCTACTCCTGCTCCAGTAACATCTGGAGGCGGCAGGGGGCGTCTTGGCATCCCAAAGGACCTTGGGACGTGGGAGCTCGCTGGGACGTGGGACAGGCACGTTTGGGTGAGGCTCTGCCTCTTCCTAATTAAGTGCTAATGTCGTCAGAAGGTTATCTCCCGAAACCATTCTTGGAGGCTACTGGTCCGTAGGTCGTCTATATTGGTTCACAGATATGGAGTCAATTTTAGGTCTTGAGCTGAATCTGATATAGAAAATTAATTAGATAACTTCCGTTAATTAGGCCCAGTAAAAAACAGTTTTAACGTATCCAAAGTGCACAAATACGACCGAAATACTCTCTTGAATCGCCAGGACTAACGTTTTTAATCCATTTGTCAAAAGTTTCTTCGGGTCCCCACTTTTTCGTCCTGTTCTTTCTTCTAGCTAGTTTCCTCGAGCTTAATCTGGGACTAAGGCTCAGATTAAGCACCAAGTGGTGTACCTTGGTGGTGGTGAAGTATTTTCTCTGGTTGGTGTCTTGTTGCTGTTTGATGTTGGGAGGTGCTTGATTTATTTACTTATTCCACTATTATTCTGTTTCCGTCCTCAAAATGCCTGAATACGCAGTTAAGTAGTTCATAACTAATTTATTAAGGAGTATACCTTCCAACCATACCTAATAAAACCTGTACCACGCATGAAGAGTATTGGGTTCAGTACAGGGACTCTAAACAATCGGTTGTACAGGAAGGCAATTCAATGGAAATCACACTGTTCGTCAGATTTTCCTGAGATAGGGTGAGTTCCAGAAGGTTCTGAAGATCCAACAGAGTCGATTCATGGTTATCAACATAATAAGCTATTTACATTTGGCATCCGTTCTCAAATCCGGGACTTAGGAGATCAGTAGTCCACCATCCTATACACTGAACTACCCAGCCCAATCTATTAATCCATGAAGACCCGATGATCGTGGAACTCTATCTTGAGCACAGGCGCCATCGATGATGAAGAGTGGGCGAACGAGCTTCTGGTACGGTTCAGTTCCTGGCCAATCAGCTCCAGGAGAGAGCCCAGCTAACTGTTCTCGGGCACTGCGTAGGTTGAGGTACTTAATGCTGGACAGTCATCATGTGTCATGGTCCAGAAGCTGATTTAAGCACGGAGGTGAAGAACCCATGAGAACCATATACATATTTATTTATTTCATATTTATCCTTTGAGCTCAGTTATAAGAATATAATTTATTTTTTTTTAAATATCAGTTTTTCTTTATACAATATTCCTTCTGGATATTCCATCTGTAAACTTCTGGAATATTAAGTCTTAAGGATTGTAATTAGTTATTCATAGAGGAAGGACAATCTAACTTGAAGATGATCTTAGTACCCTTCATTGTCTCGAACAATTTTCGGCAGACTTGTTAACAAACAACAAAGTTGATTACCAATTATTAAACTTTTTTTAAAAATTTAAATAAAATATTTTTGTTGGATTGCGATATAATACAATGTAAAACCTTCACTTAAAGAAAAAAGGATTATTGATCTAAAACACATTCAAACCCATAAAATATTTACTTGGTGCTTCAAGGATCTCCGAGCTCAGTTCAACCGTCCACGAGTGATGAGCAAAGCGGAACAACCCCAGGGATTCTTTCCCATCCACGTCGCTTGATTTGACTCAATAAGAGAGCGAGAGCCACAGACGCTCAAGACATAGGTAGAGGAGAACTCCAATGACATATTTACAATTGGTCTCTAGCCCATTGCCGGATTGACCTCCGGGGAAGAATGTGTAGCACTGAATAAAGATTGCACTACAGGATTAGGATGATTGAATAAGTTCAAGTAGAATCTGGAAAATTTGGTTGATATAAGTTGAGGTACAAACGAGATATGAAGGAAGTGGTGTAGTGTTTCTTTGGAAACGTAATAGGGAGTTTACTATGGGTTTAGGACTTATGATTGAGAGCATGGATGCACTTGATGATCGAATGTTTTACTGTCCGCCACAGCTCAAGCCCATATGTCCATAATGGTTTGAGCTTAGTTTTGTAAATTAAATTTTTTTATCCAGAGTTGTGAAGTACTGCTTAGTGTTCTTTTTAAGTGAAGTGAGTTCTATGTGAGTATTTTGTCTAACGTGAAGCCGAGATATCTGGATAAAAGAATATTACTAATATGACTAGTAGAGAGGAGCTGCAACGAAGTATAAAAATTACATATCTTCATTTCAAGTCGTTTATTACTACTAAAACAGTAGTTAATAATTAAAATATGTGGACTTAGAATCGAGAGGGCTTGATAGCGAATATAATTATGTGTTTTTTCCTTTTCCTCATTGATGCTTTCCTTATCTGATGCCATTCCTTCGGAGTATATGAATCGACTCCCTGCTATACATCACCGGCGGACTCTTCATGCTTCCCTGCTTCCGAATAGTCCTTACATAATCCCACGTAGGAGTGTATTTTCATCTGTTTTCCCCGTGGGAATGCAATTCCTAACCCACATATTATGTAGATAAATGCGCCTTGCATGTTTACGTAATGTTGAGAGCCTTAAGTAAGATGGTGTTGATAGAAGGTCCAGTTTATTGTTTTGATAAATACGTAATGGAATAAATTAGAAATCTATCTTGTTTGATTGAGTTTATTTTGTTTACCTGCTGATATGAGTTGTTTAATAATCGAACAACCTCCGTGGTAATTTATTTAAAACAAATAAATAATAAAACTATTAAACACGTTTAACTATTATGTAGAGCTTCGGTTCGCACTGTAGTGCTTTATGATCTTCCATCAGATCTTGCAGGCATTTACCACGACGGAGCCATGCGGATTAAACAGTGTCCTTCATGCCAAATGGGTATTATCCGTACCAAATCTAAACCCCTAATGGAGATCGGTAGAGGTTTAGTCTTTGTACGAGTATATTGGACATCTTGGTCAAGACGGTGAGCGGTCACCCAGCCAGTAATTAACGATCTCTGCCAGCTCAGTGAAAATATATTGTAAATAAATGTTTCGATATGCATTTGCAAAATATGATTTCCTCACTTATTTACATTTTCTGGTCTAGATAATAATTAGATTTCGTTAGTTTATCAATTAAAAACAAAATAAATTAGTGTTCCCTTGTTGTATGTTTTGTAGAGGTGGCCTGTGGTCTAGTGGCTCGCATAACAAACTACTAAGCCCAAGATCGCGGGTTCATAGCCCGGCAGATGGCGCTAGGATTTTTAAAGGGAGTAAAACTCCTTGGTTATACCGTCCTTCGGAAGGGACCGTAAACGGGGATCCCGAGCCTGTACAATGTCAAAAATCTCTATCCTATTTGAACCTGGAGACAAAATTGGAGCTCCCAATGTAGCATCGTCCGATTATCCATAACAGTATAAAGTAACGTTAATTGAGCAAACAACACGTTGTATGCTGATATTTACATGATGCTTTTAAATTAATGTCTAAATATACGTCCAGTAAGCATTTAGATTATATTTTGCTTAATAAACAAGCCATTTATCCTGTGAAAAACATTTAATTTTAAGAAAATATTACACTTATAAGTAATCACACAATTAAATTCTAACTGTAATTTAATCATAGCATTTATGCGAACAGACCACTGCCTATTTAGGTCTAGGACTAGTTAAGATAATAACCTCGTTAATTAACATTGTTTTACATGGACTGATAAAAACCACAGCAACGGACTGATATGACTGCGGAGTGGTATAATTGCACTATCAAATGGATAATGGTCAAATCAATTGTTTTATTTTTATTAAATATAAAAATTAGTTACAGTATGAAATTTATGTAAATATGAGGACCTCGAGATAACAGTTGTAAAGCA
The DNA here is from genome assembly GCA_037127475.1 of Arma custos. Classification (NCBI taxonomy): domain Eukaryota; kingdom Metazoa; phylum Arthropoda; class Insecta; order Hemiptera; family Pentatomidae; genus Arma; species Arma custos. The sequence continues at coordinate 92,664,029 of CM073763.1, read as the reverse complement.
AAGATTGAGTTTCTTTTAGCGGCAAGAGTTAATAAAGAAATGTTTAGTAAAATATAGAATTTTAAGGGTCACGGTGGATATGTTGGACGGACAAAGGAAGAGATGAACATAATCCGTAGCACTGGGAGGAGTCCGTGGATCCAGAAGATTATGAAAGGAATGGCCAAGAAGAGGAAAACCACCTCATATGTTGATTCTTCATAGAAGGCATGTTCTAGAAAAAACAAAACAAAAAAAACTAAGAATTATTTAATTCGTATGTTTGTTTATTCACTTAACCTCACTTTATGGTGCTATGGCTAATTGGACGATGCTACAGGGATAGGATAGGATAGGGATTTTTAACAAGCAACTGACATCATGCATACTCGGGATCTCCGTTTTACACCCCTTCCGAAGGACGGCATAACCAAGGATTTTTGATTCCCTTTTAAAATATCCTAGTGTCTACTCATTCACTCACTCACAGTCTGGCGCTACAGTCCTTGCAGGACCTGGGCCTCCTCCAAAAGCTTGCTCCACTCCGCTCTACCTACGGTCTCTGCCGGGTTCAATTCATCTGTAGATTATAAGTACCGACAAACGATATCAGGTGTTTGATATTTTTTATCAGTAACAACTCCGGCTAAAAATAATTTACTCATAATATAGCTCTACAGTTATTGATTGGACCTTAAGAAAAACCTATATTATAAACCATCGAGAAAATACATATCTAAGTAGATATAAAAGGGGGCTTCTAGACCAGCATTTTTATAACCTTATTATAACCTACCCTTAAAGTAGAAGGGGAGCAGGTTATGTTACTATAGTTTTATTGAATCAGTGAGGGCTTACCTTGGTTTTGGTATGATAAATTAATAAGCTTAATGTGAAAATTATTTACTGACTCTAGCTATTATTCTTCTACACTAACGATGAACACGGATATATCATCTGGAAAAAAAAATGTAATTAGTTTTGAATATTCTTTATTTATTGTTTTTTTTTCTATTTATTTAAGCCATGTCCAGTTGAAGGTGAAAGGTTTATTTCCGGTTTCATTGCCTGATGTTTTTTTTTTTTTTTTTTTTTTTATAGCTTATTTGATCAAGATTTGCTATTTCTTTATTCAAGCAGCCCTTAATTAACTCTGTAATACGCATGTAGGAAATAAATAAAACGACAAATAAATAAAAATATAATCTTTTATTTTTCTTCAAATAATCTTTACAAAAGAAACAATTCATTTTTGAATACACATTTCATAATAAAACAATCCTTTTTTAAATAGGGGCATAATTATCGATATTTCATTGATTTTAGTGCACATATAATGGTTTTATGCGGGTTTTTTAAAAAGTAATAGCTATTCCTATGTATCCATCTCTCTTAAATGTGTCCATTAATTCTAATTTTTAAATTAGAATATATTCTAAACAGCCTCCTCTACTATGGCCGTTGTACCCGACATGACGGTGCAGGTTTGTACTTGGTACCTCGTGCTCAGTGTGGAACTATCTCTGAACCGAAGAACATAAGAATAATTTAATATTTATTACAAATATAATGCGTTTATTCAAACAAATAGTTCATTATTAAGTTTTACTATAGTATAATGATTTTAGAGGGTTTTTTATTGGTAAAATCAATTAAAACAGCTCCGTTAAGTTTAATTTTAAACTTGTTCTCTACTTTGGACATTGTACCCGATATGACGGTGCAGGTTCGTACTAGGTACCTCGTGCTCAGTGTGGAACCAGCTCTGAACCGATGAACATAAGAATAATTTAATATTTATTACAAATATAATGCCTTTATTCAAACAAATATTTCATTCGCGAAATATTAGTTTTTGAAAAATTGAATTATTATCTCATTTACACTCCGAAAATATAAACCACAATTATTTCTTACATAGTAAAATGTAATAATGAAATGTTTGTTTGAATAAACGCATTATATTTGTAATAAATATTAAATTATTCTTATGTTCATCGGTTCAGAGCTGGTTCCACACTGAGCACGAGGTACCAAGTACGAACCTGCACCGTCATGTCGGGTACAATGTCCAAAGTAGAGAAACAGTATAAAATTAAACTTAATAGAACTGTTTTAATTTATTTTACCAATAAAAAACCCTCTAAAATCATTATAAAACACTTGATTAAAACAAAGATTGATAATTTTAAACGGAAAATAACTATTATTAAAAAATAAAATGAAATATTTCGTCATATTGTTTGTTTTTATGTTATATTATCCATATAAGAAGTATATAAATTCGTTATAAATGCACTAGAGGCAATAAAACATAGATAATTGAGAACGGGAAATATTAGTATTTGAAAAAATGAATTATTACCTCATTTACATCCCGAAGTTTAAAACCTCACTAATTTCGTGTATAGTAAAATGTAATAATGAAATATATCCAAGAATTTGCGCGTTATATTTGCAATAACTATTAATTTATTCCCATGTTCATCGGTTCAGAGCTGGTTCCACACTGAGCACGAGGTACCAAGTACGAACCTGCACCGTCATGTCGGGTACAAAGTTCAAAGTAGAGAAAATGTTTAAAATTAAACTTAATAGAACTGTTTTAATTTATTTTACCAATAAAAAACCCTCTAAAATCATTGTAAAACACTTGATTAAAACAAAGATCGATAATTTTAAACGGAAAATAACTATTATTAAAAAAAATGAAATATTTCGTCATATTGTTTGTTTTTATGTTATATTATCCATATAAAAAGTATATAAATTCGTTATAAATGCACTAGAGGTAATAAAACATAGATAATTGAGAACGGGAAATATTAGTATTTGAAAAAGTGAATTAGTACCTCATTTACACTCCGAAGTTTAAAACCTCATTAATTTCGTGTATAGTAAAATGTAATAATGAAATATTTGCATGAATTTACGCGTTATATTTGCAATAACTGTTAATTTATTCCCATGTTCATCGGTTCAGAGCTGGTTGCACACTGAGCCCGAGGTACTTGGTACGAACCTGCACCGTCATGTCGGGTACAAAGTTCAAAGTAGAGAAAATGTTTAAAATTAAACTTAATAGAACTGTTTTAATTTATTTTACCAATAAAAAAACCTCTAAAATCATTGTAAAACACTTGATTAAAACAAAGATCGATAATTTTAATCGGAAAATAAATATTATTAAAAAAAAATGAAATATAAAGTATTATTATTTCTTTTTATTGCATTGTAAATTTTTTGCTAACACACGGAAACAATTTCTGCAAAAATATATTGTCCAGCATGAGGATGAATTATCACTTCAAAATGTACTCACTATGGACAGCGTGGAAAAATTAAATAACATTTTTTTCTATCTTCAGTTTATATGTAAAAATTCGGAATCCGGGCTTTAATTGTGGTTTATGGTTTCGGGTACTTCTACAATACCTTGATTGTAATGTATAGAAAGAATAAGATAACTGTTACAATAAAGTATCAGCGGGTTAGTACCTAAATACTTTAATTCCATTGTATTGTATTTATCTATTTCCTTAGGTTTATGCCTTATTTGCGTTATTTGTTCGGAATATTGTTATTCTTTTGTTATAATTGATACTGTTCTGTTCTGACTAAAAAATTTTTGTTCATTTATTTATTAAACGAGTGTTGATTATTTAATTATTGTAAAATATTTACATTTTGTAGATAGTGTATAACTTTAAATAAAAATAACTGTAATTAACTAATGATATACTAATTACTAAAAATTAACACTAAGTGGGCCAGACTCAATGGCTACAATGTTATACATTAAAGCCAATAAAGAATTTATTATATTTATTTTATATTTTATATATTTCTTTTTATATTATATTACCAATATAAAAAGAATATAAATTCGTTATAAATGCACTAGAAACAATAGAACATAGATAATTGAGAACGGGAAATATTAGTATTTAAAAAAGTGAATTATTACCTCATTTACACTCCGAAGATGAAATTTGTATTAATTTCTTGCATAGTAATATGTAATAATGAAATATTTGTTTGAATAAACTCCCTATATTTGCAACAACTATTAAATTATTCCCATGTTCATCGGTTCAGAGCTAGTTCCACACTGAGCACGAGGTACCAAGTACAAACCTGCACCGTCATGTCGGGTACAATGGCCAAAGTAGAGGAGGCTGTTTAGAATATATTCCAATTTAAAAATTAGAATTAATGGACACATTTAAGAGATTTAAGAGAGATGGACACATAGGAATAGATATTACTTTTTAAAAAACCCGCATAAAACCATTATATATGCACTAAAATCAATGAAATATCGATAATTATGCCCCTATTTAAAAAAGGATTGTTTTATTATGAAATGTGTATTCAAAAATGAATTGTTTCTTTTGTACAGATTATTTGAAGAAAAATAAAAGATTATATTTTTATTTATTTGTCGTTTTATTTATTTCCTACATGCGTATTACAGAGTTAATTAAGGGCTGCTTGAATAAAGAAATAGCAAATCTTGATCAAATAAGCTATAAAAAAACAAAAAAAAAAATCAGGCAATGAAACCGGAAATAACAAACCTTTCACCTTCAACTGGACATGGCTTAAATAAATAGAAACAAAAACAATAAATAAAGAATATTCAAAACTAATTACATTTTTTTTCCAGATGATATATCCGTGTTCATCGTTAGTGTAGAAGAATAATAGCTAGAGTCAGTAAATAATTTTCACATTAAGCTTATTAATTTATCATACCAAAACCAAGGTAAGCCCTCACTGACTCAATAAAACCATAAGTGCAATTTTAACATAAATGAAATAATAAGCATAAAGCAGAAACTAAAAATACAAAATACGTCATCTGACTGAAGGGGGGAGACTATAGTAACATAACCTGCTCCCCTTCTACTTTAAGGGTAGGTTATAATAAGGTTATAAAAATGCTGGTCTAGAAGCCCCCTTTTATATCTACTTATCTATATTATATATTCATAAATAGATTTTCATTTTATAGTTAATAATGGCTTGTTGTTTCTTATGTTTTTTGCACTTACTAAACTCATGGTTTTGCTGATAAGTCCCGTCGCTACCCAGTGGTTGGCATAAGGCACCCGGCCTGATGACAGGCGACCTTGGCCGAAGAGGTGGATGACCCTCTACCACTCTCCCTAGCCCACTAACGCACCCAACTGCTTTTCTTTTCTAGCAATAGCTTCTGGTTACCTCAAGACCTCACGATGTAACTTGTTTCAGTTGATGTCTGTACTGGAGAAGAAGAGTTCATCTGATGCATATCCCTTACAACACAATATATATCCATTATGATGAACCCTTGTTACAATCGTTGTATTATGAATTAATGCTAAATTACCTCGCCATATGTTTGTTTGTTTATTTAACGCCACTTTATGCTATTATCGCTGATCGGACGATGTTACTGGAAGAGCTATAAAATTTCCTTGTCTTGGGTTAATAGCATAGGGAGTACCTTACATCGTACAGGTTCGGGTTTATCCCAGTTTTACTCCCTTTAAAAAATTGTAGGGCCACCTGCCGGGCTACGAACCCGCGATCTTGGTCTTGGTAGGTTGTTATGCTAACCACTAGACCACAGGTCGCCCTCGTCATATGATTAAGATGTGATTAAAGTTGTCTGAATGATAAATGAAAGAGAATGGTTTCTTCAATTAATCGATTTGATTGATTTTACCAACTTTATCGTTTAACTGCTTCAGACTGACTTTTTGTTTGCTGCATAATTAGATTTTAAAATTATTTATTGATATTTACTACTGTAATAATACTACATCAAGTAAATTAAATGCTGCATAACTATCATAATTTTCTCCTCCAGCTCCTATACCCTGTATGGACACTTTGTAGTGGATATGCTTTGGACGGAATAAATTTATTATTTTACTAAATTTAATGTTTTAATAATGATGGCAAATTGCAGTTTTAACTCAGCTTTTTAAATATAAGATTCATTCTACCCAATCGGTGAGAACTTGTCAAGATTTCTGGTTATTTTATTGGTGATAATACTCTGAAGATTACCAAATTTCAGTCCTTAAGTTTAATATATAAGCAACATTCATATATACGTTCGTCCATTCATGATTTCAAATATTATGTTTCTTCTAATTAATCGATTTTGTAAAGTCGATTGACTTTTAATTTACGATTATATTACGTTAATAAATCCTTCTTTTAATAAACTTAGTAAACTATTAATAATCGATTTACTATATCACAGTCTCTGCTGAGGGTACCTTCTTTTAATATGCACAAAAACAAGAGTAACTATTAAATCAGCTGTGAAGTAACGCGAATTGAAACCTAAAAATACGTTATCCTCAGTTCCTGTATTCTCTTAAATAGCCTTTTAACGTAGCGCTAAAGTTTTCAATGAATTTAGGTGAGATAAATCAATAAAAATAAAGCTAATATTTTTTTTGTAATATGCTAGATTCGGTGGAAAATATGGGGTACTTGAGAGAGTTATACTATTGAATTTCATTGAAGAAATAATTCAAATTGCTTTTAGCATATCTGTGATGCGAAAAATCTACAATAAATATTCACTGGTATTCCTTCAATTATTTTAGTTAGTATGTTATTATTTTAGATTGTGAGCTCATATGGTTCCTAAAAAATAATAAGATTCTTATCGCTTTGGTGTTTTATCATTCCTTGAAAATGAGCCCCACTCAGGCGGACCAACCCTCTTTTTACAAACTATACGACTGCTAATTTATTTGTAATGCATTATTTGTAGGAAGTAAAGGTTTTAGTATAAGTACTCCAATATATTTAAGTTTAGTTTAGTGCTTAGTTTAAGTAGCAGAGTGGCTCAGTGGTAGAGAGTACTTAGTTGCCATGCCGCAAATCTATGAAACTTTTATTTAGTCTGTTTGCAGCCGGAGATTTATCATATAGGATCTAGAAACCTCCTGGGGCTCACCCAGCCTCTATTTTTTTTTTTAGTACTTAATTTGCTCCTCCCCTAGTGAGCCTATTAAAATTTAAAAGTAACAAAAACATAAGAAAAATAAAGATAGAAATGAAAGTACTAAAAACTTGATTACTTCGTAGCCTAGCATCTCAGTGAGGTCCCTTCCGCGAACTGCGCACATTGCTGAGATTTATAATTTAACTATTGATACTAAAATTAAACAATATATACAGATAAAATAAGGTATTCTACTGTAATAGAAAGTAATGATAGAATTTTTACTATTGAAAATCATAAATCATGTAGTTTTAATATACTTTAATAATTCCGATGTCTGTTAAATTACCTATTCTTTAATTCACTCAGATTTTACTACATAAAATGCGTTTTTATAAAGTAGAAAATGCACTCAAAGAATATATAAAATTTATAAATATTCTATTCCCTTCAGCTCCGTGAACATTGAACCTGTACTTCGTACCCTAGCATCTTAGTCAAGTCCTTGCCCGGAAACTGCGCACCTCGCTGAGATTTATAATTTAACAATTGATACTAAAATTAAATAATATATACAGATAAAATGAAGTATTCTACTGTAATAGAAGGTAATGATTGAATCTTTACTATGGAAAATCATATATGATATAGTTTTAATATACTTTAATAATTCCGATGTCTGTTAAATTAACTAGTTCTTAATTCTTTTAGATTTTACTACATAAAATACGTTTTTATAACGTTGAAAATTCACTAAAATAATATATAACATTTATAATTATTCTATTTCCTTCCACTTAATGAACATTGAATCTGTACTGCGTACCCTAGCCTCTTTGTTCCCTGATGCCAAACTGCGCACATCGCTGCAATTTATAATTTAACTATTGATACTAAAGTTATACAATATATACAGATAAAATAAAGTATTCTACTGTAATGGAAGGTAATGAACGAATTTTTACTATTCAAAATCACATATGATGTAGTTTTAATATACTTTAATTATTCCGAATATCTGTTAAATTAATAAACTACATATATTACGTTTTAATAACTTTAAAAATGCACTAAAAGAATATATAAAATTTATAAATATTCTATTCCCCTCTGATCCGTGAACATTGAACCTGTACTTCGTACCCTAGCATCTCAGTGAGGTCCCTGCTGCGAAACTACATACGTAAATCGCTTCAATTTATAATTTAACTATTGATACTGAAGTTAAACAATATATACAGATAAAATAAAGTATTCTACTATAAGAGAAGGTAATGAACGATTTTTTACTGTTGATAATTATAAATGATGTAGTTTTAATATACTTTAATAACTGCGCACATCGCTGCAATTTATAATTTAACTATTGATACTAAAGTTAAACCATATTTACAGATAAAATAAAGTATTCTACTGTAATAGAAGGTAATGAACGAATTTTCACTATTGAAAAGTATAAATGATGTAGTTTTATTATACTTTAATAACTGCGCACATCGCTGCAATTTATAATTTAACTATTGATACTAAAGTTAAACCATATTTACAGATAAAATAAAGTATTCTACTGTAATAGAAGGTAATGAACGAATTTTCACTATTGAAAAGTATAAATGATGTAGTTTTATTATACTTTAATAACTGCGCACATCGCTGCAATTTATAATTTAACTATTGATACTAAAGTTAAACCATATTTACAGATAAAATAAAGTGTTCTACTGTAATAGAAGGTAATGAACGAATTTTTACTATTGTAAAGTATAAATGATGTAGTTTTAATATACTTTAATAACTGCGCACATCGCTGCAATTTATAATTTAACTATTGATACTAAAGTTAAACCATATATCAGATAAAATAAAGTGTTCTACTGTAATAGAAGGTAATGAACGAATTTTTACTATTGTAAAGTATAAATGATGTAGTTTTAATATACTTTAATAACTCCGATGTCTGTTAATTTCCCTATTCTTTAAATCACTCAGATTTTACTACATAAAGTACGTTTAGGTAAATCTCAATGTTTTGGCAAAAGATGATAAAACAAAAAATTTTCTTTATAAAAATGTACTTAAATAAACTTATAGCAGTAAAACACATATTTTAATGTATACATTTATTTTATTTGCAAAGTAATTTTCCTAAAAAATTAAAAATGCTGCTCAAAGTCACTATTCCACGCGGATGAAGTCGCGGTCACAGCTAGCTTATTGGCAATTCCAACGGGAAAATCCATGCGTAACCTGTCCCCAGTTCTCCTCCTTGTTTCAAACAAAACAAAGCAAAAGCCGATTTTATCAAAGTCTTCCGATCATTCTGAAAATTTGCATAATGCCATAACTTTTCGTTGTAAACAACTTTTTTTTGTGACACTTCAGCGTACTATGAACGGAAAAGGTACTTTACCTGAAACGCGAAGAGTTTTTGTTCAACTGTAAAGGCCTACTTGATTTTAAAAAATCGAAAGTAAACTAAAAATAAGTTTAAGACCAAGCAGGACGGAATCCCAAAATATGAAAATTCCAATTCGATAATTTTTGATCAATCTAACCTATTGTGAGCTCAATCGGGGGACATACTGTACGTTTGGAGATTTAGTGTGGCAATGGTTTTACCTTATAAGCTTTATACTGTAATGTGACACCGTTTGATGTTCATTTATTAATAAATGTTTTTATATATTTTTTTAATGTTACTTCTTAGGAGTGAATATTAATTCTACTCCGATCTTATGATATTATCAGAAGGTTATTCTTTAGGATTTTCACTTATAAATGTTACACAATGCAAAATAATGGAAGGGTTGATGAAATTATTACATTCAGCAAGAATTTCAGCTAATAAACAATAAAATTGTAAATATATGTAAAAATCATGAGTATTATTTTTTCTAACTATAATCATTGGATATAATATAAATCTTTATTATATTATTTAAAAAATTAATATAAATCTTTTGACAATGCTTTTTTTATTAATATTTCTTAATCTTGCTTAGGAGGGTTTCCCGATGTACAGTGGTTAGCATAGCAACCCACTACGTCATTTTTATAAATAACATTTTTTGTTTTAGCATCTTTTGCCAAAACATTGAGATTTTGCCTAAACGTATTTTATGAAGTAAAATGTAAGTGAATTTAAGAATGGTTAATTTAACAGACATCAGACTTATTAAAGTATATTAAAACTACATCATTTATACTTTACAATAGTAAAAATTGGTTCATTACCTTCTCTTATGGTAGAATACTTTATTTTATCTGTATAAATGGTTTAACTTTAGTATCAATAGTTAAATTATATATTGCAGCGATGTACGCAGTTTCACGGCAGGGTCCTCACTGAGATGCTAGGGTACGAAGTACAGGTTCAATGTTCACGGATTAGAGGGGAATAGAATATATATAAATTTTATATATTCCTCTAGTGCATTTATAACGTTATAAAAAACGTATTTTATGTAGTTAAATCTGAGTGAATTAAAGAATAGTTAATTTAACAGACATCGGAATTATTAAAGTATATTAAAACTATGTACATCATATATAAGGTCACCTGTTGTCTAGTGGTTAGCGTAACAAACTACTAAGCCCAAGATCGCGGGTTCGTACCCCGGCAGGTGACCCTAGGATTTTTTTAAGGGAGTAAAAAATCCTTAGTTATGCCGTCCTTCGGAAGGGATGTTAAACGGGGGTCCCGAGCCTGTACGATGTCAGGTACTCGTTAGAAATCCCTATCCTAATTAAACCTGGATAGGCAAAATTTAGAGCTCCCACTGTAGCATCGTCCGATTAGCCATAGCAGCATAAAGTAACGTTAAATGAACAAACAAACTTGATTACTTGATTTTAACCAATTGTTGAGAGTAAATATGTTAATAACAACAGTTACAAAATAAAATAAACGATTCGGAAAGCATGAAATAAACTCTTTACGTAGTCTATATCTTCTTTGGGAAAAATAAACAAAAAATGCGCAAGAAAATGATTGACGTGCATAGAGAACATTTTTTTGAGATGTCAGGAGTTGTTGGAAAAGCAAGGATTTAAATGAAGTCTGTGAAGAAGCATGGCGGACGAAAGGAGGGATTGAGTTCCACACATAATAGATGCTTATGGTATTTTTCTTCTATAATGCGGCATTTCTCTAGCATCAGATTATTTTAACAGTATGGACTACTTTATTTTACGTATTTTAGGACTTTTTTTAGAGAAAAATATAAGTTGAAATAGCGTTTTGACTCTGGTCAAACTATTCTTGGCGGGTCTCAAAAATTAGGTAGTATGATATGCACTGCCTTTAGTTTTACGTGATTTTGCAGTTTTCAGTCTAACATTTTCTGGATACGCTGTGGACCGGCTTCTTTGAACTGCTGTTTGAGAAGCTTAGTGTTTTGTTAGAAAACTTAAATAATAGTTTTATCTTCTTTTGGTTATAAACTTTTTTTTTTGGTTTCTCATTTTTTAATGAAACGATGCTTACAAATATATTGAAATAATAATTTATTGTCTATAAAGATTTCATAGATCCTCCTTGGTCTATTCATGGAGGAAGAGTTCTTGTCTCGTGCCACTCCTGAGGTCAACTACACCCTCTATTGTTCTTCCATGTCCTGGCAGTTTTCCCTCCCGTCCTCTTAGAATATTATTATCAGTGACCTTGCAAGAGCTCTATTGTTTGGTCCTTTTTGTTCGCAATACTTTTTGTTGTGTCGTAGAAAATGTTTACTGTACCCATGTTAATGTATTCAGAAAGATACATTTATTTCTAGTTTGGTTAACATTTATTGCTGTTTTCATCCTGTTGTTTAGTTATTCATGACAATAAAGAAAGTTTTAAGTTTTAATTTTTTAGAAAGTGTTAAAACTAAGTAAGAATTTGAATTCCTTCCACACCACCTACTACTTGTGCCTCAAATTCAATATAATGGTAATGGTATACAAGAAGTTGAATCTTAACCTAATTTTTTATCCATTGCTCCTTTTTTTTTTAATGGAATAATGTTCTTTTTTTCTAAATATTTAAGTGAAACTACAGACATGTAATTTTCCTGTTTTTCTTGTTCCACAACTATGTTGTTTTTGTGAGCGATTAGAATTTTTTTAGTAGGTATTTTTTCGCAAGCTTATCTGTTTCCTTTCTTCTGAATCTTCTCTCAATGTCTTCTGACCATTATTAGCATTTACTCCTTGATGGGTATTTTACTCAGTAAAAAATAAACAGAAATGAACTAGCTGACTTTTGGAAAATCTAATATCTCACTTTTTATAGAAAATGTTATTCAATTTTATTTTTTGAAATATAATAGAAAAATAAATTTATTCTTGATCCAGGTCTCTTAAGAATAATGTATACAAAACTAATACTTTAAAAAATAAATATACATTTAAATATATGTTCCGGTCAAGAAAAAAAAAAACAATATTAAGAAAAATATTAATAATAAATAAAGACCCATAAAATATATAAAAAAATATTACTTATGATGATTAGTAAGGAAAATTAACAGTAAGTCATTAGTTAGTTCTGATTAGAAAGAATCTGTTTCGGAACTGAAGCAACGTAGGAAAAGTATGGGTGCGAACGGGGATAAGGAAGAAACATTAGGAAAAGTACTTTACATTACAATTCTTTTGCATTTTAATTACTGATGCAACCAATTTATGTTTGTTTTTTTTTTTGCAGGAAATACTGACATAGTCAACGGTAACCTAAAGCTCATACTTGGTCTCATTTGGTCGCTTATCGTACGTTACCAAATTGGAAGGTCGAAATTCCCACCGAAGAAGTTGATGCTCTCATGGTTGAGGGTAAGTTATTTGTATTTTAATTAATATTCTATTACTTTTATATTTTTATCACTGTCGTAAATAACAACCAGCCGAAGATTACTAAGTTTTTTAAATTGCTGTATTTAATCATCTCATTTCATGATGTACCTTGACTGAACCGAATGTTTTTTTTTATATCTTAAGTATTTAATTTTATTAATTTATTTATTTAGTCATGTAGTTGCGTATATAGTGTAGTGACTAAGGAATGCTGAGTTAAACACCAAGTTTGAGGCCGGCAATACCAGATTTATTATTAATTCTGTTAACACCGGATAATCGAATCTATCGGATCAGAATTGGGGGTAAAACCGGATGGTTGAGACTATTCTCAGCCGAAACACCTCCTTACACGATCGTTAGGCTGAAAATAGAATAGTATCATTCTTGTAGTGAACCCAATATCCTTCTAGTGTTCTAGTTGCACCGATTTGAACTACTGAGATCAAAACAGTGATCACAACCAGATGAAAAGAATGCTCAGTATTGTGTTTTTTTGAATATGATATTGATTTCACATTAATTTTGTTTCCGGCCTCATGGTTATGGTGTAAAACCTCGAATATTTGGGGCAACTGATTAATGCTGCTTAATAGAACATGGGTTGAATTCTTGAAATATGAATTCTTCTATTAGTTGTTACTAAACAATCAAAAAAAAAAAAAGGAAATGGTTTCGAGTCTCTAACAAAGAGTTGCTTCTTCTTTGTTTGTTTGTTCAGTTAACATCACGTTATACTGCTATGACTAATCGGACGATGTTGTAGTGGGAATCCCTAATTTTTCCTATCAAGGTAGGATTAGGATTATATTCTGACACGGCACAGGCTCGAGACACCCATTTTACGTCCAGTCAGATGGACGGCATAACCAAGAAATTTTCACTCTTTTCAAAAAATTATAGGGCCACAGTTGGGAATTCACATCCTTGGGCATAGAAGGTTGTTATGGTAATCGCTACACTACAGGTGACCCTCTTGAGTTACGTCTAATTGGAGTTTTATATAAGGAGATCATGTTTTCTAGTAATTTACATGCCTGATTGCTATAATTTATGCTCTATAAAGCATCGATTATCACAAACAATAGTCGATCCCTTGTGTATCTTTGATTAGAGACTAGCTCCTACGATCCGTTGTTTTCTTCAGAACTAGTTGCATTAACATTGCAATCCCCCACATCAATTAGTAACGACATTGCCATGTTGCGCAACGCTTTGCGGAGATGGACGCATTGCTATGCGCTCAAAACGTGTTGCTCCCACATCCTTCACTGAACAGGACAGAATTCTTGGTAACTCGAGGAATTTACCTTCTACGGTTAGATTCTCGTCCCTCGTACAATGCTTCGCAAAACCAAATGTCCTTCTGGTATCCCTTTCATTGAGAATTAGATCATTATGATGAAATATTTTACATTATTATAAACTTGATATCTTTGATATGGCTGAAAATAGCCAAAATTGTAGTTGGCTCATACAGTTGAGCTTCTGATTTAAAATCTGTATGTTTGTTTTCTTTAGCATACATTTAAAATGTATCTACTGATGCATCTTCGTACAGTTGACTGGATGATTCTAATGATGGATTGGATTGGTCAGGGGGTGCAATACACAAAATAAGCAAAACTGATTTTTTAATTGTTGCAATGTTTCGGCCTACGATGTAGGCCAAGATTTCCGTTGACAGTTGTTAGTTTGACATGTCACCACAGTCTAAGCGCCCACTATTTGGTTGCCCTGAAGATGGCCTACACCGTAGGCCGAAACGTTGGCTTAATTAAGAATTAAGTTATTTTGTGTAATCCTTTACTGCACCCCCTGAGCGATTCATCCATCATTCGCATCTGCTGAAACGTTTTACATTTACTGTTGGATCATTGAAGCAATATGTTAAATAGCCAATATTTTTAATTTATTGGCCTTTTTTTCACATACTAGAAAACAAAAACTGCCAAACAGATTGATAAACCATTGATTTCAACAATTGTCATAAAAATAGTGTAATTTTTAGACCCATTCGGCTATAAGTTGGAAACAAATATTTGGGAGATTTGAGTCTTAAAGATTATAAAGGTTTATAATGCAATTGGGAAAAACCACAATGCAAAGCCTTATGTTTCAAAAATACACCTACTTACCAGTCGACGTTTCGCCTATTCAGGAGAGTTGTATGTTGAACGTCTTGGTGGTGGGGTACTGTCTCATGTTTGGAGCCTGTTTGGGCTGTTGATCGTTGGGATGTATTGCACCTTTTTCTTCGAGATGCGATTCACATAACCCCTTTTTGATTTTGGTGTCTTGATAATGCCTGAAAAGGCGAAACGTCGACTGGTAAGTAGGTGTATTTTTGAAACATAAGGCTTTGCATTGTGGTTTTTCCCAATTGCATTATAATAAATAATAGTGTTTCTTTTTGAGTTTTTGGCTCTATTTTAGTGTATTATAATGGTTTCTTGAGGTGTAACATTTATTAAAAAATAATAATAAAAGAATAATGACGATTTCCTATAAATAAATATTGATAAACCAACGGTTGCGCTGGGAGGTGATTTGGCCAAGATCTGCACACTTACTTGCACACGGCAGTTGTTTCGTGCCCGGGAGTTACAGATCAGCACCTCTGCGCTTTACACACTGATTTTCCCCGCTCATTTTTAATCCTAGTAATAGATGTCATATTTAATGCCTAATGATGTTTTTCCGGTATCCTTGAACTTGATCTATTCGTCTCTGAGATGAAATTGTATAATGCTTGCGAGGGAAGATAGCAGTGTCAGTATTGTGTTACAACGGGCAGCGGGCTTTTTCTCTTATAGAACGGTTATTTTTGTTTGCATTTAGAATTCGAGCACCACTCCGCGATTTAATATATTTGTCAATTCAATTAATATATTCATTTGAAAAAAATCTTAATTATATCATTTGTCTCTATTGAGTCAATGTAGTTCATCATTTAATGGCTAACTTATGTCTCTTGAAGGATATTGATTACTCTTTGGCCAAATATATTACCATTTTATAAAATAAAAATGTAACATTTTTAAACTGGAGACCTGGACAAAATGAATTTGGAACAGTTAATAATAAGTAGTCAAAAACGAATTCTCTTGGAAACATTATATTCCAAAAAAACATATTTTTTTTCAAATAATTGTATCTGTATTAATAATTAGAACTGCAAGAAGATAATGGAAATATATTTAATACTATCATTAGTGAAAGTCGACTTAGTTATCTCTGGATAGATTTATTAGGTCAAAATAGTTTTAATAATTTCAAAGTCGCTATTATTAATAACTTTTTCATTTGTTTAATTAGTATTTTTTTTAGCATTGACCGAAAATTATTAGACCTTAAATATGCTGATATACTTAGCCTGAAAATGTCAAAAATTTTCATTCACAACCTTGTTGGAAAGATTCAGTATTGCGTATTTCCAATTTCCACATATTTTAAATTTTATTTCACAGGATTTTTTCATAAATAATTATGAAACAATATTTGAGGAATAGAAATAATAATTTAATCTGGAAATAATAATTTAATGAAAGAAATATTCCTTTAGTTTATAAGAGAAATTCCTGATCCAGGCACATCATGATATTTAGTGTAATTCCCGTTGAGTGATATTTAAAAACATTACGTTTTGTTGGTAAAATTTGATTCCTGAAGTATATCTTTATATCATTTATTTCGGTTGTAAACTGAATTCATAAAAACATTATAGCTTCATATGATATGAATATATTCATTATAAATTTAAATATTGTTTTTGTCTTTCAATAAAATTACAAACATGCCCTATGTACTAAAAATATATAGTGCATATAACAATTTGTTGAAAGTGATATTATAAGTAATAACTCACCATAATAATATACATCAACATCAACAAGAATAACATTCTTATTGATTGCTTAATGGTGTGCTATTGACCACACTCCGCATTGCTCAGGACACTCCACGGGGCTGCGGTCAAACATTTCCTAGTCAAGTGATATAATGTGTAAAATTATATTATTGTTATTATTATGTAATATTTTATTAAGATTCATTTATTATTTCGTTAAGGCGGTGCTACCGGAATGCGAAGTGAACAACTTCACAACAGACTGGAACAGCGGTATCTGCCTCAGTGCTCTCCTAGAATATTGTGAGCCTGGTCTTATGCCTGATTGGAGGCACCTCAACAAATATGAAAGGTTAGTAAACTAAATGTATATTTTTAAAATTATTTAATTATTAAAGGTTAAATGTGGGATTCCTCCAAAAAAGGATATGTGGTAGTTATACGTATATTTTTAGTAGTTTTGTAGCAATTTCAACTTTGTACAATTACAATTTCCAATGACATAGGTAGGATCTTTATATGCAATAAAAAAATAGTTATGAATATAAATTGCATAATATTTGTTCGTGTGTGAAAGGCATCTTATGTGTAAGGCGACTGCTTATGGTTATTAGAAATCGTTCTTTCAAAAGAACAACATTTTGCATGTTTGAGTTAAGCCTTCAGTAGCAATCAATAGGTCCATTTCCAACCTGTTTTTTCATACAATAATATTTTGAGTTGTATCATGTTTGAACTAGGAGTTATTGACATGACATAAGATAAAATATAAAAAAAAATCTACCTTTTAAAAATTTCCCAATGGTTAATAAAACAAAACGAAACGTTGGCAATAGGAATACTTTGCTTTACCAATACCCATATTTTTTTTTTTAACTTCTAATATCTTTATTGAAACATTAGATTTTATTTGAACTATGACATTGTTCTTTAGAAAGAGCGATACATAACATGGCGTTTATCCCGTAGTCGAGTTTCTTACTTTTATTATTAAAATCAATATTTTTTTAATTTAGAATGTAATAGGAAAAAAGAGATTTTTTTGTGGAACGTATTGTAGCAAAGTTATTGTCTCTATTTGATGAATCTTTTTTGGAATGTTGATGTAAGATCTGCTAACTTGGTCTTCTTCGGTGTGTCTATTCTTTTGGCGGGTTGGATTATATCCAATACTTTAGAGACTTAAGGCTTTACTTTTTTGGATTTTCCTCATAAGTAAGGTGTGAGTTTGGTTGGCTTTTTTAAATTTTTCCAATTGCATTCTAAATTAGAAAAGTAACTTTCTGAATTATATACTTCTTACAAATGTGTATTATTATATACTTATGTATGTAAGATATATAAGTCCGTTTGAAAATAAAGGTCTGGAGATAACGAAATGCAAGTTAGATGGAGAGATTTGACCCCCCCGGTGAAAGGGAAGTTGTATGACGATTGCTGCTAATAATTTTCTGTTCGAATTACGAGTTCTCGTTCGAGGTGCGGATGTTATGTAAAGCTTTTGAATAGATTACTACAGAAGTTGAAGAATGGCCTAAGTCTATAAAGTCTGCGTTGATACTTTCATTTTTATGAAATTATGGTTTAGATGAAGTGGAGGACTAGGTAAAGAATATTATCTTAATTTTGAAGGAAATAAGAAAAATGCCTAAAAAGTCTAAAATACTAGGTCATACCATCCTGTCGTTGTTTTGCCAATTCAGACATTATCTGGACGCACACCAAAAAAAATCACATCGAAGGAGAAATTTGCAGGACATCTCATATCAGCTGTAACAAACACACTCATGAAATACCTTGGTCCAAGACGTTCTACAAACAATCGAGCAGTTTATCTTCTTTGATAAGTTTTCTTTTGTCGTGTTTCCTGATGATGCCTGCATTGGCGAAACTAGTTAAATGGTTGGTTTTTATAATATTTTGGAGATTTAAGACTCTGATTTTTTCCTATTGCTTTATAGATTTATGCTTATAGAGTTTTTGCTCATTTTTATTGATAGAATCTATCTTTTTTTCATAACTGTTTTTTTTAAATCAGTAATTCCTATTTTGATTTTTTTGTAATATCAGAAAACTTATTGTTGAACGGCGCAGGCTTGGAGGATCTGTTTTAAATAAGTAATATATATATATAAAGTTGACCGGTTATTTTACTGCCGTATTTCGAATTTCA
Source organism: Arma custos (assembly GCA_037127475.1). Taxonomy (NCBI): domain Eukaryota; kingdom Metazoa; phylum Arthropoda; class Insecta; order Hemiptera; family Pentatomidae; genus Arma; species Arma custos. Next base: position 92,645,237 of record CM073763.1, on the reverse strand, counting down.
GGAATTATTTTATTTAGCTGCTGATTAATAAAAGATATATATGTAATTGATGTTACACAGCGTTAGTTAACCTTCATGATAAACTAAATGAAATTACCGGAAGAGGAGAAAAAAAGTTTAATTAGAAATCAGGATACCCTTTATTATAGTTTTCACTGTATTTTATCCTGAAGGATAATTTATTTTGCTTTGTTCGACACTTTTTCATCATTCATAGTTTTTACTTTAGCCTGAAAATTTAGAAAACAACTGGTGTCCCACGAAGAGGGACGACACGCCATTTCTCGCCGATGCCTAACTCGCTTCACTCGTCCATTCTCCTCATCAAATTATATTGTAATAGTCTATAATATTATATGGCTAAAAATTATAAGGCTGTAATTATACCTGAATTAATTCGGCTCCAGTAAGGAGGGCATTGGCACCCCAGTTCTTGATACAGAAATATAACCTGGATAACCGTTAATACACTGTAAAGTTGGTAACCAATATCAACTATCCAACCACGAGCTCAGCCTCCGATTTTACAAAAGGTCGTTTTCGAAATTTTCGAACAATATCTTCCAACTTGTCTTTCTATATATATTTTTTTAGAGTATATTGTCCAGGTAGATGATTTTTTCTGCTTTGTATTTACACTAACACACTAACAATTTTATCTTTTTTATGTAATGGATATACGATGGAAAAGTTGAGCAGATTCCTCTGCCACGATTTTCCTCCGACATTTCCTTTGTTCCTCATAGTTCGGATATTAGATTTCTGTAAATTCCACCTACTGTTTTCAATGTTTTTTTTTTTTATGGATATGATGATTCCGAAATCCGAAAGCTTAAAAAAATCTTTAAACTGGGTGAAATCTATTTAATGCCACCCGAAACTGTGTTTCAACCTATCTCGAAATCAGTTTAACCATAACAGTTCCTAGCATTGTAATGGCGGTTCGCGTAATCATCGATTTGTGAAATGATTGGAACCGTTTTACTAAGCGTTCTCATCATTGGAGACAGCTGACTAGACTTGTGCGGTTAAATTATATATAATGATTCAACAAAAGCCCATGAAGTCAGTCAGAAGTAGAAACGGGTGTCTGTAAATTACTGAATTTTGCAGCCCGGAAGGATTTTTAAAAGACAATAAGAAATCCTTGGTTATTCCGTCATTCAGAAGGGACGTAAAATGGCGGTACAGTTTCAGGTACTCGATAAAGATCCCTATCCTAATTATCCCTGTACAGGCAAATTTAGGACTCCCACTGTAGCTATATCCGATTAGCCATAGTGGCATTAAATATCATTAAACGAACCTTTCGAACAAACTAAAAACTATAGCAACATATCTGAAATGATGTTTAAAAAATGTAGTAATTTTTAATTTACTTTATTTCATAGCCCTTCCAACATGGGTTGCCTCAAAGCAGGCCTTGTCAAAGCAGAGCTCTATGCCTATCGATTCAACCAATCCTCTTCCTAGAGACTTTGAACATCCATTAGTACTGTTTAATCTATAGTTTCCTACAATTCAAATCCTCTATCCAATCCCAGGACACAAGATCTCGCCCTTCCGATCTTTATATCCGTTCCCATAGAACCAAAACTTTTGAGCGTTCCTTTCTCGCCCGTTCTATCTCTCTTTGGAACTCACTCCCATTCGATATCCGTCATGCGTCTTCTTTAACCTCATTTAAATCCAAACGTTTCCTACATCTTTTAAATTCCCAATTAGATGCTTTATAATCAATAACTAATTTATGGATATAGTAAACTTGATCGATTGATGAAATACTGTAAATATTCCTCACTCATATCATGTATTCACTTATTTTTCCATAACCAAATTTCTTTTCATTATGAATTTGTCTGTTTTAGTATTTTTATTTTTATTACATTTCCCGATTCTCTACAAAGCATACCTGTTTAGTTATTTACTTTTAAGATATTATGTAAAAACTCGTATTGTTTTATTTTGATGTAGGCCTTTGGCCAGATAAATATTTATTTAAATTTGTTCATCTCCGTTATTCTAAACTGGCCTGGTCCCAAAATAAAATTACTTTTCTATTCTATTCTATTCTAATAAGAATCTTTTTTCTGAACCCTCGTTATGGATCCTGTAATAAATATTGTCAGTACTTCCATATACATTTCAGCGTGCCGATAATTCATATGTTTACGTTTCGTGTCTTAAAATTACTGAATTTTCATTTTAGCTTACATGGATAAATAATCGCAATATGGTAAGGTTGGCGCTGTGGTTGTTCTATATACAATTAAATAAATTAAGCCATACAAGGAGTCACCTGTAGAGTAATCGTTAGCATAACATTCTTCCCGTTGTACCCGAGATCCTGCGAACCCGAAAGGTGGCTCTAGTATTTTTAAAAGTAGTTAGTTAGAAGGGACATAAAATGGCGGTCCCGTGTCATTGCAGTGTCATGTACTCGATAAAGATCCCTATCCTAATTATTCCTGGATAGACACAATTTAGGACTCCCAATTTAGCATCGTCCGATTAACCATACCAGCATGAAGTAACAGCAAATGAATAAACAGCAAACCATACAAGAGTAGACTAGATGAATTATTTATATTAGGTTTTGGAGCAGCTAAAATTTTAATATCAATTACCTGGTTTCCCTACCATGAGACATGAAGTTAGTGATTACATTTTATATGAGATGCTTTCAATGAAATGAATTATATTATATTAACGACTGAATCTTCGATATATATCTATGAACTTTACTCTAATAAATTGATCAATTAATGATTTTAAACATAGCTATTCTTAGTAGGTACTTGTCTATATTTTGTGTTGACGAGTTAATCAGTTATTTCCAACGCATCGCATAATGACTACAGTAACTGCCGTCTTGATGTCCATAAAGTCTAAAGGGTTGATAAATGGATGTCAAAAAGAATTATGTCGATAAATGAGTTTAAGTGGAGGTAGATTCTTGGCAGGTATTCGTTTACAATTTCTATTGATGTGTTAATTGATAATTCCGAACGTTATAAATAACAAGTACGATATTTAAAAAAATATTTCTCAATAACCAATAATGCGATGTTCGTATCATTTGTATTTCAGTTTTTAAAGCTAGGACTCCATCTGGACAAACGTCTCACTTGGAATCCTCAAACAAGACTGAAAAGACAAGAAATTGTTAGACGTTTTCGTCTACTTCAACATTTACTAGACAAACGCTCTAAGCTCCCAATTAATTACAAAAGACTCATTTACATGACAGTTATCAGATCTATTTGGACGTACGGAGTTGAGCTTTGGGGCTCTACTAAACCATCCAATTCATCTCGTGTCCAAACCTTGCAATCCAAAATCCCTCATAAAATCCTCAATGCTCCTTATTATGTCACAAACGAACTCATCCATCATGATCTTAATATCCCATATGTTGCTGATTTGGCCCAAACTAGATACCAATCCATTGATGACAAGCTCCATACACACATGAATCCGCTAGTCTCTCAACTTGCTTGCCATACTATTCCTGATAACCCTCCGAGGTGTCTGAAAAGAAGATGGCCTCGAGACCTTCTACTGTAGAACTTTATTGGAGTGCTACCAATGGGTAGTTTCTCCACAAGTGTTTTTTTTTTTCATTTCATTTGTTCATATTAGCAAATTTACTTGTTGTAATATTATCACAGTTGTAAATATCAATAAATTAATGTAAAAGAAAAGTTTGTAAACCTTTAGCGACGATATCTTTAAATCTAAACTCTACTACATAATTACGGTATATAAAAGATATTGTGTTATCAACTATCTGCCGGATGGTGTGGAAAATAAAAATCTTTTTTATATTCGGTGGTGAATGATTATTTTACCAATCAAGTTGGTATTGACATAAAATTACAGCTTGCCGGGCAGCCTATGTTTATGTAAAATGATTCCCTGTGATATCACAACTCAACGAAAGGTAAACTTTTGTAGCATTTCGTAATTACATTACAAAAGTGACTTTTTAACTAAAATACATAGAATTATTACTACAAGCAATTGGAAAATAAAAATAACAGGCATTTGATGGTAAATGAAGGGTTCTGAGACGACTTTTTATTCAAACGAGTTTTTAAGATTTTCAAACGAATGAGCCAATAGATTTTCAGGGAACTGCAACGAATCTATACCACCATTACTTTCGTACTGATTTAAATGTAAAATATTTATAGTTGAAATGTATTTATTTATTAAATGGCACAGTTTGATGCACCCTTGATTTTAAACTAAAAAAAATCCTGAAAGAAACAGAAGAATAAAAAAAAAAGTTTAACTAAAATTAAGGGATCGGGATAGCTCAGTTATTGGGAGCGCTAAGTTGTTGCGCTGAGGATCCCGGGTTCGAATCGAGCTGAGACAGATAAATATTTCATTTGGCACCGAGCACACATTCTTACAGCACGGCCTCTTAAAGTGGTTATCCCTAGTCGGGGATATACCTGGCGGCTGAGTGTGATCTCGGACGAATCGCTTCCATGCACAGCCGTTGTTTTCGAAATAGTAAAGTCTCTACCATGTACTGAGCCCAAAACCCTTCATGAGTAGTAGTTGTACAAGATATTTTTTTTTTATTCATACGAAAATCTTAAGTTAAAAAAACTCTCGTTGACTATTTTTGTTCGAAACCATTTAAAATACTCTCCAGCAGATGAACATGATAGAGCCAAATATTCTGCATCTGAACTTTCTGCTTGTAATTTTTGGCAAAAGAGTAAATTAAAAACTGAATTTCCAAGCTTCTACTGAAGGAATCCGTCCGTTATTTGTATTTTATCTTTAAAAAAAGGGTTGAGTTCCAAAATGCCAAACAAATTTATCATTTAATACAAACATAAACAGCGTCTCTATCGATTCCCCTTGAATATGCATAGAGAAAAAAAATACAAATAATCCTAAAATCGACTACTGAGAACGCATACTCCAAACTGGTGATTCCGTCGGTACTTAGGCATTTATCAGTGCCAAAAGTCTTAAAAATATATTGTATTTGAAAAAAGCTTTACTACCTTAATATTCTTCTGCCGTACATAATAACTGTATAAAATAATTTACTGAGATATTGCAATATTTGCAGACTTGCTAGGACGGAACTACACTCAAGATTCTTGGTCAGAGTTCAGTGTCTTTCTAAACGGCAATAAGAAGCCGTGAAACCACATCAAGAAAAAAAATGTGGATATTGCCAAGCTTTTTGGTTGGGAATGGTTGGTTTCCAAATCTTTGTGGTTTAAGTTTAATAAGGTGCTGTGGTCATATTTTATTTTTAGTTATTTTGTATTTTCTATTGGTTTCTCTTATATTATTTATTAGGAACTGGGCAGCCCAGTGTGAAGGATGATACACTCCAAGTTAATGGTCTACTTTTAGTCATCTTTAATTTTACAGCTTCATCTTTAGCTCAAATAAAAGCTTAAATAGGAAAAAATATATACACCTATATTTAATAGTTTTCTATAGTTTACTTAGTTACATTAAACAATTAGTGGTATCATTACAAATAAAACTGTAGTGATCACTCATAGCTAGCAAAATAACCTATTATGCTTAATATTTTTAAGAGGGTTTGTTGCCCTGCAGGTGGTCCTAGGATTTTATAACAGGGAATAAGAGATCCTTGGTTATACCTTTCTACGGAAGAGAAATGGAAAAGGAGTCCCGATAAAGATCCTTATTCTAATTTTACCTGGATAGACAAAATTTAGTTACACCCTGTGTAGAATCGTCCGATGAGACATCACAGCATAAAGTGACGTTAAACGAAACATAAATACTATAGCGAAACGATGTTATCAAAATATAGTACTTTAAAAAATTAAATATAATCTAGACACAAAAATATTTTATTTAAAAAAATTAAAATAAAAACAAAATTGTTCATAGTTGCTCCTAAAACGCAGGAACTTCAAAGAAAGGATTGTGTTACTAGCTGTTGTACTTCAGTTCTTGTTATTGGCAACCGGTTTCAAGGGATTCTTGCCTGCAGGAAAGAATGCAGTCATCGTTGTCTGCACTTTTTATGAACAACTGTAATGATTTTCCAAGCATAGGCTGTTTTTTTAAATTACTTTTTTCACCTTTTCTGAGCTGCGTTTCGGTTTCCTGTAATATTTATGATTTAATTACTTACGCCCTTTATAACTTTAGCGCGCCAGTAATTCATTTGTTTACTTCTGTTTTAACCCTTCAATGATTAATATTTTGTCAAGGAGCAATCTGAAATTCTTCTAGCATATTTAAGTCGTTTAACTTTCAATGATTATTTTATGATTACGAAAAACCGAAAAAATAATCAAGTGTAATCCAATATAATATGAAAAGTCTTTATCTATTTTTTTATAACTTATGATAGTCCCCGTGTCCTTGAGGATATTCCCTAAAAACAAATTTAAAGCACTGGATACAATACGATGGTAAAACAGATGGCCAAATGCCTGGAAGAGAAAGAGAGTACCGCAAAGTGTTGAATAATCGTGCGATGATGTAAGCCTTCTGATAGCACTTAAGTGCCTTTTAATACAAGTTCCAAATCATTATTTTTTTATTATAATTATGATATTATATGCCATTTGTCAAAGAGAAATTTTTTTTTTTTTTTTTTAAATTTATTTATTGATATTTACAACTGTATTACAATTATACAACAAGTAAATAGAATGCGTGTTACATAATGACATGAGAATGACAAGTAGAGAAACTACCCACTGGTAGTACTCAAATCAAAGTTCAATAAGAAGGTCACGTGGCCATCTTCTTTTCAGACGCCTCGGAGGATTATCGGGAATTGAAGAGGAAGCTAGGTTTGAAACTAGAGGGTTTGAGTGGGAATGGAGTTTGCTATGAAAGGATAGATACCGGGTTTGGGCCAAATCAGCAACAAAAGGGACATTTAGGTCGTTATGGATGACTTTATTCTTAACAAAATAAGGAGCATTGAGGATTTTACGAAGGATTTTGGATTGTAGGGATTGGATACGAGAGGAATTCGATGGCTTAGTGGAGCCCCATAGCTCTACTCCGTAAGTCCAAATAGGTCGTATGATGGTCATGTAGATGAGTCTTTTGTAGTTAATTGGGAGCTTAGAGTGTTTGTCTAGTAAGTATTGAAGTAGCCTGAAACGTCGAGCGGTTTCCTGTCTTTTCAGTCTTGTATGAGGATTCCAGGTTAATCGTTTATCGAGGTGCAACCCTAAGTATCGGATCTGTTCTACAGAAAAAAAAAAAAAAAAAAAATTAAAATGGGTTCCCAATGTTTTTATTTAATGCTTGCATTCTTTTCTACACATATCTTTGATAATATGATATTGTGTATATTGTATCTAATGATACACAGAAATATCATTATATGACTTCAAAAATTGTGTAGAACCATTTTCAATGTGTCACACTCGATATTTTTACGTTTTTCCTTCAATTCTTGAAATTTAGTCAATACATGTTATGTCATATCTACAGCCTCGGTGAATGCGTGGTTAAATCTAATTGTCCAAAATGAGTTTCTTGTACTTAAGTAAGCGGAATCGAGTTATTTTCGTAGTGAATATGGGGCTTAGTAAGGCATTGGCTTGAAAAGGAGCTATTACTTATATAACAACTCCATTTCAAGCCAAAAACTACCATGATGATTCGATTCCGGTTATCTGAAAGCAGTTAACTCTCTTTAGACAAAATCCGACTTAACCACTTATTCACCTGGACTGTAGATATATTGGTTATGTTTCCAGACTTTATTTTTCTCATATTCTTAGTATAATAAGTCTCGCAATGTCAATAGTTCACAAATACACAACGGTAAGGCTGATTTTATTAGCATTCAAGAAAGCAGGTACCTATATAAATATATAGGTAACTTCAGCAATCAATACTCGTGCGCTTAGGGAAATCGAAATAGAAACACAAACCTCTTATGCTTGTTGTTTTCAATTTCTTTTGACGTAAAATATGCTTCTTATGAAATCGTAACCATTTCAAAACGTTCTTAATTTCCGTGTTGCTTAAATTTTCTTTTACAAAGTAGGGCAAAGATGGGCGTTTTGAATTGCCAAATAGAATCTACTTAAGAACCAAATAACAGTTTGTCAACTCCATCATAAATAGCTTTCTGGAAAAGCGTTTCGTAACTGTTTTGAGTCCTTTACTCCCACTGTTATTGACCGGATGGAATAATTTTGTAGTTGGTAATCGGGTATTACATCTTTATGGTTGAGTATTGTACTATTATGTTTGTTTAAGTATAGTTGTTAATGTAGGTACCTCGTAAAATTTCAAGGGGTGAACTCGAACACTCCCTATTTTTCTTATTTTGTATGTTTTAACTTTAGCCTATTTGCATTTTTATCTCCTCTAGATAAATGAAAGACAAAACTTTTGTTTGAATTATTTTAATTCAGGAACGCAGTCTCTTCCATACTTTCTTTGTTTATTTTTCTAATCATAACATTTCGTGCTAATTGTTTTAATTAAGTTGAAAATATATTTTCATATTCGTTATCATTTTAATCAGTACCTATTTTTTTTATTTATAGACTTATAAAACCATTTTTTGAATTGATATTTATCTTGAATTCATGTAATCAATATCTCTTTCAAAATCTTTATAAATTAACGTTATTAAACAAATTGTTGTTTTTACAAACTCTAAGATTTCGCCGCGCAACAACCATTTATATGGTAAAAAGCGTCCTAGTTAAAAATCAACATTGATTGGAAAAATTATTGAAATATACTAAAGAATTTTTTATCTGGATTTTTTTTTATTTAGCACTTTCAATTGATCTAATATATTTTATTTATACTGCATACCTGTATCTCTTAAGTGACCACAAGGAAGGCCTAGAACGTATGCAGACTTTTGTATTCTATGAATAGCTGTATATTTTATTTTAGTCGGTCCATATAGTGTAATGTAATAGAAGTGAATATTAAGATTGTCGTGTAAAGTTGATTGACTGTTACTTAGTTAAACAACCTTACACGACAATCTTAATATTAATTTTTTGAGAATTCGTACGTTACTTGAATGAATTCCTAAAAAATTAATAATCACTGAACAGGTTGTTAAACATCAGAAGAGTTGACCGAGGCGTAGGAGGGAGGATTGCTTTAAGGAACTTATTTATTTGGTTGCAGGTTGTTAACCGTGGATAGAAGTTTGTAAGCAGAAATTAGTAGTATCGACATATAATTTAATACCTGATTGTAGACTTGACACTTATTTTTATCTTAGTAAAATTATCATTTCAAGAAATTCTTTACAATTTAAAAAAGGCCGAGTGGTGAAATATTGGTAGAATGAAGTCCTTATTTTCTTTACTTGGGCGCTTACATTAGTAGGGTAGGGTAAAGCTGAGGTATATTTCATCGAATTTTATTTATCTTCGTATAAATGTGCATATTGTTAACATATCGCAGATGTCTTTTGAAAATCGACATAAAATTATTCTACTACAAGAAGCAGTTTTGCCCTAAGTATGGGGACCAGGCATGTCGTTCTTGATTCTCAATACGAAGACCACAACCCACACCTACTTAGATCATGAATCCTAAAATACAACTTTCTCTGGATTAATGGACTTCTTCCTCGAACTTAAAAGACTGATTCGTACTTCCTTATAGTTTACTATCTCCCGTTGGACAAGTCCTCAAGTAGTTTCGGATTGATTTCAAAATGACCGCAACGAGTTTTATGACCCGCCATTAGCGTTACAGTTGATTGTACTAGTAGCGTGTAATAACTTGTCTTAGAGTTTATATCTTTCTTGTTTATGATTATATAAAATGGAAAACCAACTGTTATATCGAATTTGAGAAGAGATATATTATATCTTAAATTCATCATAATTATTTTGATTTTAAAAACATATGTTTTAATTGTCCAATGGTCTCCAAACAGAGAATTTTTTTCTCAAGATTATAATACCCAATGGACTAAATATTAATATTGCAACGCCATCTTCTTTTGAGGCGCTTCTGAGAATTATCTAGAATTGAAGAGGTTGTAGGGTTTGAAGCAAGTGGGTTTGAGTGGGAATAAAGTTTGTCAAAAGAGGTTTGGTATTGGGTTGTGGTCAAATCAGCAACAAATGCGGTATTGTGGCCATCATCATAGTCCAAACAGGTCTTACAATAATCATGTATTTGTGTCTTTTTTGATTAATTGAGAGTTTTTTTAATTGTTTAATATTAAAAACGGTAATTATTTGTTTAGTATTAGTTAATTCCTTGTAACTTTCTTTAACCGAGTTTCCGGAAGCCAGATTCGTTCTCTGGTTAAAAATAGACTAAATATTGGAAATGGGTACGGTTTTTATCAGTGGTAAATGGAGTAATTTCTCTTTGTAGGATTTAATCATTATCAATAATTATTGTAGGTTTTAATTTATGATAGGTTGAAGATGTGACAGTAACTTTCTTGTAGAAAGGTCATTCGTTTTCCTTGATCATGCAACAGTCTCCTTTTACTTTAGAGCATCCTTTATTCTTGCAGAGTGAGAGTGGGGATGTCGCTCTCAACAGTTATAGGGATGAACGTATTGGTATAGGTCCTGGAGGCTGTGAATTAGTGGATATCATATTGGATTAATAATATTTGTTTTACTATGTTTTCTTCGCTAATCATCATGTCCAGTGAGTTATGAAATAATTTTTCTAACTATTTCAGACTATCTTAAATTTGATGCCTATTTAACTTTATTAGGATAAGATTTTTTTTCTGTATTGATCTCCCTTCATTTTATTATTTTAATTAGTTTTGTTTTTCCTGAAACCTAAAAATGCAATTCAACCAAAACTATCTCTTGAATTATTAAAGTTTTATAACGTATTTTTTTCTTTCTCAATCGTTCCCATTCGGTTACATCCATTCACTGAAATATTTTTACAGTCAAGGAGAATAAAACATCAAAACTTAAAAAAAAAAATACATAGAGAAAGAAAAATTATATCAAAATCTTGTTAAATCAAGGCTATTAAATATTTACCAATTTCATATCTTTAATTTTCAATAATATGTACGTCTCGAGGAAGGTTTTCTGATTATTAGAACAATTTTTTTATTTTCTTTTAACTTACCTTATTTTCATTTATACATTACAATTAATCACAATTAAAAATACAGCAAACTATGTAAATATATCCTTTACGATATAAATTATTAGCAGGATTAAAAAAATATTTAACTATAAATATTATATGTTGTTATAAGACAGTTGTCCTTCATTAATCTCATTAGATGAGTATTTTATAAACAATTAATAAAAAAAAGGCAATCAATTAAAATTATCGGAGGGTTTGTAGTCGAAGAGGCATTGAAAGAAACAATATTTTTATTTATTTGGAGCAGATTTATTTAAAACTGGTTACTAATATTCAGAATTCGTTAAATAAAGTTTGTTAATTTGATTATATTCCAAGATTAAGAAATGTTTTAGTTGATAAGAGTCAGTAAGTTAGGCTCTCCGTTGTGATACTAACAGTCACTTAGATTTTTATCTATGATTATTAATAGAATGATGTTCTTGGTTTCAATAAGTAAGTTTAAGGATATAAATATTTTTTTCCAAATCCCCAATATTGGAATAATACTGTTTTCACCTTCAAAGATCTTATAGTGTATTTATTTTAGTATTTGTAGGGGAGAGCTATGGTGTAAAATTGTAAAATTTTAAAGTTCTCGACTGATTTAATCCTAACTCTTTTCTATTCATACTCAACATGGTGTAAATAGAATTTTAATTTATATTTAATTATTATTTATGCCTCTATTAAATAAAAAAGTTTTTAAGCGCCTGTGTAATATTTTATTTTACAAACATGTTATTGTTACAATGTAAAATAATAATAATGGAATAAATACTTGATTTTTTTCATACTAAACCTTATTATTAGAAAAATACTACAGCCAGAATACATGTAAATTACGCTTATACAATTTGAGCAACGGGTTCTACAATTGAATGAGCAGTTGTATAATTTGTTGTTACGTGCGCAGGGGATAAAATTAATAAATTAAAATAATTTTGTAACGTGATTAAAATTTAGCATTAACATTTAGAAGTCTTAAAGGTCAGACATCTGTTCATTGGTAGTGGGAAGAATTGGAATTTCCTTAGTTTTATTTCCTTCCCTTTCACTTATTATGTTTTAATTACGGTGCAGTTTGAAGTGTAATTATATATTTGCAAGAGTAAAAAATAAATAAATTAATGAGAACCGAAGCGATGTTTCGTTTTATTACGGTGAATATAATTTAATTCAGTGTTTTACTTCATCTACAGTTACAGAAATTATGGTATTAATTAAAAAGAAGTCTATGAATAATTTAATTCCGTTGTATTGTTTAATGTTCGTATTTATTTATTTAAATGATAGCTAGTTAACAGTTAACTTCACATTTGGCTCGATAGTAAAGGTTTTAATAGTTTTAAGTTATGTGATAATTATGTCATAAAATAATATTTTAAGTTTGAGAACAGAATAAAACCATTTAGCCTAAGCATTGGGAACATAATTACATGACCGATCATAGGCATGTTTATGTTGTTTTTAATGTTAATTGTAATATGTTTTATTTTACTCTAAATAGGTAGGGTGGGTTATTTTACTGGCTATGAGAATAATATAATAAATTATGTCATATCGAATATATTTAAGCCTGTGTTAATCTTTTTCAACAGTTAGAGAAATTACAATTTAATTTCATTGGATAGTAGATTGTTGGTATTTATTTTTTAATTTATTTAAGTTTATTTCCAGTGGATGATTAACTCTCATTCGGTTTAACATTATACATTTCAATAGTTTTATGTAATTATATCGTTTTTAAAAGTGGTCATCGTGTCATAAAATAATTTATCTTTGAAAAACGAAACAAATTCCCGAATCCTAAGCCTCGGTAATATTTTGTTAGGTTATATGTTTCGGTTTAATGCCAGTTGTTGAAGGTTAATTTCGTATTTGGATAGTTAATATAATTTATATTTTCATTGTTTTACATTTTATTGTTTTAAAAATAATTATTATGCCATGCAATTATACAATATATTTGAGGAACATGACAAACCGTTCCTCAAATATACAAACAAGACTCGAGAATATTTTATTGGATTAAATGGATGGTCCTATAATGGATAGTGCGGTTTAATTCTAGTTACTGATGTTTAACCTCTCATTTGGTTCGGTTATATGTGCCTTAATAATGCCATATAGTCATTATTTTTAAACTAATTATGATGCCATAAAATAAAAAAATGATATTGTATCTTCGAGGAATGGTACAGATCCCTAATCCTAAGCCTCGGGAACATATTACGTGACCGAGCATAAACACGACAGAGCGTATGCAAGCTCACGATGTAGGCCTTAGGGCTTTCGTAGCAGAACCAAATAAGTGCCGCTTTCTGGAGTGTGTTCTCTCAAATTGCAAAATACATTCAACGCTGCCTTTCTTGAAAACTTTCGTTTTGTTTTTCTTTGCCAAGACCTTCCTCGTTCATGACGTAAATTTCTGTTATAAGTGAGAATGTTCAGACCGTTAACGTATACGTCCTCAACTGGCCACTCATGCTACTGTAATTCAAATATATTGGTTTGGTGATATTATTTATATCACCATTGAGCGATTAGAGTGATTTGTATACCGACTGAGGATGAAAGATAAAAGAAAACCGAAAATGACCCTGTAGTGGAGCCCTTAAAAAAGAAGACGATGAAGCCGACCAAGCATTTCATGGATAAACTAAGTTCAGAAAGACACGACAGGATATCAATGAAGCAGTTGCTCTTGACAAGACATGGAAACAATATTTTCGTAAAGTTTGGTTTGAGAAAAATCCAACTTTGGGAAAACTGTCTCTCAAAAAAAAAAAAAGAAAACCATTCTCCAGTCATAATTACTTATTTTCTCGCTTTCTACAAAGACGTTTCGACCCCTTGGGTCATTATCAATTCTTTAATTGTCTATCTTGATTTATACCATTTTTCTGCAATTCACCATATAATTTTACTAATATTAACAACATAAATTATTAACAATTAAATTAAAAATGTCCTAAAAAAACGAAAATTTAAGTATATGCACAACTCAAATAGTCGCAGAATCACACAATCAATTAATCAAACAGAATGAAATAAAATATAGAAGCGTGACTTATATCAAAAACCTATTTGAAAAAATAGAACCTACTTTCAAAAATTTTGACATACCAGAAATTAAAATAGCACATAAAACTACAAACCCAATCAAAACAATAATACATAGTAAAAAAGATAAAATAATACTATTAGAAAATAAAAATATAGTGCATAACCTAAACTGTAATAATTGTAAAAAACAATATATAGGACATACAAGCACACATTTAAAACACAGAATTTATCATCACAAAAGTAATTTAAGACCAAATGCCAAAACAAGCACTGCACTATCTACACATTGTAAAAGGGAACTACATACGTTCAATTTTGAAAAGCCAATAATTTTGCACAGAGAGAAAGACAAAATAAAAAGACAATACTTAAAAGCCATTTATATAAACGAAAATATAGATAGTGTAGTTAATGATAGAAAAGAGTCTGGAGAGGTCAGTAAATTGTATTCGTCTATTTTATTAAAATTAAAGAAGAAATAAACAAAGAATAGCCTACACTATAGATAACCATAACATAACCTGTCACACATAACTTCACATATTATTTCTATCATATTCATATTATTTCTAATACTCCCAAAAAACAAAATTTTCATACATAAAATATTAAAAATAAATAATATATAGCATAATTTAAATAAACTCCTATAAATTTACAATTTTAATTTCTTCAAGGCAATATCAAGGTGTTTTTATGAATAGGGGAAGTCCAAAGTATAAGGCAGAGTGAAAAATGACCATGGAGAAGAATATATCTCCAAAAAATGTTTATATTATTGACGTCCATATGAGGTATCTATACTTAAATTTTCGTTTTTTTAGGACATTTTTAATTCAATTGTTAATCATTTATGTTGTTGATATTAGTAAAATTATATGGTGAATTGCAGAAAAATGGTATAAATCAAGATAGACAATTAAAGAATTGATAATGACGCAAGGGGTCCAAACGTCTTTGTAGAAAGCGAGAAAATAAATAATTATGACTGGAGAATGGTTTTTTTTACTTCTTAGTTAAATATCATCAATTACTAGTCCAGTAAAAACCTATATCATAAAAAAAAAGAAAAGAAAGATAAAAAGCAATGAATTCATAAATAACCTCCTTATGATATAGTTCCAGGTTTAAAGTGGATTCAGTACTTGTCTTAATTGTTTCCTTGTTTTACTAAGCCCAGCCAGTACCGAGTACCATGTTCTCTTAGAAGGTGGCCACCCAAGACGTAGTTAGAGAACTATGAAACTTTGCTTTTGAAAAAAAAAATACATCAAAGTTGGAAATAAAATGCAAAATCATAAGCCTGAGTTGAACATCATTACTACATGAGTATTAATAGCCAATTTCAAACGCATAAATGACGTAAAATTATACAAATTTTCTTTTTGGAATAGTTAGAGTTAGGGTTGTCAGTTTTGTCAATTGGAAATAAATGTTTAGTAAACTAAAGCCCTAAAAGTAGATGGAAATGAGTCAGCTAGCAGGGATTCATGCAATGATTTTATCTTTTATTTGACGAAGGTGGTTTTGCGGAAGCCTCTCTTGCTCTTTGTCCCAATTTTCTTTAATTTTATTGTAAGTAACTTTGGACCATTCCAACACAAGAAGGGAACGTCACCCCTTTTTGCTGCTACTTTAGTATCCGAATCGACTCGTTCGTTGTATATAAAATCTGTGTTCTCTATATATTTTTATATCATTAACGGTGATTCAGAAACTTGTTTTGTGTTATGTAATTTCATAAAAGTGTAGACAGTCAAAGTAAGGAGGTTGTGAAAGTAAGTTCAAGGCTCATATCAGCGAAAATCAGCCTCCGGCTATTTGTAGCGAGCAAAGCTAAAAAGGTCATATCAATTGCTCTGTTGAACATTGCACCTTTGTTGGGTCCCGTTGTCCACCAATCTCTAATTAACCTACTCAGGTGTGAATGACCGGACAAGAACATCTGTTGAACTGTCGTTTCGGCAGTTGGTCTTAAGTATCTATTGTGGCGTTATTAATTGATTGTTTTCTTTACATAATGTTCAATAAAAGAAAAAAATGAATATAAATCGATGTAACCTTGATTTGGCGGACGATCCCTCAATTCGTGAATAGGTATTTGCGATATTGCGATATTTGCGCCTAGTAATTTTTATAACACAGTTGTAAAACTAATACTTGTGTATACTACATATAATTGTTTTAAAAAAAAACTGTACCACAACAACCCACGAAGGTTTTGGGTTCAGTAAATAGTAGAGACTCAACTCTTTCTAAGCTGAAGGTTGTGCAGGGAAATTACTTGTCCAAGATCACGTTCAACCGCCAGATTTTCCTCCTATTAAAGGGCAGCCACTTTATAGAGAGTGGGTGAGCCCCAGGGGTGTCTGCATATCCTACAGGATTCATATTAACATATATACTGTTAATAGATTAAATAGTTTTCTGGCACTGTGGATTTGAATCAGGGATCCTGAGTATAGCAACTCAGCACTGTACCACTGAGTTATCCTGTTTCTTAAATACTTATATATACTATATATTTATTTTTTATATTTTTGTATATTCAATATGCACTTGAATTGTCTTCCAAAATATACTTCTCTCAAACTTATTTAAAATTTGATAATACATTTTTTATAATTTTTTAACATTTTATCTAACTCGAGTCAAAAGAGAAACAGGACGGCATATCTACTCATTACTCCAACCTATTCCAACCATATAGAGAATGTCGAGATTCATTCTATAGATCCAATATCAAACTGTCGAATCTGTGGACTATGAGACCTCACTATAAGCTCTCAAAACATTTTTCTTTTGCCTAACGCATCACATGTAACAGACTAGACAATAAAAGATGGGAATGACAATTACACCGGAATGTAAATAAAAAACATATTGATTGTTCGTATCCATAATTTAATATAATATTTTCATCTAGGTGCTAGGAACTGTGTCCATTTGATAACAGATATTTAAGTCCTAAATAAAAACATTGATTCATTAAAAATTTCCACAACATTGAAAGTCCAATATTACAATGGAAACCACCCAAAAAGAACTTCAAAGCGACCATTTAATTTCAATTTGATTAACATTAAAAATGAAATAGTTTACCAGCATTAAATGGCTTTAAATAATAAGATATTAGTTCAAGAAAAAAACTTTTTAGTCCAATTATTGAAAAACAAATAGGGGGCGGGGACAAAAATGGTTGACCCCATTGAGTTGATGAAATAGCCAATCTTAGAATAAAGACTTCTAGGGGAATGAGTTCCTCTAATGATGAGTTGTACTAATTTTTCAATGGATATTTAACATTTCACAAAATGTTTCTCAGTTTCAGTTTAAATTCACATTATGGCACTTGTATCTTTCAATTCAGCTTATTATAAAGATTGAATTGAACTCATAAATTGTATATAAAAACCAAAATATACTACAGATATACCATTTTAATATACATTCCATAAATATTAGGATATGTAGTTATGATAACAACAAAAGACCATAAAATTGATATGTACATTTTTGAATAACTTTTATTCACACCCGAAAATGATATTAATAAAAATAAATTTATCTGAGAATAAATGATAAAGTGAAAATGATTTCACAATGAATATTATATTAATAATTTTTGTTTACAAACATAAATGTTTTTTATATGTCGGCATTTTTTAAAAATCTTTTCAGTTTGTTTATTTTATCTAGAATTGAAACTTAAATTAAATTTAATTATATATCTCCAGAAACCAGTAAAATATAAATAGCTTCAATAGGGACTAAAGGTAATAAAATATAAATATATCAGAATATCTGTTTGATTACGTAGGTAAACCCATAAACATCCTATCTTGATTCTATTTCAGTATACTAATTATTATAATTAATTTAATAATCTACGGTTTTATGATTACAGCATTGAGAACTGCCGGCGTGCCATGGAGCTTGCGAAGTCTCGCCTTGGTGTGCCTCAAGTACTCCAGCCTGAGTACTTAGCCTCCCCTCACCTGGATGAACTTTCTGGTATGACCTATCTCTCTTACTTCATGAAAGAGAGCAGTCCTGGTACCAGAGCCACTCTACGCTGGGTCAACTCACAGATACCTGACAAAAAAGTCAAGAACTTTACCGTGAGTACAAGTTTTTTTTAGGTGACTATGATGTTTTTTATTAAAAAAGAAACTGTTCATCACAATTTTTTTCATCTTTACTTTCTTTATTACCTTCGTTTTCTTTCAGCTGTTTATATCTTTTTTAAGGTAATTTATTTGGGTTATTTTAAGAATAATTCATAGTTGTTTGATTCTTTTTTTTAAATTGACTCGTTTTATAATTATTATAAATTTATTAGCTCATTTTAAAATCAGTTATAATAGTTGTTTTGTTTTTTCTTTCATTATTCTTTTGTTTTGTTTTTTTCATAAAATTTGTATATATATAAGCATTAATTGTTTTCTTTCTTTATAATTATTGTCATTTTCTTCATTTATTTTTTCTTTCTTTTAATTTATTATTGGAAGCTAACTTATAATTTATTGCCATTTATTTTTCACTTTCTATTAATTAAATTTAAATTTTATCATAATCTAGTTATTTATGATATATATATAGTTCATATTTTATTTTTTATTAATTATTATTCTAAAGAGACCTGTCCAAGAATAAATAAACGCTTTATTATTGACATTATTGTTATTATCTAGATTACGAGAATCATTATCTTACTAATAATTATTACATATTAGAAATTATTACTATTATATTAACTTTTGTTTCCTTTAATTCATAGACTGACTGGAAGGACGGAAGTGTCCTGTGCTCACTAACAAGCTCATTAGGTGCTCACGCAAAATATCAGATCAGTAGTGATACCCAAGTTTGGGAACAAAATTTAAATACAGGTAAAAAAATATTTTTTTTTTCTTTTTAATTAAGTTTTAATTAAACTTAAATGCCACTTGTAACAAATGGTTATGTCTAATAGGCCTTGAAGCTGGGAGAAAGTTGGGCGTTGAACCCATCCTGAGGGCAAAGGACTTATTGGACCCACACGTTGAACACTTAGGTGTCATGGCTTATGTTGCAAATTTCCAATGGATTCCCCCACGACCCCCTGCTACAACTATGGCACAAATATCAAGCTCTAGCCATACGACTAGGATATACCAACAAGTAAGAAACATAATATGGTATTTAATGTATAAATAGGTATTTTGATTATTTTTAAAATATCGATAATAGTTATTTATTTCGGTTATTATCGAGTCCAGGTGGAGGTCAAAGAATTATTCCTTAAATTGTGATAAACCATTTATTAGAAACCGACATTTCTACTCACATTGCAGGCCTTCTTTTGGGCTTGTGTTGTAGGTCATAAGTAGAGAGGTGGATCTAAATAGTGAACCTGAATTTGACCTCCGCCCGAAATATTTTCTTCCTCATTTATATAAGGTCAACTTTTATTGATTAAGACAATTATCTTGAGTAATTATGAGTTATACAATTATAACTACAATTATTTAAGGTACATTTATTATTGTATAATGTCTTGGGTGGTTTTTATGAAATAAATTTCTTCCCTAAAGTCAGTTTTTTTTTTAAATCGTGGGGTTGGAAGTGAAATTAACTAAGTCAAAAACATGATTTTGAAAAAATACTAATGATAAGGCTGGAGTACTTAATGTGCTTACAAAACATTGAAAATAAATAAATAATGATATGACTTACTGGATTTCAGGACTAGAAACATCTCACATAAAGTACTAAAGCATTTCATTAGTGTTTTCTCTAAGTCATGTTCTTAACTTTGACTATATTTGACTTGTAACCCCACAACATGTAATCATTTTTTTAAATATATTGATGTTTTTAGGAATAATTTTACTTCATAAAACCCAAAAATGATTTAATTTGAAGGTTCTTCTAAAAATAGTAATAAAACTTACTAATTTTATTTCTTTGACTTACGTAATTTTACCCTAAATTTAATGTTGGATTACTTTTACTTTTTTCTGACTTATTACTGAATGCTGGGTGCAAAGGAATATATTGTGCTAAATCTATGTTGAAAAGAATAAGCTGTTTAACCATTTCCAAATTCAAAATTATTTTTATTGAACTTAAAAATAACATTTTTAGACTTTTTCATAGTCATTTGTTTTCTTAGACAGTGAAAACACTTAACTCTTTTCACTTTCTACTGTAGTACACTGGTAGAGTGTGAAATGGTAAGTGCAGGGAACCGTTAAAGAGAGCAAACCGAGTGGAAAATCATTAAAGTACTCCACTCAGGCTTCCAGAAGTTGATTATTAATGTGTGAATATTTTATAAATAATTAATAATTGATCATCTCATTAAATTGCAATGCTTCTGTAAGGGAAATAATTTCTTATTAAGTCTTCTTTATAATCGTTTGACTTTCTTTATCCACTGCATCACGTGCATTGGGTTGCATATGAGATTAAAAATATTAATCTTCCATTGTATGCTTGAAGGTTTATTATAATTGTGAGAAATGCTACTATATTTATAAGTAGCATTATATAATACTGAAGCTCCTCAGTATTTCAGGAGTTAAGAGGGAATTTTCTAACCATTAAATTGTTAGTTCTCTTGTTTGTTTTTTATAAACAATACAATTATTTCTCTGAATTAGTGAATTAAGATGTAATTAAGATTAAATTAATACTAATTTTATTTTATTTTTTTTAGACAACTGTAAAAATTGACTTCCTGTCTGATCTTGATCCTAAACTAATCAGTGCAGAAGTTATTGCACCAGAAGCTGAAAAACTAGACTGTCGATTATTACTTAACAGCACTGGAGGTAAAGCAGTTTTCACCCCAAATAGGGTTGGAATGCATGAGGTAATCATACTTTTGTTAATATAATATTTTAATGTTATCTTTCTAATTAAGAGGCACAGAATTTTAGGTATTATTTTTAATTTTTTTTTATGCAGATAAATATTTATTATGACAAAGATTTAGTGAAGGGAGCGCCAATACACATACGAGCAATGCCTGAATTGACAAATATTACGTATACTGGGATGGAGCCCTGTGCTGTTGGTTCTATCGTTGAAGTTGTTGTATGTATAATATTTTAGTACTGTCTATATGCTATATAAAGTTGTGTCACTATTAATATCTTTAATTAATTTAATTTTAATATGTATTTTATTTTAAATCAATTTGATTTTGTTAAAGTCTAAGAAATATTTCGATCAGTACTTCTGGATTGTAGCACTATTGACTGATTTTTTTGTTTTGTTTTTTAAAGTCCAACTAAAAAGCTTAATGAGTAAATGCATAAATCTCTAACTTTTAAATATTAAAATATAGTAAATAATAATTTTATGTAAACTAGGTATTAAAAAATGACATTTTACAGAAAAAAATAATTCTCATTTCCTATACTTCGTGTAAAGCGAATTGAAAGATAAATGATATTGAAAAATTTAGAAGCTTTTTTTTAAGTTGGTTCTCTTTTATCTCCATCATATGGAAAAATTGTAATTTATTCCAAAGAAAATATTAAAAATTGTAAATGAAATTTTGAAATGGAAAAGAAAATTTGCTTTACATTTCCAATGTTTTTTTAAAACTTCTATTTAAAGCTGTCTCAACTAAGTGCTTTTCTATTGAAAGAGTAAATACTAATCCTTGCAATAACAATTATGATCTTCATTGTTGTTTTTTTAATTGTCCTGATCTAATAAGTCTATTAATTAATTAGTCTATTTATTAATTAGATCATTGAAAAGTTATGGTTTTTATGTAGTATCAATAATTTTTGAATGAGTTCACTACTCCTTACTGTTGTATCGAAATAATTATGACATTTGGTTTTTTAAAAAAATTCCTTGGTAATAAATTGAAGATTTAAACTAGAAAATAGAGTTTATTCTTGTTTCCTGTGAAATTTACCTGGCCACATTTATTACCTGAATTTGTGTTAAAAGTTCAATTGTTTATATGACAGCTTACTACACATTTCTATTGTATAATTATTCTTTTAAGTACAATACTTCTGTCATAAGACATGTTTTATGAAAGTAAGTTATGTCTAACTAAAAGTTAATGATTTAATTATATGTATTTTACAGATTAAATTCATAATCCATGAGTTATTAAGAAACTTTATTATAACTGACTTACTAATTCTATTTTAATGAACAATTAAAATTATGTCTGATTATTAAAATTATTATACTAAAAATTATATATATTTTTAAATTATTAGTCATTAATAAATATAGGTTAGTTAAAATAAACCGATGTATTTTATCCTCATTATTATTTTAACGTTCTTTTGTTGAAATTCATTTGTTTTATTCCCTCCCAGGTGAACTCGAACACAAATGGTACTGGTGCGGGCCAGGTTGAGGTGATTGCTGAGTCACCAACTGGTCGCCTACTTGATTGCCCAGTAAGCCAAAAAGGTGGAGTCTTCTCTGCCACTTTCCAACCCGATGAACCAGGGGAATGGAGTATACAGGTTATTAAATTATTCACCTGAGCTGGACTAAATACGAAAATTACCAAGGCTATTAATATTCTCTAAGATATAAAACATTTTAAAAAAGGATGTTAATAGTCTCTATGAAATATTCAAAAAACCAAGCATCTTAAATTTCTCTATGCAATAAAATGAAGAATTGAAAACTTTTCAATATGTAATATGTAAAAAAGTAAAAAATATCTAATCCATTTAATTTTTTATTTAATTTATAATAAAAATGCAAGCATATCTTCTCAAATCAACTCTCTACTGTGCTAATTTAATATAAAATATTTTGCAAATTATACATTTGTTAGAATTCCAAATTTATTATTTAGGGCTGTAGTAATTATATGTAAAATATAGATAGAAATATTCTAATCTTTGTTTTACATTTATACATCTACGTTGTTAGGATATTAAAAAAAGTTATATAAATTCTATTTATAATTAGAAACAAACCAAATAAAATTAAATTAAAGTAGTCAAAGGATAGAAATTTATTTTTTATTTATAAATTAACTTCTGGTAAATAGATTATTGGATCGAATTTTGTCTAATATTACTTTCTTCTGGAAGTGGATTTCTGTTATTATTAAGGGCCTTAGTCCAGGAATTGGTTTGAATTAGTGCCATTGCCTATATTACAACTCTATTTCAAGTCAAAAACTATGATAATGACTCGATTCTGCTTCCCTCATTACAGTTAACAAATCAAATTTATTACAGTCATTTATTTACCGGTGCTGGAGACATGACCTTTTGTTTATTAAAACTTCGGTCAACTATCTTCATTATGACATATCTGATAATATGTTTAATTGTATGTTATTCTATTAAATTATACTTCTAATAGCACAGTTGCTATTATTAATACAATAATTTTATAACTTAAATGAATTTATGTTGCAGGTCCGTCATTCAGGAAATCCTATCCATGAAGCACCTTATACATGTTTTGTTTTTGATCCAAATGGAATAAAGGTAAAATTACTTTTTTAACTTTATTTGTAAAATCAAAATTGTCTACTATTAATAATAAATTATTTGGTGGATTGATAATTAAAATAATCTCATATGAAAATTAGAGTATGCTCAAAATTTAAAGAAAGTTCTGAAATTAGTTTTCATAGATTTCAATCAAATGATTAGATTAAATAATATTGATGCAAATTTAAGTATTGGTACTAATATATATATATATATATATATATATATATATATATATATATATATATATATATATATTATTTTCAAATATATCACAATGGGAGCTAATACAACTGCCTTTGCTTTGTCAGTAACCATTTCTAAATTATTTTCAAAACTGTTTATTATTAATTTTTTCATATATAATAAATATTTTTACACAATCAAAAACCTTTTATTCAAACTGTTGAAACTATGCTTTACAATAATCATAATTACAATATGTGCTTGGTAGAGAAATTATGCACAGAAGGGTTGGTACTACTGTTTCAACTGCAATAGTCATATAGAATCTGCTTCTACTATATTTTTTAGTAAAATCAATTATTAGTTTTACTTTTAAGTTTTAAAAAAAAATTACTTTTAATTGTAATTATTACTCAAGTTATATTTATTAATTTTCTGTCCCAAATTAAAGAAAATTCAATAATTTTTTTAAGTGTAATTTGTGTCTTAGTATCTAACTTATTAAATGTTTAAAATTAATTTCATTTTAATTATTTTACAGTGATATGTTTATATGTATTCTTTAACCTTTTCCAATGAAGTAAAAATATCATATAATTGCTAATCTATGATATTTTTATTGGAAAATATAAACAAGTGATGATATTGTATTAATAATTCATTTATTTTATTTATTTTTTGTTAGTTGTTATAATTTTTAAATATTTTTATTTGAAAAGAAAAGATATGTCCAGGACCGGGATTCGAACCGTCATGGTACTCTACCAATTGAGCCATCCTGGTTCGTATCTCGGTCAGACACTTCTTTTTTTTCAAATAAAAATATTTAAAAATTTAAATTTAAAAATGTATTAATAATAGTTTGGTATTCATTAATATTTATTATTTCATTTTTCTGTTTTCAGCTATTAGGAATAGATACGCCAGCAATACCACATAGTATACACAACTTCACTTTAGATGCAACGGGCACTGGAGGACTTGGTCAGATTACCGTAGATATAGTTAGAGATCGCCAGTCTATGCCTCATACAATTCAGAAGATATCTGATGCTACTTATAATGTATCTCTACACACGCACAAGCCTGGAAAGTACAGGATATATGTTTACTTTAATGGGCAACAAGTCAAAGGTATTTAATTATTCTATTTTATTCATAATTATTATATTTAAGTATTAATTTTATTTAAACTGTTTATTTTTAATTTATTTTCTTTTGTTATTCAATTTCAATTCAAATATTATCCAAAAGCATGTTCATATATTTCTGAATGAAGTATTATGAATTATTTGAAGAAAAATGATTCATTTATTACATGAAAAGTTACTTGTGTTTATTTTAAGTACTTTATTTAGATTCTTATGAATATGAATAATTTAATCATAGAAACGCTTTGGATTATAAGAATAATCCAATGTTCAAGTTTACAATGTTATTTTGTATATCACTATTCTTCTTATTTTGATTGAAGTGGTTAATGGTTTTTGTAAGAAGGGGTTAGAGCTTATTTTTACAAATAATTAGTCTAACTAATTGTTGTTATTCAGATATTTGTTGATGAACTTAACTCATCCTTAATAGCAAATGAAAACACTATCGGTCATCTATTAGTTCTATGGGCAGAGTTAATGATTTCTAAAAACTGTATTTTTTACTAAATTTAATTTGATGTAAATAAAAAATACATTGTTATATTTTATTTACATCAAATTAAATTTAGGCATATTGCTGACCAGGAGCATATTTTTACCAGTATTAACATAACATGCAAATTACAATTTCTGAAACTTATATTGTTTATAAACAGTTTATAGTGAGTGAAATATTGTGGTTTATTTGTTGGCTGTATCTAATTGTTCATATTATTTTGTTATTTAGATTTTTTTAAATAGTGATGCTCAAATAAAAAAGAGTGAAGCAAAGACTGGAAATTGAAATACCTAAAGAAAATCAATTGTAAACTTTTTATATCAATTGCCTAAAGAAAATTATCAATTTAAAGCCAACCACTTTGTTTTAATACCGCTACTCACGGTCAGTTTGGTGTGTTCATTTCTAACTGTCACTTCTAACTGAACGCAAACATTCGCATCCACACACTGACTTCAGTGTGTCAGTTCAATGTGCTATCCTTTGGAAGCTCCAAGGTGTACAGGAAGCTCCAAGCTCCCTGCTGATTGTAGTACCACAATGTCGGTTGGTAAAGGTCATCCGCACCCATTCCACTCACCAACCTCCCTACTTTTTTTAATTTCTTCTGAAAGGCTCTTCTTAAACTGTTGATTTTCCTCGTTATTACTGATTTGTTAGCGAGGAGATCGATCTCTTTAACCTTTTTAAAAAGAATTTTTTATGATTCCTCATTAGTCATTTGAAGTTACTTTTCACAAACATTCCTCCCCTCTGAACAGTTCTATAAATTCTAAAACAAAATCTTTGCCCCAACTAACCATATTATCACTCAGTAATAAAAACTCACAAAACGAAGGAATGCAAACGAGGTTTGGAAAAGCGATTGAAAAGGTGATGCCTATCCAAATGACACCTATACACATGCTCAGATAACCAATGTGACCAACTGAACTGGCACGACGGGACACACACTCACTTCGGACTGTCTTCAGTTCGGTTTGTCACACCAAAATGATGAATTTTCATCAGTCCATCAGTTCACTTTTTCGATGTGAGGTCACATCAATTTAGCCTACACACAGTCAGTTCAGTTTTTTTTGGGTGGGCATACAGTTGCACTGCGATCATTGCTGATCTATTGTCACCCCATCTATGTGCGATTGTCACACTCTCAAATTAGTCAAACCCACGAATTTTAGTATGCTTGCTGGGTTGATTAGTTTGCACTGCCTGGTGACTCTATCCAAACCAAAGATTGCAAACCTTATATCGGCCCTATCACCAAATCACCCTATCACCACCATATAGGTGGTGATAGGGTGATTTGTCCTCTGTATGATAAAAGCGGCATGTGGGGACATCCACCAGTCCCAACCTGAACATGTGGGGGTTGAGTCTGCTATGCCCAATGATTGCGGCCATGATTGTTTTTAGTGCTACCCTGTCCAGCTCCGGAACAGCTTTACTCATATTCTCATTGAACCTGTCATGGAATAATTTGGAGTGTCTTAAGTCACTTTGTCTGCACCCATGTTGGTTCATTTTCCTAAGGTAGATGTCTTTTATTCTACGCTTAGCATAGCTGAGATTGATGCCACAGACTGGTTCAGGAGTGCACGGAATTTTGTCTAGCCTGGCCAGTCTATCAGCTTCTGATTTTTGGCTTAGTATTTTTAATAATGCCTTTGTAATCGATGGTGACAAAAACAAAATTCTATCTCCCCCTTCTCAAAATTTAAGATTTTTCATTTCTTGATTTGAAAAGCATTAGTATTAATAAAAAAAAGTGATAAAGTAAATAGTGTATTTATAAATGATGTACATATTTATTATATATCCACTGTTTGGTATACATAGCATCTCTCTAAGAGTACAGAACTTATTTTATTCAAATAGTTCGAGTAAATATCCATATACCACTCCATATTTAACAGATAGTTTTGTAAGCATTTTTACATTTATTTAAAACTAAGAAGTTTTAATTTCTTTCCTTTCATCAATAGAAGAAACTTAAGAAGTTTCAGGCTTTTTTTGTAGACTCCATTTCGTGAAATCATTTTGCTGTTAATATTTTTTTAGATTTTGAAATAAATGACTGTGCTGATTTGAAATGATTTCCTTATCCAAAGTCCTCCATCAATTCTTTGCTATTGCATTTTTATTTTTTCAGAAGTATAGGTTGATAATAATTTTTTTTATTAATACTAATTGAGATTTATTCTCTATTATGAAAAATGAAATTTTATCTAGTAAAAAAATATATTTGTAGAATTGAAAAATTGTAGAATTTGCATCTGCATAATAATCTGAAGCTATGAATGTTTTATTTGATACAAATAATTATTTTATTTTTTTTAGGAAGTCCTTTTCCTCTTAGGGTTGGTACAAGGGAGCAAATAAGAGCTGAGCGACACAGTAAGCTTATTTTTGCCACCTTAATCGTTATCATCTGTCAGTATTTTTATTTATTTAATATTTATTTTTATTTGTTACAGATTCTGCATATACTAAAGCTGTAAATAATAACTTTCAAGGTATTCAGACTTAAATTTTTTTTTTTAAATTCTCATGAATTTGTTTCATAAAAATTTAATCTTTGTAATTTTAACTGTTGACATGGCAGAGTCTATGAGATCGACACATTCTTCATTTACGCGAGTCGCATCTCCTATAAGAAACTTCAGCTCTCCGATTCTTTCTCAGAGCCCAAGCCCTCTTCACAGTCCAGTGTATCGTGCTAGTCCTCTTGCCAGTCCTACAACT
This sequence comes from Arma custos, assembly GCA_037127475.1. Lineage (NCBI taxonomy): Eukaryota > Metazoa > Arthropoda > Insecta > Hemiptera > Pentatomidae > Arma > Arma custos. Next base: position 92,617,002 of record CM073763.1, on the reverse strand, counting down.
GGTTAGTAGCGATTATTTATTTTTCAATTTTAATAAAACCTGAGTGTTTAAAATGAGGTAGATAAAGTAGAAACTGTACATCCATACTTATATTTTCTTCCAGATCAATAATGAAAAAGGTAATTAGTCTTGATTAATCATTACAATCCCGTTACATCCATGTTTTATAAATGGTATCAATTACAAATAAAATTTGTACTAACAAATGTAATCATTTTGTCAGTTTTTGTAAATTATATAATGAAGACACTTTATTTGTGTATTCTTATGTAATAATTTTGTTACAAATTATCAAAACAAATATAAAAATGTTTAAAATTTTGTATACAATAGTTAAAAATATTTTGAATTGTAGAGCTTTTTTGAATTGTAGTTTTGAAGAAAACTAACATAATCTCCAGACAAGATAATTGGTCGAATGCTAAATCTCTATATATTTTTGATTGTTTAAAAATCAATAAATTTATCTTTGTATCAATTCACAAATCTAGCTTTTATTATATGTCTGTTTATTTCTCAATACAAGCCAGCCATAGATATATTACTTTTGACGGAACTCTTCTTTTTTGTAGTATCCACAAAATCAGTAAATAATCAAAACTCTCAAAATATGCAAACAAATATGCTAACTTTTTAATTTTTTTTAATCTTAACTTTGCCTGGCCATATACAAAATAATTCATTTTCATCAAATGTTCTTGTAAAATCATGAATTATCCTGGGTGGGAATAGATAGTCTGGGGGTGCAGTCAATGTAACACAAAACCAGACAAACTTATTTATTAAGAGTGCCGATGTTTCGATCTACGTTGTAGCCCATCTTCAGGGCTATGAGAAAGAAAACAGAAATAACTATAAAAAACATTGTTCCCATGTTATTGATTTGAATTATCCCTTGTTTTTTTTTTCTAGAAAATAATAATGAAAGTCACATTAATTTAAAGATAGGGATAAGTTGACTAAAATGTTCTGGGGCGACCGGTGGTCTAGTTGTTAGCATAACAAACTACTTAGCCCAAGATCATGGGTTCGTAGCCCGACATGTGGCCCTAGGATTTTCATAGGGAGTAAAAAATCCTTGTTTGAGTTGAAAATAGTTGACTGGATAATCCTAATGATGGATAATGGATTGAATTGGTCATGGGTGCAGTCAAAGATAACACAAAATAAGTGAAACTTATTTTTTAATTGTGCCATGTTTCGGCCTATGATGTAGGCCACCTCCTAAGAAAGAAACAGAATATGACTATATAAATCGTTGCTGTACCAAGTAAGAATTACAGCATTTATATACAGAATTTATAGTAATTTGAAGAAATACAGAGAGAAAGGTAAAATTATAATATAATTATGTATGGATAACAGAAATGATAATAATGTAAAGATATGATGAAAGAAATGATGATAATGTAAAGAGTAAAAAGTTTTCTTTCATCATCCCTTTACATTATTATCATTTCTGTTATCCATAGATCATTCTATTACAATTTTATCTTTCTCTCTGTATTTCTTCAAATTACTATAAATTCTGTATATAAATTCTGTAATTCTTACTTGGTACATCTACGATTTATATAGTCATATTCTGTTTCTTTCTTAGAAGGTGGCCTACATCATAGGCCGAAACATGGCACAATTGAAAAATAAGTTTCACTTATTTTGTGTTATCTTTGACTGCACCCCTGACCAATTGAATCCATCATTGAAAAAATCCTTGGTTATGCCGTCCTTTGGAAGGGATGTTAAACGGCAGTCCCGAGGCTGTATGATGTCATGTACTCCTTAAAAATCCCTATCCTAATAAAACCTGGATAAACAAAATTTAGAGCTCCCACTGTAGCATTGTCCGATTTGCCATAGCAGCATAAAGTGAAGTTAAATGAATAAACAAATAAATTAAAATATTCTCGAACTAATATAATTGCAGAAAACTACAATCTGGCAAAGAACATTGAAAGAACTTTCATAATTTTTATTATAATTATAGATATAGTATTTTTTATAGGGTAGTCCTATTTACATGCATAAAACAGGCTGAGTGGCGTTGCATTAACTTGCTATTGATTTAAAACTTTGTTTTTCTGTTTATTTTATTCATTTGTTTTTCGTGAATGGTAGGGTTGGTCTGTCTAAAGAATAATAATTTAAGATGTTTGCGATATATATATATATATATATATATATATATATATATATATATATATATATATATATATTAAAATGTGTGACCAGGTTCTGTGTTTTCGGTCCAAGGTCCAAATTGATTAAATAAAAAGTCCAAAACCAGTAGGTTGTATTCATAACAAAGTTCGTAACACAATTATTACATCAACGCTATAACCATAACATTACACCAACGTTATAACCATAACACCAATGCTGAGCCGCAAAGAAAATATAAGGTTAAATATAATTACTTGGCCATATAAACCACTGATGTGCAATCGCATATAACGACAGCCCACAGTAGAGTGAGCTCACATATGTAGAGACACATGATGGACGAACTTAGCGGCAAAAAAAAAAAGAAACCCTGTTACAATATATATATATATATATATATATATATATATATATATATATATATATATATATATATATATATATATATACATATATATATCTTTCTTACTTTCAGGTCAAATGAATGGCTATAGCTCTACCAGAGAAACTAGTAGTAGCCTGAGGGAAACTCAGACAGAAAGAACTGAAAGAATTCATTCGTATCATTCTAGTTCGACGATGTCTCCAATATCTATTCCAGTGCACCATGAGAACGGCCTGTTGAAAATCCAGTCACCCCTTCACTCTCCGGGAATGAGGAAGTCTCCTAGTCCTTTGCATAGTCCTCTTCAACGTCATAGTCCTTCTCTGCACTCTTCACACTACCTCAATTCTATGGATTCGTCATCTAGTGTTAGAGGTTTGTTATATTTATATTTTATGTTTAAATTCTATTTCGTAACATTAATTTCATATTATTTAAACTTAATAATAATGCTTAATAAACTACCATGAGTGGCTGAATAAATGAACAGGCTCTACTTCTGCCAATTTGTATAGCTTAATTAAATAATTTCTTATTTTAATTCTATTTTTAATTTCGATTCTCTCATTCCATTTGAATAAGCAGAAAGATTCTTGGGAAAACGGTGATAATCCTTTTTGATATTTCGTGCTTCTGAAATTCAATACCACATTATAATTATATTATCATAATAATTAGTTTTAAAAATTTCTGAATGACAGTTTATATGTGTTGTGTTTTACGATAGCTCTTCAACAATTCAGAGGCATACCTGAGAGGAACTTAATAGGTTAAAACTACTAAGTTAAAACTAATCATCTTTTTTTTCTGTACTCTTTATTCACAGGACGACTGGGAGAAGCGCTTCTCCCAGTCGTCTTGAAGATGGCCTACATTGTAGGTAGAAACGTCAGCACTAACTAAATATAAGTCTGGTACTTATTTGGTGTTTTTTTGACTGCACCTCCCAACTATCTCCGTTCTCCATCTAAATAATTTCTTATTTTGATTCTATTTTTAATTTCAGTTCTCTCATCCCATTTGAATAAGCGGAAAGATTCTTGGGAAAACGGTGATAATCATTTTCCAGAAGGTGATTTTTCAGAGATATATTCTTATGATTTTAAAAAGTTTAAATATATACATATATTAAATTTAACATTTTTTTTTAAGGGTCAAAAGTCTTCGGAAAGGCTTTGCAACTGATACCATTAAACAGAACATCAACTTTAGTGTTGGATACAGATGCACCATTGAACCAAATTAATGTTACAGTCACACGTAAGATTAATACCAAACTTTTTAATGTAAAATATCTATTCAAGTCTCTATATTTTTTATATTTGATTTACACAGCTCCTTCCAAAAGTCCAATTCCTGTTAAAATGTCTCGCAGCAATGGGCAGCATGTCAATATATACTTTACTGCAACCGAGATTGGAGAACATCTTATCGATGTTAAGATTAAGGATCATAGAATTACTGGTGCTCCATTTAGGTAAAATGTTATTTTTTATTATTATGCAGTAAATTTTCACATCTTTGTATTAATTAAAAACTGTTTTTACCTAACAGAAGTCATGCTTATAATACACAAGCTATTAAAGTTGGGAAGATGCCTAATGGTGTAGTAGGACAACCAGTCGAGTTTGAAAGTGAGTATTTATTTTTTTATATTGCATGGTCATTCCCTTATTTGTTAAACTATCATGTAGTGGCAATCTATAATTGCGAAAGTTAAATTTTGTCCAAATTGAGTTAGTTGTACTCACGGAAGCAGAATTATGTTATTCTCATTACATATATGGCCAAGCCAGGCATTGGTTTGAAATGGAGTTATTGCTTATACTATAACTCCATTTCAAGTCAATAGCTATGAAAATGAGAGGATACTGCTTTTCACATTACAATTAGCTCATTTAGGAAAAAAGTGACCTTGAATTTTCTGCAAATTAAATCTCTGTTGATCAAAATAATATTTTTCCATTTCAAATTGAATATTTACAATTATTTATCTGCAAGTATTTTAGTAAAAAATATATATAATTCGATGCCTGTTCAGTAAAACATTTATTTTTTCCCCTCTTAGATGAATAAAATGTTTAAATACTTAAAAAGATTGTTTTATGCCTGCATTCCTCACTGTCTTTGCCTACATGCTTCTTTCTAATGAGCCATACCCAAACCCTAATCCTCCTACCCGGACAAAATACGATACTACCAATTACATTTCGTTCGTTAGACTTTTGGAATACTTATCAGTACATTTTATTGCTGAAAACCTCTTCGGTGAAGGTTTATCCTTCTCAGGTTTCCTATGTAATGCTTTGAATACTTTAATGTTGTACAAATTTTATTTTCAAATTCAATCGGTTCAAATGATAACATTGAATAGGCTAAAACTTAAACTTTATCCATTATCGGTACTTCGATAAATTCAAACCTTAATGTCTATTTAAAAGTAATTCCAGGTGAAGAAGTTAGTGTTCTGGAATATTGCTAACTATTTAAAATTTGCAATTGTTTACATTACATTTAAAATTACTATTTTTTTTTATTTATAATAAAATTAATTGTTCTTAGTTGATGGATCCTCTGCTGGGAGTGGGAACCTTGAAATACTGGTCAACGGAGGACATGTCACAAGCTTTGTAAGGAATCTCGGCAACCAAAGATTTCTTGCTTCTTTTGTTCCTCATGAGAATTTAAGTCACCACGTTGAAATGAAATTCAATGGAGAGCCTGTGCCAGGTAAGAGCTTGAATTTTATCTTTCTATCTTCAAAAATACACTTTAAGTCTTTGAATATTCAGCTACATTGATTTAATTCGTAAAGGTAACGATCCGCTGATCTAGAGCACTAACAATATTTGCAGTGTAGCCGTAATTATTATTTCCATCCATAATTATTGTTTTTCAAAATCTACTACCTGTGAAACTTTTTGTTTGCTTTCAGTGTGAGGGAATTATTTTAATTTCAGATTGACTTCATTATTTGTTACATAGGTGTTTTCAGTGCTCATGTTCATTTTAAGAAATTTGTGTGAACCTTCTTTCAATTAATCTGAGATATGTTTTTTCTTGATTTGATAACATTAATAAATAATCAACAAACAACTTGAGGCTTTTGACCCATAAAATAATATTTTTGGTAAAAATGTATATATTCCAACATAAATTTATTATGTGTATCTATTTTTACATTTATGTAATTATAAATCTTAATGCATGACCTATTTCTTCTTTTCAAACCTCAATAGTTAAATTATGTGATTTATGAAAGTGTTTCTCAAAGCTGGTGTTGCATGTATACCACAATAGTGCAGACATTTTTCATAATAGTAAATGGATTTAAAGTTCCATTTATAACTTTTCTTTCATTTATCTTACAATAGATTTAATGAGTGATGATTATATTTTCATTATTTGATTTAAATAGCTAAATTAAATATCTTTAGCTGTCTCATAAACTTGTGTAATCTTTAGGAATGAATGGGCTTATTATTAATATTTTGAGCTTATCCATATTTTTTTTTTTTAAGAAATTATTATTATTATTTAATTTTCATTTGCACCTACGCAATTGCGCATCCAGCAAATTTGATCCAGGTGTTTTTCTCTTTGTTATTGTAGAAGAACATCGAGTTTTGGAATGAAATATCAATATTTGAGTAGGTCTCTTGGCCAATGTCTTTTTAATCTTTTTTTATCAAGTCCAGGTAACAGGGAGTAGGAAAGCGGAAGAACGAGTGGGTTTGGGTGATATTGTGTCGATGAGTTGAATCTTATGTATTTGTTATGAATATATGATTTTATAGTGGAAATGTTCATGTTAAGAAATAATGAATATTTACTATTAATCTAATTTATTCAGTCATCTTGCTGACTTTCTTGTTGATTTATAGTAAAAGAAGGGTGGAATATCTAACAATTGAGTTTCTGGGTCAATTATAGTGTCCTTCTTGTGACATGGCTTATCCGATGTGGGAGTCCTAAATTTTGCCTATACAGATATAATTATGATATGGACTGTTAGGAAATACCAGACTACACACAGATCCGAGACAACTATTTTATATTCCCCTTTCCCCTGAAGTATGGCACAACGGAGATTTTTTTACTCCCTTTAAAATCCTAGGGCCAACTGCCAAGCTGTGAATCCCAAACCTTGAGCATTAAATGTTATGCTAACCACTACACCTCATTTGGCACCTTCATGTACAAGTTTTTACTGTCCTCATAACTAGCAAACTAATTGTTTACAACGATGTTTCCCCCAAAAAAGTTTTTGATTTTTATTTACTTTGAAAAGGAAATGTGTTGGTGGATAAATCATATCTATATACTTCTCTGATCTCGAGATGTGAAATTTTGGGGTGTGTATAATTTTCCCTCGGCTTCAGGAGACAAAGTTCGAATATTATGTATGCCATTATACATATATAGTGGTTTCTGTATAAATGCATTCCATTAGACTACAAATGTATTTCAGCGTGGAATACAGTTATCTGAATGTTGAATCACCCCCCTCAAAAAAAAGTTGACCCAATAATTTTGCCATCTTCTTGTTACTGTAAGGAATGGATATCAGCCAAATACTTTATATTTATTATTTATATCATTCCATAGCAATAAATCCTTTGCATCCATATGTTGTATATTTATTTAGGTCTGAGCTTATATTGATTTCTTGCTAAGTGAGTAATGATATTTTTTATATATTTTTTAATATTAATCCCATTCTACATATTTCCTTCCTAATTCTGCTTACTTCAACACGTTGTTTTGAATTTTTTTTTTCTTTCAAATCCCTGGAAATTTCTGACCCATTATCGACCACCTACGTTTCTGGTATTACAAGACCTGTGCAGATCCTAGCGGTCAGGCTGACCATGCAAAAGAGTCCATTTCTTTTCGTCCGTGTCCTTCCTCGGTCCAGCCCGGGTGGTCGGTTCATCGCCCCGAGTCAGGATGATGACGGGAGGGAGAAACGTGAAGAGGAAAGTGGGCTGCTGGGGAGCCATTTTCTCATTAGGCAGTCACGGGCCACTGACACACTAACACATTAAGCTGCCATCTGGATTCACTATTGTTATATCTATCGATTTTTCCTTAAATCGATATGTCAGATGTCACATTATGGCTGGGTTTGTAATTTGTTGTTGGCAACCGTATTTTTCGGCGTTGCCTATCTCTGTCCTTTTTAATTTCATAATTTACCCCAAAAAATGAAACAAAAAACGAACGAATAATCCTTTATTTCTGAAATACCATCTAAAAAATATGAGATCATACCACTATTCAGATCGAAAATAATATTCATTGAATTTTAAACCCATTATTTTAAATTAAAGTTTCAAATTTACAAAAAAAATTCAGTAGTTTGAATCTGTTAAAATTGTTACTAATACAAAAAAAAAATCTTTAAGTATAATACTATAAAACGATCGTTCAAGCAAAGATGTTCTTCCTAATTTTCGAGTTAGCGATTATTATTATTAATTATATTTATTATTTTCTCTACTTTACCCTTTTTCTATACCGCCATTGAAACGGATAAAAAAAAGTCTTTTATATGTTTCCAATAATTTTTACATTGTTTTATGCTTGTACTTTGCGCGTATTTGAAAGTTTTTACACTCCAAGCGATTTATTTTGGTCTATAAAGTAATTTTAGTTTCTAGGAAATGAGTTTAAATATAGAAAAAAATTACTAAAATAAAAGATACTTCCCTTTAATTAGGCTAAAAAAAATTTTTAAAAAAGAAAATACAGCTTCGTTATAAGCTGTTTTTAAATCTCTTCAGTCAGAAATAATTAAAAATCTATAAATTTTATTGGACAGTTTTTTCCTTCTTATAAGTTTCTAGGAATACCCGAATTCACCGTTAATCCTTATTACTGTAGGGTAGATGAAATCCTGGCATCTAACGTCTACCAGCAACTTTTAAAATTGTATATGAAATTTTAAAAAGTTGAAGATAAAAAAATAGAAAAATACACTGCTTAAATGTATGTTTTTTTTTCTAATTTGTTTACGGAGGTTTGGCTTATGTTAAGATTTGCGATTCGACAATATTTGTATCTTATTGCAATTGCATCAGAAAAAATAAATTTAATATTCTATAAGGACATTTAAATCCGTTAAGAGCAAATGCGGAATACAATATTATATCACAATCTTTGAAATTTAAGCTCCTCTTAAGTTTCATAAACTTCAATATGTCAATATTACTGGTCTCTTGCCATTGTAGTGGTTCTCAAGGGTTTAACTTGATTAAACTTTACGATAAAAAAAATAAGTTAATCCTCAGAGGTTGTAAAGTATGTGCTAGCTATTGATCTCTGGAGATAACACTTCATATTTACATAAGTAACTTTGTCGTTATGGAAATTTGTGAAGAGGGGGCATGTTATGTTACTGCATCGTCTGGAATTTCTGTTATAGTCCATGTGCCGGCGAAAAAGTTGATCAGGATTTAATAAAGAACACTAGGTAAAGACCGGGTGGATAATCGACATCAAATGGATTGATTTGTGAGAAATTGATCTATAAAGTAAAAAAGAAAACTTTAGTTTCTATGAAATGAGTTTAAATATAGAAAAAAAATTACTAATATGTAAGGATTTAATAAAGAACCCTAGGTAATGACCGGGTGGATAATCGACATCAAATGGTATTTCAAATGGATTGATTTGTGAGACTTTGGTCTATAAAGTAAAAAAAAACTTTAGTTTCTATGAAATGAGTTTAAATATAGAAAAAATTTACTAATATATAAGGATTTAATAAAGAACCCTAGGTAATGACCGGGTGAATAATCGATATCAAATGGTATTTCAAATGGATTGATTTGTGAGAAGAAAATGGCGAAATATGTTCAACTTAATTAATTCCTTGTTTTAACAGTGTGGAGGAAAACAGCGTGGATGTTTCATGACTAGTCAAGAATCACATCAAATACCAAATCCGGTATCCTCAATAGATCGTACTAATTTATTAATTCGTTTATCGTCACTATGGCTAATTAATATAAAAGAATACTTGACACAGGCTTAGGACCGAGATTTTAGGTCACTCCGAAACGGCATAAATAATGATTTTTTACTCCCTTTAAAAATGCTAATGCCACCTAACGGGTGAGAACCCGCGACCATAGAAGTGGGTCGTTATGATAATCATTACACCACAGGTGAACCTAAATTGTGGTAGTATGTTTGACGACCTACGCTAAAAAAGTGTACTTAGTTATTTATTGTTGGAATCTTCAGTTCCTTACCACTACTGCTTCCTCCTTCTTTGGGGTCTGGTCATCAGTGTGCAGCTGGTACGTTTGTATTGACTCATATCCGGGCCTGCTCCTTGTGTATGCCTAGAATTGATGTCTTGTTTTATTTATTCAAAAACCAATCTAGCTTATATATTTATATATGCTAAAGACGTAAAAGTTAAACTGTTAATATCGTTATACAAGAATGTAATTTGAATTCAATTCACCATTACTAATTATATTGAAATCATTTATGAAAAGGTATATGGGGCTTGTTATGTAAGTCATATATCATAAGTCAGGGTTATTTGTGGTATAGTGGAGCCCGGCTGATGGCCTTAGGAATTTTTTGAAGGGAGTAAAAAATCCTTGGTTATATCGTCCTTCAAAGGGAAGGTAAAATTGTGGTTCCGATTTTTAACAGTGTCAGATACCCCTTAAAGATTTCTATCCTAATTATACCAGGATGGGCAAAATATAAGACTCTGTTGCATCTTTCTATTAGCCATTGTAGCGTAAAGTGAAGTTAAATAAATAAACAGCATATATGTTAAGCTAATGTAATAAGAATAATTAAGGTATGATTTGGAAACAATACTAGTCATCAGCCTACTTGCAATATAATTCTAGCATTATTCTCTTTTCTCGATTGTATTACTTTCTTGAAGACATTCTTTTCCATATTGTATAATACATTCCGTAAAGAATTATTGTATGGTTTTTGAGAAACATCTAAGATAATGCGTTATTACAGAATAGGACTCACAGCAACACGTCCCTCCAGAATGGTTTTAATTTCGTATTCCTAACCATTCTCTTCCCATGCCCTCTTCAAAAGTAATTTTGATTCCTGGCGATTCGCCACAGGTCATGAACCTCTGCTCTAAATGGATTCAATATTTGGCTATAAGCTACGTAACAGGCTGAGAAGATCACGATTCTAGTGAAAGTTGTTTGCAATGGGTGGCATGGTTCGGAACTAAAACCTCATCATCGCCACTTCTTACGTTTTTTTTTATTAATTTAACCTTTAAGGACTTTTGTATACACGATTTTTATAGAGTTTAAAAAAATATGTAATGAGGCTGATGACCTGTGCTTTTACAATCCAAACAGGGTCTTGGGTTAAGTTCATGAGAGAAAGCTTACTGTTTTTAAGAAAATGACAGGGAGGTTACTAGTCGATGTTCACACTCAACCGCCTGGTTTTCCTTTAATACATTATTTTATAGAACCTGATGATTGCGTATGGAGTATGAAGATCGCACAAGGTTTACGGATTTGAAACCGAGATTCGCAGCCAAGCTACTCTGCGCTCTACCACTGAGATATTTCGACCCCTATAAGGCTTATAACCTACAAATATAATTTACTCTAGAGTTCCTTTTTTTCTATTTGCGAGGTAGTTGTTTTAAAGAAATAAGTTTCAGATAAACAAGAAATATATCAAATATTTTCGAGTGGAAAATAGTTGACTGGATAATTCTAATGATGGATTGAATTGGTCAGGGGGTGCAGTCAAATATAACACAAAATAAGCAGAACTTATTTTTTAATTGTGCCAATAATTCAGTCGCCACAATTAAACTTGCCTCAGCCAATTGAGTTCAATTGACAATAGTTGCTTGACTGTCATCACAGACTCGGCATCCACTATTTGGTTTCCCTGAAGATGGCCTACATCGGGCCGAAACGTTGGCACAATTAAAAAACAAGTTCTGCTTATTTTTTGTTATCTTTCACAGCACCCCCTGACCAATTCAATCCATCATCGAATATTTTCAATTTGTATATCTTAATAGAATAATTCCGAAAACTACTAGCAGGCCCGACAGACGTCGTTTTATTCAATTTACCTGAACCGACAAACGTCCTGTTCAAAGGTTTAAAAGGAGGATTAGTTAACTTAAAAATCATTATCTATCTCATTGTAAATCTAAACCATCCTCGAACCCACTTGAATACACACAAAAAAAAAAAAATCATCAAAATCGGTCCAACTGATTGAAGGAGTGGTTGGCTCAGTGGTAGAGCACTGAGTTGCCATGCCGAAAATCCTGATTCAAATCCCGCTGCAGGCAAGACTTTTATTTAGTCTGTTAGCAGCTGGATATGGATCATGTGGGATCTAGGACCCTCCTGGGGCTCATCCAGCCTCTAAAAAGTTGTTACTCAAAATAAGGGGGAAAATTTGGCGGTTGAGCATGATCTAGGACAAAGTACCTCCCTGCACTACCGTTATCCATGAAGTTTGTTTGTTTGTTTGTTTGGGTTTGTAAGGCATAAAACCATACGGTCATCAATGCCTGTGATAATTTGTTTATACAGTCTTATATCTATGTGTATTCCAATATTTGATTATTGCAATAATAAGATTTTCAGTTTTAATTTAATTTCTTCATTGTTCATTTACATTCTTTTAAATGTTTGATAATTGTGAATTATGGCTTATCTATTTTATGAATTAAACATTCGGAATTTTTAAGAGGGGAAAAATAAATAAATAAAAGATAAACAGATAGATACAAAATAAATAAATAAAAGATAAACAGATAGATACAAAATAAATAAATAAAAGATAAATAAATAAATAAAAAATTTATATTTGTCTTAATATGTCCACTTCCTTTAAGAATTTCATTACTAATCTTATTTTATCTTGATTATCACCAAGCGTTTTCGAGATATTATTTGTAAGACCTAGTTTGTTTAACCTAGAGGTGTAAAAAGAGCATTCTTGAAAAATATGATGGACTGTAAGGATGCTTTTGCAATGCTGACATTTCGGAGGTGGCTTTTTTAGGATAATATGGACGTGAGTAAGGTTTGTATGCCCTATTCTTTGCCTGGTTAAGGCAACTTCCTTCCTGTGATTGGAGCGATTTGAGGTGATCCACGGTTTCACCGATTTTTTAATTATTTTTAATTTGCTCTGTGGGCTCTCATTCCACATGTTATCCATGAAGTACATGGATGAACAGTCTCTAAGTACTGAATCCCCCGTTCACGGGTTATAGTGGTGGAAATTTTTTTTTTAGGTCTAACTGATTGGGAGTAGTTCAGTGAGATATACATGAACAGAAGAATTTTATATATAAAGATAATATTTATTCGTTATTACTACTAACTTTTTATAGAATTCTAGACTAAGGAACTCAGGAATAAGGACCACGCGCCCAAAAAATTCCAGAGGATGATAGGCCTATCAGGAGCGTAGCTGTACTCGGGCTGGTTATGATCACGAAGTGGGTACGGAACCTTATTTAGCGATTATTATCAGTTAATCCTCTTTAACGGCCTACAGGGGCTACCGTTATAGCAAACTTAACCTCTCCACGCTTCATATCCCGTCCTATCTAAGAACTGTTAGGCTCGGTTATTACCGGATCACGCTATAATATTTAATGGTTGGATCTTTTCCTCAATCTAAGGGCAGTAATTGAAAGAAATATATATTGTTTACGGATGGAATTGTTAACCAGTGCCGCCCCCTGCTGAGTCAGACGCCGGGGAACGATAACACAGTGCTATATAGGCCTTATATATTTCAACAGATTTATTATTTTTTTAATTAACATACTATTGAAGAAACCCTTTAAGTTAAAACCTTAAGTCTCTACAATACTGATAAGTTACCGTTTCGCCAATTTCTCCAGGCTTCAACAGGACATACTTCAGAAGAAAAATCACATAAAAGACTAAGTGCAGCATATCTCACATCAAAAATCCAAACATACTTATCTAATGGAGGTAGCAACATTGCTTCAAGGCGTTCCACGAACCAATACTTTATTTTTGTCAGTAATATTAATCTATCGATTCAGGAATCTTGGAAACAAGATTTACGTATTGGTTTAAAAAAAAGTGTAATGTCTATATACCGTGAAGTAGGTTGAATTAGAGTCAGTAGGTACATGATATGAAATGTATCTTGAATAATAATAGTTGACCTTATATATATATACACCCTCTCTTGCGAACAATTCCTTAAATCGTTCTCTAATGTCATTTCTACCCAAGTGGCAATAGGAAAAGTATTGCGAACTACTTTACGGAATAAATAATGTTAAGTGTATTTATAGGTGGCTTTGATTAAATCCACCTATGAATATATGTACTCGATCAAAGTCTGTACTGACATATTCAAAAGTTATTAAACTTTAACAATGAAATCAATAGAATGAGGAAGTCTCTCCAGAAATTAATTGTTGAGTCACGCGCTGCTTCGAGTTAAGGAGCTCCTTTCCCAGATGCAAAATTCTACCTTAGTTACTCAGTAAATTCTCGAGAAATATTTTTCGAAATATACAATTTCTAAGAAGAAAACTGTACCACTAAGAACCTTGAAGAGTCTTGGACACGGCCAGGGTTTTCTGTTATTATAGGGTATCCACTTTATAGAGGCTGAGAGAGTACAAATGATTATAATAATATGGAGAACGGAGATAGTTGGGGGGTGCAGTAAAAAAATAAAAACACACCAAATAAGTATTAGACTTATATTTAGTAAGAGCCGACGTTTCGACCTACATTGTAGGTCATCTTCAGGGCGATTGGGATGAGGAGCCGCTGGCTGCACCGGTTAACCAACAATCCATACATGGATTATTGTTATATATGGATATTATTATCATTATTATTATACATGGATTTTCCTCTCATGCATGGATTATAATAATAGTTCAGATTAAGTTATGTGATTTTCAAATAGATTTAACAATATTTAGGATTTTAGAAGAAGACAAGGTAGCAAACAATACATAACAAGGAGTAGTTAGTTTAAATTGGGACCGTAGACAATCGCGGACCTCACTCAACCAGCTCTAATTACTGTAAACTGACAACCCAAGGGTCAAGTGCATAATAGAGGCGGGTTTGAGTGTCACGTGGATCGATTGAACACTACTTGCGGTTAGAGGAAAGGGAAGGGAGTACCAAGGTTGTTCAAGAGTATATATGTGGCACAGTAAGTAGATTAAATATGTTAAATTATATGTTTATATAATATAAATATATTACAGAGAATTTAAAAATAATGCAATAAAATCGAGAATGGTTAGGTTAGGTTTAATTAAAACAATAAAGAAGAAGGGTGTTAAGAGGACAGAATACCTGGAACTTTAATGTAACCTAATTCGTCAGTACATAAATAATTAATCTGAGATAACATAAAAAGGAATAAAGATATAACTGCAAGTACTGTACAAGAGTACTGTAGGTACTGTAGGTATATATGATTCTGGAAATTGAATAATAATAGTTGACTTTATATACCATCATCATCATCACATAGCGCTATGGTCCATGGAGGACAGTAGTATTTTCCTCAACTTTGAACGATCTTTCGCTGCTCTTCTCTGTGTCCTTAGCCCCAGGAGGTCTGCTTCCAAATCGTCCAGCCATCGCATTATAGGCCTTCCACTTCTTCTTTCTCCATCTTGACATCCACCCAGGATCAGCTTTGGGAGCCTTTTTTTATCCGTTCTGTGAACGTGCCCCAACTATCTCAATCTTGCTTTTTTAATACAACAATGTCTGGTTCTCCATATAGGTCCTTAAGTTCTTGGTTCTTTTTCATGCGGAAAAGGTTTCCTTCCTTGGTTGGGCAATACACTCTTCTAAGAATATTTCTCTCCCATGTATTCAATGATTTCTCATGCTGCTTGGATAGAGTCCACGTGACCTTATATATATGAGAAAGAAATTGGTCCGTACGTCTGAAAAAAATTTCTCTTATATAGGGAGAGCCATTTCTATAATAGTAGTGTATTTAGTTGTCTATTTATTTAATCTTTCTGTATTTATTATTTTATAGTATTCTATTTACTTAATTTAAATAAATAGTTCTCCCTAATTAAGAAAAATTGTTTCCTGACCTTCAATCTGACCATTTTCTTCCTTATAATTCTCGGAGTATATAAAATTTCTTATATCTCTTCTAAGCATAGAGAAATTATTTACATATATTTGAATATTTAATTATCAATAAATGCTTACATACATGGAGTTCAACTCTGTCCTCTCACTTCACCTTCGTACTTGTGATACAGAACCTCTCTATAACGTGCAAGACAAAGAGCTAACATATTAACTATGCATAATTAGTTAGCATAAAACGTTCTGATAACCTTCGCTGTGTGTTGTACCGCTACTTTTCAACACCGGCTAACGGTATTATTCCTTACTATCTTGTATATTCTGTTTTTCTCCTCATCTCCTTCACCCTTTATCGAACCTTCTTCAGCTCTCGTGGGGGATGAGACGCGTGGGAAGCGGACGAGGATGGTTGTGAATGCCGATGGAAAGGGACTTGGTAAAAGGAAGAAGTGGAAGTAAACTGATATGGCCACACCCCGGGTATCGCCTGACATCACTGGCTAGCCACTAAGGCGTGGGGGGCTGCCCACTTAGGGCCTCAACTTAACTCATCTTATATACAAAATTATGCAGTTTATAAATTACTAGCCTTACACATATACAAGAAATTTTATCGTAATCTTCAACTTCCATAGAGGTTCATTCGTATTTGAATTTTGCACAAAGAACTGTCAGGTAAAAATACCAATTGTTTTTTAAATTCTCCATGCCATTCCATTTATGAATAAAATTTAATATCATTCATACGTGGAATACATATTGCGTGTAAGTTTCAATAATAAATAGCATATGAGGTTATATGTTCCGCACCGGATCTGGAAAGCTTTAAATACCGAAGCATCGATAAAACATTTACAATCTCAGACAAATTATTCTTTTGCAGATTTTGTTTACAGTGCAAAGTCAAATGTTATTTAAAGCCGATTCCTTAACCGTGCTGTCATTTCCCATTGTTTCATGTTAGCTTTCAAAATCCCTAGCATAGAAGCTTTCAAAATCATGCATAGCATCAAGAAGCGAGAATGTTAATGATGTAGTTGCTTTGACGTTAGGTATTAGTCATCATTGCGTCAGAGGTTTGGAAATTATAATTTTTGGAAGTGATTGGTTTGGCTTTGACATCCATCGTAAACAATTCAATACAAAGCTGATGGATACAAATTTATTATTAAAAAAAAAGTCATGTTGAAATATTGCACGTATTTGAACATGCATACATAGGTTCATACTTTGCCTCAAAAACTCGAGTCGTTATCGACAACATGCTTATTTTTATCTGATGTCTTTGCTTAACGTCATAATTTTTTTTTTTTAAACCAATACCCAGATATTTTCGGCATTCCAATGCAAGGATATGATTTAAATGTTGAAGTAAAACCGCGCATGGTGTTAGCGAATAATGATTTCAAATAAATTCAATTAATCATTTGTTAGTCATATTTTGTATAATTAATCTTCATATAATGATTTCTTTTTTTTTTTTTTCGTAATTATTTTAATGATTCAGGATATTATTATTCATCATCAAAACAACAAGATTACGCTTGCAAATAATCATTCATTTATCTAATATATTAATTACAAATCATCAGTCATTTATATTTAGAGAAAGCCATTAATCTCAATCATCTCATTTTTACTTCACCTCCTTTTTAGTGTATATTTTACAAGAAATATATTAATTGTTGCGTTTATTTGCCTGTAGATGTGAGATAAAAACGTTGTTAATGTGGCTAAAAAAGTTAATTCTATTTTTTTACAGTTTTCATCAATAATAGGTTCAATATGATGAGTAATAAAAATACAGAAGTACAGGAAAATTGTGAAAATATTTAAAGGAAATTTATGCAGATACTACTCATAATATACTTCATGATTAATATTTATTCTTGCAACACATAGAAATTTAATTTATTTAATCTAGTTTTTATATGATTTTTCCTTTATAAATCTTTTAGAACATATATATAATTTCCTTTTTCTTGCTAGTGACTCGGTAATCCTCTAACTGTAAACATAGTTAAGGAACTATTTGCATTTTGTGAAATTCATTACATAATTTTCGTATGACATAATAGGTTTTCTTAAGAGACATCAACTGTATAGTACTTCGTTAGTTGAAAAAAACAGACGCATTAGTTACTGTAATTTCACTTGTCTTTTACTACCATTTTACACATTTTATTTGGCTCATTTTATTTTTTTTAATACGGATAATCCTCTGACATAATTAAAAATCATATAGTCGTTTAATCAAGCTAATGAAATTTCCCCTAAGATAAGAACGTTGTGGCTTGTTGACCAAGAACAGATCGAGTGAAGTCATTAAATGCTTTTAGGTGTTCAATTTTAGATTATACTTCAATTTAATAGAACTTAAATTATGTGAAGGGAGCACTTAATCTGTATAGTAATGATTGCTATTGTCCCGAGTTCAAATCCAGTTGAGATAGTATAGACCCCCTGGGGTTCACCTAGCCTCTGTACAGTGGGTAACTTAATTCGGTAAAACGAAACTGCTGAGACTGATGTCGAACAAATCACACCTCCCTGGGCTACCATAAATTAGATGATTATTTATATACTTGATAAGGAATAATTATTAATATAAAATAATTCAGGGAGTTATTACAAAGTCTAGAATTTGTGAAATGTATTATTTTTAGAGTTGCGTCGAACAGCTCGGTTCATTCAATATTGGACGAGTAGATGTGAGTTTTAAAGTTGTGTGAAATATCTTAAAATATTGACGCAAGGGAACGAGACTTTTCGTTTTCATTAGACATTTGTTGGTGACCGGCAACGGGAAATCTCGTTTTGGTGATAAGTTCCGGTCACATAATAAATCGATATTATAATATATATGATAAAAATTATATTGATGTTTGATTAAATCACCGGTTTTATAGTAAATTTCAGCAAAACATTAGCGGGCGGTAATGTGTTGAGACCATCAACGTGTTTGGTTTAGAAATTTATTTTTGATAAATAAGTTTGTGTTTTGGATCTATTTAAATATGAATGTTAATAAGATGATAGAAAATGTTAACATAACTTGCAATAAATAAATTAATAAAGTAGTAAATAAAACCGTTGAATTCAGCATTACAGAAAAGTCCTTATCTACTGAAATCAATAAATACAATAAATACTCGTTCATGGGTTGTATAGGCGCAGGTTTCCTCAGGGCTCAATATAAAAGATACGAATAAATTAAAATAATGCATGGTAAGAAATAACATTATATGTAGTTTATCGATAGAATTATGTTGTTACAATTATTGAATCCGAGTAAAAAAAGAATTCTATCTCTCGAGACAGTACATGTTCCAACATTATTCTTCCAATATACTATATATACTGTTATTTCTTACTATGTATTATTTTAATTTATTTGTATCTTGTATATTTAGCGCTGAAGAAGACCTACAATGTGGGCCTATCTATTTAATATAAAATATTGAAAGAAAGTAAAAATTTAGTTATTTTTAATAAATCTTCAATAAAATCATGGAAATCAGTATGGACGTTAATCTTACTATTTTATTATTTCCTTGATTTAAATGTTTTTTAGAAACAAAATAAAATCATGATCTGATGATAATTAAAAATTAAGAAAATGTTTCGCATGTTGCGAGTTGTATTGAGGAGAGTGTTACTGACGCCCAAGGGATCTATCGAACCTGGTGAAGTGGATAGAGGATTAATGAAATGTCAAGCTTTCCTTAGATCTGGGTCACACCCTTTCCTACATAAGCAACATCTTAAGAAAATAATGGTCTGCCCTTTCCGTTTTTCAGGAGTAAACATACTATTTTTATAGTAAAAATAAAAAATTCTGCTAGAATCTTGAATATGATAGTTGAAGGAATAAACAGATTATAGAAATATTGGAAAATACAATAATCTAAAAGCGAAGCTTTGCGGATCAGTGTATATGCAAATACTTCGTATGCTTAAAAAATATTGCTCGCTGCTTTATATTCGAACATAAGATTATATATAATTGATCATTCTATCTAGGTCACAGCTGATATTTGCCACAGCATGATGATAATAGGAGAATTTGTACTTATTTTATCAGATGCTTTCGTTCCGTTAATAACATTATCACTACATTCAGAGGGGAGATCACGCTGAAAAAAAAAAAAAAATATATAAACAGGAAAATAATTTCCAAGAGGTAGTTTGTATTTTAATATATGCTTGTAAAATAAACGAAAAACAGAAAAATTTAATAGAAACAAGGCATCAGGACATAGTTCGCGATTATAATCACACTAGCTTATGCCCGCGGCTTCGCTCGCATGGAATTTGGTCTGCCACCAAAGTTTCGTGAAAGATCATTTTAATTAAATAATTTAATTATTTTTTAAAATATAAGGTACTCGTACATCCAACATTTCAGATGTCTAACTTCAAAACTGACGGATTCTATACAAACTTTGAACCCCTATTATATTAAAGGGGAAACCCTTATGGTGGAATTATCAAAATTTCTTTCTTAAACTATACAAAGAACCTATCTACAAATTTCAAGATGCTAAGTTCCTGATTTGCCTTTAATTACGTACCATAAAGGGAGAGCACATGCCCCCGTGGCCCCACATAATTCTACCCTTACAGTGGTCTATGATGTATAACCTATTTTACTGAAATAGTTTCATCCAAATCCATTCAGTAGTTTTTGCGTGAATGATTAACAAACATTCGCATTTATAATGTTTTTAGGATATCAAAACAATAGTTTCACTCATATTCTTTCTGTTATTTTAACAACTATGATCATGTGATTTGCCTGTAATTATGTACTATAATGGATTCTCCACATTACCTAAGAAATTGTCGAGGGGAGGGGGGCATGTGCCCCCCCTAAATCCGCGCTTGCGATAGCCTATGTGTTATTCTGATGTATAGCCGATATTACTGTAAAGTTTCATCCAAATCCGTTCAGTAGTTTTTGCGTGAAAGAGAGACAAACACACAAACATTCACATTTATAATATTAGTAAGATTTATAATGTTATTAGGATATCAAAACAACAGTTTCACTCAAATTCTTTCTGTTATTTTAACAACTATGATCATGTGATTTGCCTGTAATTATGTACTATAATGGATTCTCCACATTACCTAAGAAACTGTCGGGGGGGGGGGGGAGGCATGTGCCCCCCTCCTACATACGCGCTTGCTATAGCCTATGTGTTATTCTGATGTATAACCGATATTACTGTAAAGTTTCATCCAAATCCGTTCAGTAGTTTTTGCGTGAAAGAGAGACAAACATACAAACATTCACATTTAGAATATTAGTAAGATGATTAAAGATATAACTGTTCTTCTTTGATATTGAGGGTTCGAAAAAAATAACCTGTGTACCACCACAGCCCGTGAATGAGTTTTCATTCAAGTTCATATTCTTTATATTCCCTAATATTCTTTTTTTTTTTCTTATATTCTAAGAGCAAATAAAACAAGACTTTTTTGTATATTTTTATTTTATTTAGCTTTATTAACTTGATTTACTTTTAGTTGGTCTTAGGCTCCGCATCTTTCTGCTCTAATGATGACAGAAAGTAAGGCCAAAGCATTGGCAAAAGTAAAATAAGTAGTATAAAAATATAACATTATAGATAGTAATGTAAAATTATCAGGCACATCTTATATTACCAAGGCATATTACCAATTTAAAGTTTAAAAAAACTATCTTTCTAGATAGCTCATTTTTCTGAGTATGAAGATAATAATTAATCCTTCATAAGAAGTTAGCTAGCAAGCCAGCATGCTAAATAAGTTAGCAACCAGCCTACTTGTCAAAGTGCTAAGATAGAATCCAAACAGTGCCAATTTATTTGGTGAGGTGCTAAAATAGTAGGGAAAGTAGCATGCTATTATTTGTTCGCATGCTGAAATTTTAAAAAATACCAAACTGTTCAGATTAAAGCTCATGAATACTGCTTGTCTTGGTTTCAATTTATTAAAAATATTGGAATTTATAATATTTCAAAAAATTATCTCAATAAATTATTATCTCTCGAGAAATAGAATCATTTGTCTGTTTTTGTGTCAAGAATACTTAAATAAAAAAAAAAATTAAATACTAACGAGAATATCTAGATTGTGAATTTCATCTTTTCATCTTCTCCGAATTCTCTTTTTTATTCGGTTTCTGAGTATTTTTTTTTTACATTTTTTCTGATTGCTGAGGCGAGGATTTAAAAAAAAAGATTAATTTTTGAGGGAAATGGTTGAATGAAAAAGTTCCAGTCTTGGTTTCACAATGGAATGCAATAATACAAGGTCTGTTTTTTTTAAGTCCTGTAAAATGTGGTTTAATGGATTTGCTGTGTTTGTTATTTCCATTGCCCAATCTTAAATTCAACCAATAATATTTCTATAAATTTTTTGTTAATTTATTCTTGAAATTTACAACTGTATCATAACAATATAACAAGTAAATAGCAGGAATGATACATAGTGGCATGGATGAAGACAAATAGAAGAACTATCCAGTGGTAGAACTCAGATATAAAATTCAACTAAGGTCACGAGGCAATCTTCTTTTCAGACGCCTCGGAGGATTATCAGGAATTGAAGAGGTTACCAGTTTTGAAACTAGTGGGTTTGAGAATGAATAAAATTTGTCATGAAAAGATTGATATCGGATTGGGACCAAATCAGTAACAAATAGTACATTGAGGTCATTATGGACGACTGTATTCGTAACAAAGTAAGGAGCAATGAGGATTTTACGAAGGATTGGATACGGGAGGAATTCGATGGCTCAGAGGAGCCCCAAAGCTCTACTCCGCAGGTCCAAATATGTCTTATAACAGTCATGTATATGAGTGTTTTGTAATTAATTGGGAGCTTAGAGCGTTTTTCTAGTAAGTGTTACAGTAGCCTGAAGTGGTATAGTTTGAGGATTGTTAAGTATCGGATTTGTTCTACAGGAGTCAGGGGGGTATTATTAAAGGATACAGGAGGACAGGAAGTCATTGGTTTCCTACGAAGGGTAAAGGCTATTTGACTGGATTTGTGGGAATTCATTTTTATCTTCCAGCTTTGAGACCATTCTTCAAGATCAGTGATATGTCTACAAATTTAAATTTGGAAGTAATGTTTTATGCGCTTTAACGATTCAATTTGTATTAAATAAATTTATGATTGTTGTTCAGAATACATATGAAAACGGAATATGTGGTCTTGTGAGAGAACATTGGCTCAGCTATTTGTGTATAGAGTTCTGTAAAATATTCAACAGTTGCTATTTCGGTCCTTCCATACAATGGGTTTAAACACTCATCAGAAACAATAGTCATTAACATCTGATTAAATCGCAGTCGGAACTTGATGGACACCATTGATTTTATCAAGTAAATCCCATTGGAACTTATTACCTCTTTCACAATACCATTCCTCCATTAATTCTAACTTTAAAGGCGTCGATGGTTTTTCTGCGTTAGGGGCCGGATCAATTGATTTACTCTGTGTAAGAAACATTCAGAAACACTATTAGTTTCTTGTAGGATATCTTTCTGAGCTTTCTTATTGTGAACTCTACCTCCCTTCTGAATCGAGTAAATAACCCTTATCAAATAAAAACAAAACAAAAAATAAAGTATTTGTGTTATCATCAAACTGTTAATCACAAATATCGATGTTTGTGATTTGTGATGTAATTAAAATCTTTTTTGGAACATTAATTTTTCTGGTAGACAATACACGGTTATAAACGTCCATTATTTAAATAAAAATGAGCCACAATAAAAAAAGAAACCTCGATTATAAATAGGTTGCAATTGAGGAAATCCCACAAAAGCAAAAGCCTCTAAGTAAGTCTTTAAAATCCTGAAAAAGCCTACAAATTAACATTTTGCCAACTCAGACATCATCAGATCAGACACAATTCGATAGCTGTTATTCGAATTTCATTACTTTCGTTTCTCCAAAAAATAAAAGACGGTCATATCAATTTTGTAGAAACATGAAGGGAATTTCAAGAATTAAAAACTATATAGATTTTTAGAAAAGAGCGAAGTGCCTCAGTGTGTAGGGTGCTGTGCTCAAATCCGGCTGAGGCAGATAAATTATTTGTGGCTCATCCAGCCTCTAAAATGTTGGCGCCCCTAATTGAGAAGTTAACCTGGCGGATGAGCGTGACCGTTAACAAACAACCGTTGTCTTAGAAACAATGCTATCTCTATCGTGTACTGAACACTTCTTGGGTTATTGTGGTAGGTAAAGATTTTTTTTTATAAACGAGTAGGTACATTTTTGAAACCTAATTGACGAAATCTGAAATGATTATAAAACAAAACAAAGTTTAAGAAATCAAATTTTCAACATATTGTATAGTTTGTTTTTAAAAATTAAAAGCTTACAAGTGATATATTGTACAGAAATAAAAATGGCTTTGTATATAATTTCTTGTATGAACGTCATGCTGTATCCCAGACGTCTGGACCTCTACTGGCCTTCTTAACGTCAAAGGGATAAATTTATCTTATTCTTGACGTAGGTTGCCGTTATTTAGTGCATTTAATAAATCATTCTTTAATCTTAGGCAATCTCCCTTACATTAGGTACATTAGTTATTTACAATAATTAATAGCTATGCTTCTTACTCAATATTAATAACATTTGTTCATTAATTTATTTTTAATTAATCATAAATACTTAAAAGAATATTCTTTCTGATCAGTTGTGTCTTTTTATTGTATCAACATTCAGTTTATACATCGTTTTGAATCTTTTGACTTTTAGATTGTACACTTTTATTTAATCTGAGTCAATCCTTCAAAAAAAAAAATATATATATATATTTATATTGTTTAATAAGCCATTAAATTATGCTAATTATTCAGTTTTTAATCTTTTTCAACAAGTGTGGTACGGATTAATATAATTATATTATTACTCTATTACAAATTAATTTGAAATAATAATGAGTCTTAGATGAAACAAAAAAAAAAGTATGTTGAAGAAATTGGTCCGGGTAGAGGTCACTGAATGAAATTCTCAAGTAATTTCAGAAGATATTTATTGTTAGCCAACGTTTCGATCTTCTGAAATTACTTGAGAATTTCATTCAGTGACCTCTACCCGGACCAATTTCTTCAACATAAATTATCATAGGTCAACAATTATTATCAATATGAAAAAAAAAGTAATTTTATATCATACATTTTTTATAATATACAAGACATAAAAATAAATTTTCAGTGTTATAGAAGTTTTCAGCCACAACTATGCAGTTGGTACTTTTATCAGGGGAAAAACCTGGCAGTTCAGTGCACAACCGTTGGCTTAGAAACTACGGTTCCTGTAATGTGTACTCTGCTCAAGATCCTTCTTGGGTTGTGGCAGTACCCATTTTTTCTGTTTCTTTCATTGCCTTTCCTCTGATATAGTTTCTACAAAGAAATGTGATGATAATTATCCTAATTAAGGTAAAAGTAACTCGAGAGCATCCACTTCACTTTACACAAGTATCTCCCATTCTTACAATCGTCTCGCTTATTTCTATGTTATAAGAAGTACTTAACAAAAGTGAACTCTACTACTTAAGAATTAATTACAAGCAAGTCTCTATTTCTTCTAAGCCTTTCTTCCTCGGAAGCACTTATCGGAGAAAGTGGACGGATGCCGAGGATTCCTCGACTTGTACGATCCTCTTATTGACTTTCTCTTCGGACTCCTCCCTTAGTATGCAGCACCTCTTGGGTGTGCCCATCTAGGGCGGGAAACGAAAGAAGTGTCCTCAGCCGTCCAGGAGGGGAAATATCGGCCGCTTTTCTGGATCGGAGGCCATGAAGCTCTTATGAAGGAGCTACGGAACTGCCGAATTATTTTCTGAAACGATTTGCGAAACTATGGAGAGAGCGTTGTGAAAGCTGACCACCAAATTTATGCGACCATTAGCTTTCTAAGTATTTCATGTTTAGTTATAGCGAAATCGATCGGAATTTATTTATTAAATAACACGCTTTTATTATTTATAATAAGCTTTTAAAATAAATAAATAAATAGATCAGAATAATTGAGCCATATATACATGATTCCATAAGATTGATAAAATAAATCCATCATTTATGTTAACCATTCTAATGAAGCCTAGATCATGGAATGGATTTTAATAATTGCTTGGAGCTTCTTGTTTTGTTGGAAATTGGATAGTCGTCTGTAATAACAATAGTATATTATATAGTAATAAAAATATTACTTCGTTTACAAATACCTGCTGAATATATTTAGTTTCAATTTCTCAATAAAGTTTTGTGAGTTACGAGGATTATTTTATTTATTTCCTATACATTAGCCTCAAAATCGAGCCTTGTAAGCTTCTCTCTATGCAAAGCTTTGTGTCCAGCAGTCAAAATTGACACCGATGAAATACCTTACAAAAATTATGTACGTTATCTCGGACTATACTTGGACAAAAGACTTACATACAAAATTGAAAAGACAACAACTGACTAGACGGTACAAATAACCATCACTTCTTCCGGACTACAGATCTTCACTTGACTTAAGGAACAGACGACATATCTATAATAGTATACTAAAACCTATTTGGACATATGGAGCAGAACTTTGGGGTTCAGCAAAAAAAGTCCACATACACAAGACAGTTGCGGTTTAGTTCATATAAATCTTAAATATAATTGAAGACATGATATTTAAATTTTGATAAGGATAGATAAATTTTTCGATAGCTCTCAATGCTAATTCAGGTAAATTAAGGAGATCCAAGTGGGTGTATGTGGTGGGCTACCCGCTTTTGGTGATCCACATTTAATTGCAAATAAAAACAAAATATATTTTCAAAAACCAGTTTACATGGCCATCTGAGATTTAATCTCTGGTATTTATTAACAGTTTGTATATTTAAGTTCATAGGATATTTTGAGATTTATTTTTGATATTAAGTTTTAAAGATTATTTTTTTTCTGATTTGATAAAAAGTTTACAATACTTTATATTATAGTTTATTATCTATATTATAAAGACAATAAATTTCCTGTAGCTGTTAGCTTACGAAACATGGATCAACTTCTGTTACAGATTTTTTTTTTGTGGACGTTTACTACGTTTCGTTCAAACAATATAGACGTACAATTTTTAAATTTAACAAATACATCGAAAATGTTACTATATTTAGAAGTCTCTACTTCTTTTAACGATATTCTTTGGTAATATTTATTTATTAAACATATTCTTTTCGAAGCATTCTTTGATTTATTCATATTATATTTAATTTCTCAGCCTAACTATTTCGGTTTCCACCCATTATTTTTTACTTTCATAAATGTATAAATGCTTAACATCATTAGATACAATATTCTAATTCTCGATTAGCGAGAACTTTGCGTAGGTCGCTCGAATACTCGTAAATCCTGCGACTAAGTTTAGTAGGAAACTGATGTCTCACAGGTGTGTAGGTGCTCCCGGCTTTCGAAATTTACGGTACAGGTAAAAGTTCTGTCTTCAAACTTACTTTTCCAAGTTTAATGAATCCTATTATCATAAAATTAATTATGTCTATTCAAGTATATACTCGTATATATAAACCCGCACCAGTCAATATAAGTTTTTCCGTATGTACATGATTACCGTATGATTTTTTTTTTTTTTAATACATGATAGAGACTGAACTGTTTCTAAGATAACAGTTCATGAAAGAGGTAGCTTTGTCTGAGATCATGTTCAACCGCCAGGTTTACCACTGAATTAAGGGTACTTGAAAGAGGTTGAGTGAGCGGCTAGATGGCCTTTGGATCCTTGAGATTTGAAATAGTCAGATTTGCATATCCATTTTTTTTTTTTAATTCGGTCATATCTACTGATGAATTGATGATTTCACATAGAGTAGATAAATTATCTGATCACATTAACGATCTGAGATGTGATGACTGTTATCATTGCACTTAATATGATTAATCATTGCTATAATCGTTATTGGCATGGCTCTGAATGAATGTAGCAAAATCACAGAAGTATGAAAAAATATGAGAGATTATCTTATCAGATTTCACTTTAAACTTTTTTTTTTCAATTTTTACATTTTATTTCAATTTTACATTTTTACTTTTTTTTTATAGCCTAACTTTCTCGAACAATTTTCTCAATGTTTTCTTTCATTTTCATTGCGTGCTATGAGTGGGAAAGCAATTCATAACTTAGCAATGTTAATGCGTAGAAAGTTATATCCACCGTTTGTCCTGTGCTTCAATGAAACAATGGTTTGTAACAATGGAGAAATGCTTATAAAGTGTATGAGGGTATTCTGTTCTGCCTTATTAAGCATCTTTGTCTACGGCTGAATAAGAATTACTATGGCTTACCGCTGCCAGAAATGAAAAATAAGATAATAATAAATAAAAGTAAAACTTTCTGATTAATAAAACAAAGGGTTACAATAAAAATACGGGAACGGGGTTGTTCAGTGTGTAGAGCAATGAGTTGCCGTGTTGAAAATATAAGCCATAGATAGGCTTATATATAAGGTCTATATATTAAAATATAAGTATCAATCACAAAATAAATAAAAAGCAATGTTAGATGGTTGGGTTAGAAGGACTAACCCTGGGGCTAAAAAACACAAGGGATGGACCCTAAAAGTGAATTGATGGTGAAGCGCTGTCTCCAAGCAAGGATTTATTAAAAGGAGAGATTCAGAAACTTAACAACTGTTTTGCATTGCATTTTGTTTTCCTCAAGGTTTAAGTAATTAAAAAAAGGGTATAAATATTGAATAAAAATTAAAAATTCATTTCACAAACCCTTTGACGAAAATATCCTTATTTCAAACCGTTATTAAGGGATTGGGACGATAATTAAAAATAAAATAACACTTTTTCTCATAGAAATTTTATTAGTTCAAAATTTTCGGATACCAACTCACTTAATCCTTAGTTATTTTCATAACCAACTTTTTTAAAAGATTTTTTTCTTTTTATGTTCTTTTTATTAGTAAGTATTATAATGTTTCAGAAAAATAATCTTAATAATACACAGCTAATTTTTTAAATATGTTTTATATATTATTAGTGATTTTCCTTTTTTAATATTCATTTTTCTGGCAAGATAATTTGTTTTCTTTTTTAATACAGATGTGTTATTCATAAAGTGTGTGGTAGCTCGTTATCTAGAGCGCTGAGTTGAACGTCCTCGGTTCAAATCCGGCTATAGCAGAGAGATTATTTAATCTGTTAACAGCCACGGATGGACCCTATGGGATTTGGAGACCCTCCTAGGGTTCACCCAGCCTCTTCTTAGTGGGAACAATTAATTGAGGAAAATCCTGCCGATTGAGCGTGATCTTGGACAAATTACCTTCCTGCACCATCGTTGTCATGGAAACAGTACAATCTCAATCATGCACTGAACCCTTTTATATACACTTACTACGTTGTTTGAAATGATTTGATTGGCTAAAATATATCTTATATATATATATATATATATATATATATATATATATATATATATATATATATATATATATATATATACACACATTTACACACACACACATATATTTATATATATAACAAATATTTTAGGTAATTTTTCAAACTTTTAATGACTCCAGGATTACTTTTCTAAGTATTCTTGACTATTATTGTCAATTTCTTTCAGGATAGCTAATAATCATTTGTAGCCTATGTACTGTTAAGAGCTCAACGAAGCATCAATTTGCTCCTCGTTTACGGATTTGGAACTCGTTCTGCAGAACCCGTTCCTCGAGTTCTAAAAAAGCCAAGCTATTAAGTACGGAACGGTTCTGTCTCAAGATTTTATTACCTGTAATTATTTACCCCCTTATATGCTGTTATTCTTGTTCTACCAGCGTATTTACTTTCGCTGGAGGTATTAAATATACATCTCAAAAAAATAAATATTGGGTGGTTTCTCAAGAAATGTCCCTTTATAAAGTATATCTTACTAAGTAAGACAACTTTAAGAAATCAGAACATTTTTATTAAAAATACCTACCATTTTTGAAAATGCATTTTTGAATTGAGAATCATTTTCAAAAATAATTATGTAACAATTTTAACAAATGACTAGTAAGCATTTACTGAAGGGTATCTTACGTAACTAGTAGGTGTAGTTACATTATCACTAATACATAATTTTCATGTACATATACATATATATACATATATATATATATATATATATATATATATATATATATATATATATATATATATATATGTATATATATGTATACAAATTATATATATATATAAATACAATTATATATATATATAAATACAAATTATATATATATATAAATACAAAATATATATATATATAAATTGTAAATAATAATTTATATCGTATAATATAATTGGTAAGATTTATCAGTAATAATTTATATTATAATTATTATCATCTATACTTTTGTTGATAATTACTGATATAACCAAGAAGTATTTGTAGTTATAAAATGTTTGATAAGGTCCTATCGTTTTTCTAGAATTCCATTTTTTTAATCTGCGTTGATTAGTTAATATTAGATTAAAGTGGTTATCTAATTTACCTTAACAATCAGCTATTTATAGCATTCTTGCCCAAAACGAGAATAACGCCTGATAACGCTATCTGTTTTGCTCGAATTGAATTACTCACCCTCGTTTCTAATCAAATCCCCGCTATCAATGGACCTCGTTGTCATGGTAACTTCCACTCAGGAACTCTTATTCCCTTATCTTATCAGGCATTAGTGGCGTTCCCAGCGGCGCCGGATGTACCCGATTACTAATCTCGGGTGTGCATCGGCTGCGACCTTGTTCGAGGTCTTGTCGCTCTTCGCCTGCTTCGAAAGCGTAACAGAATTGTCCAACATCTTTCTCAATGTCGTCGTTGTTCGTCGTAACGCTTGGCGGAACGCATCATGATGAGCAAACATTTGCATAATTAACATAAATGGCTTTTAGGTATGTAAGAAGTAACATTTATTCAGAATATTTGTCATCCCTAGGGTGTTGGAGTGGATAAATTGATTATTTTTTCAAAAGGAAATACTCTGTGGGATATGGAGAACCTCTTGGGGCTCACCCAGCCTTTGTAAAGTAGGAACACTTTATGTGACGAAAAGCTTTTTGTTAAGCATGATCTTGACCACCATCACCAACCATTGCCATGGCAATAGTAAGAGCCCTGACTTGTAACATACTCAATTTTCCCGGTATTTCATAACTAAAGTAGTATTTCAAATACTAATA
This sequence comes from Arma custos, assembly GCA_037127475.1. Classification (NCBI taxonomy): domain Eukaryota; kingdom Metazoa; phylum Arthropoda; class Insecta; order Hemiptera; family Pentatomidae; genus Arma; species Arma custos. The sequence continues at coordinate 92,586,088 of CM073763.1, read as the reverse complement.
ATATGTGTCATGGATATGAAAATTACATGCTATTGATCGTCTCTCAAAATCAAATGCAGTAATAGCGATTTTTGGTTTTAATTGTTGACTGTTCAAACTTTACTTTTTATTGTTCTTTAGAAGTCGCCTTGTATTTTATTAAAGTTAAGAAGTCAGGTACATTCAGAACTATTGTCTACGTTGATGGTACGTGTAAAATGCATTGTTACATTAGTCTGTACGTTCACGACTCTACTTGCGGATGTTAAAAAACAATTACAAAACAATATAAAAGAACAATAGTATCTTGTTTGAGAATACGAGATCGAAATTAGTTTTTTTAAATGCATCGTGTCTTCGCATAATTAAAAATTTTTCTTCAGCTACCACTTACGATTTCACTTATGCATTGACAATTAACTCGTTACACCCTCCTTCACAAAAACAATGTTACAACTCAAAAAAGCCTATTTTTTTCAATAAAACAATTTGAAAGTTCCATGTGAGTTAAAAAAAGTTTGGGTATTTGCAAAGAAAAACGTTCCTATTTTTAGATAGGATACTGATGTTCTATAAAAAATGTTCAAAAGCTTGAAACTTTTTTGATTTTAACTTATGTCATTATTCTCATAAAACTTCAAGTTCAAACACGATACAACTCAAAATATGACTTTATCGGAGTTGGAAATGTAATATCCTTTGACATTTGAAACGGTAGGATAGGTCGTTCCTGAATTAAAAACCTTTCATGAATGAAATTGCTACTGAAAGCCAATTTAAAAAATGCCAAATTTTGAGTTCTGTCGTTGTTTTTTTAAAGGAGTGAAATCAAGACATTTTTCGGTCATTTGTTTAAAAAAGTAATTACATAATTGTAATTTTCAGGGTTTTTTCCTGGTTTATTTTACTTTATTTTATTGGTTTATTATACTTTCCATTTTTTCTTTATCTTATCCTCAGCTGTAGAAATAATCTCTTCTGCCTTCAGAGAGTTTTTAAGATTGTGATGAAGAATAGAAATGTATTTATTTAGTTATTCACGTAAGCATAATATCTCTAGCCAACGGATATTATTCACTTTTATTATTACATCAAAAGTAAAATAAACAAAAACAATAACAGTAGTATTAATACTTACTTAATATTAACCTATAGTATGGCATACCATCTTGTAATTGGACTGTCAGTTAGTTTACTGGCCATTGCAGCTCATGGGTCGGTTCCCATTTAGTTCCAATAAAGCAGCTGTCCAACTGGTTCTCTAATGGTCCCCATGTACCTGATCAATATCCAATAGTGGGTAGTGGGTCTCTCTATTATAAAAAATAACCATTAATAGTGTGTATTGGTTCCATTAGGTTGGGTATTGATGGAGTGATAAATCCTCGAAATAGAATTTACATTAATTTATTCATTTGACTTTTTGACTGAATGGTTATTATTAAAAATCTTTATCATTATATTGCTTATCATTTCTAGTGATAATATAATTTTCCTTTAAATGGTGCCTTAATTTGTAAAAATATGTTTGATCTTATTAACAACGTATATTAAACTTTAGAACATTTTAACGTTCTTAAATGTGTCTTTAATTATAATAAAGACGTAAAGAATTTTAAGTAATAAAACCAGTCTTTATTTCATAAAAACTCCTTTTTTTTATGAATTACCGATTTTCTACAATACAAATTAAATATTTCATATTTTTAATCAAGTAAATTATCTATGATTTTCAATAATTTACACACTCAAAACATATTTAAAATATGAATTAAAAATACCATTATATTGGAAAGTGTTGGGAGTATAAATTGAACCAGGATATTATATCTCGTTTATTTTGTATTATTTTATTATTATTGAGTTTGTAATAGATTAAATTAAGGAAGTAATGTTTAAAATTCTCAAATCACTAAATAAATGATGATTATGAATTATGTATAATTATGAATAAAGAAAGATAAACTAAGTATACTGGTCAAGGATTTAAAGTAAATATAGCAATTTTGTATACACAGTGGAATTCAATTAATCAGAAAGATAATTACTTTCAAATATAACGTTTTTAAGGATAATTAATCATAATTTATGATGACCATATTAAATTAATTTCCCTGAAGTGAAACTGTAAGAGTATAACAAAGAAATCGTTATGGCGCTATTCCATTGAAAGGTTTGTTTTATTCAGTCCTGAAACTTTGTTCGAAGGATTAAGCAACAGCTGCTAACTTTAAGCCATAGAAATGGAGAAGTAGTGAGGTTTCCAAGCCACAATGGATCTAGAACCAGGAAATGAGGGACTATTATTGAGGGATTTTCTATCATAAAATCAATACTATGCATAATAAGATATGAAGCGCAAATGTACCAACAAGGACGTGAATTCAGATTTAAAATATTTAAAAAAAATTCAAAAATATCCATAATTAAGAGGTATATCCCTTCTGAAACTGAATAAAAAAAAAAAAGAAGTAGATTTGGGTTTCGAGAACTTTTGGAATTATGAAAAATCTAAACAGTGTGAAAACAATAATATTATTTTAATATTAGTTGTTTGTTTACTCATTAAACGTCACTCATGTTGCTATGGTTAATCATAAGTTGCTCCAGACCTAAATGTTGCCTATGCAGTTATAATAGGACAGCGATCATTAACGAGTACCTGACACCGCATTATCTCAAGACTAATTCTAGGTTATTTTATTAGCAGAACAGTATAACCAAGGACATTTTGCTTCCTTTAAAATATCCTAGGGCCGAATACTGCATCAAATATTTTAATCTTAATTATTGAAGCTAGTAACTCCATTTTGTATAGTTATTATTTTTTTAATTTACTTGAGGAAATGACTTATTTATAACGATAAAAGAACATAAAATAAGAAATCCAGGAAGTAAAAAGCATTCTTTTAAGATTTGATCATTAGATATGACAAGAAATTTATTGAAATATTTTTTAAAAAATATAGCATTCAAAAACAAAATTTTTTATCAGGGTAAAGATATGATATTAACATTAAGAACCATCTCTTATTCAGAAAGAATCATTCAATTTTATATTTTTCAATAGGTTATTTCAAAAAATGTTTTACTGATGTGAAGGTCTCACGATTTGCACCTCTGTAAAAACAGTAGAAAGTAAATCAGTTTGATTAATTCAATTTTATTTAAAACCAGTTAATTTTAAATATAGAAAGGGATGTAATTATTATACCAATTAACTTTCTATCGCCTAATTTTTTAATGGTTTTGATTCATTGTTTCTATTAATAGCCTTCAGAAGCCTCTGTCGTTCGTTAGCTGATGTTTATATGTTTTATGTCTTCTTTATCTTGTTACTCTTGTAAATGTTTTGTACTGTGATTTTAATCTAGCTGGCTATTTTTTATCTTGGATTAGCCCAAATCTCATACTCATACTCGTCCGTATTTGAAGGTTCTGTTAAGTAATCCTTTCATACAGTCCTACCTCGTATGACTCCAGTCATGTAATAGTCTTTGGGGTAGGCACTGAGCGAATGTGGTGTAAATAAAATGAATGTTATTTTAAGATCTTTTCAAAATTCGAAACTTATACTATAATAAAGATTTTTGTTTTTTTAAAGATATAGGTATAAAACATTAGTTCTACTTCAAGTCTTCTGCAGCTCTAAATATTTGCAAACCTTATCTTTTGCTGCAAACCATATCTCATCAACTATATCTTTTGCTGCAAACCATATCTGATAAACAATTGTTTCGATTAGTAAAGAAAATTCGATTTTTTAATATAGTAACAATCATCAAGCCTTCTAGTAGTTATTCAATGAGGTGTCCAGGTTCAAAATCGAAAATCCGAAATTTCTCTCATTTTTCGCTAGTTTATTCAAGCAATTTTGTCCAACGTTTTGATCTCATATTACTCGTTGTTTTAGCCTGGCTCTGAACCTGAATTATTGGGAGTATGAAGTATTGCTTGACTTAACTAGAGCAAAGTCTGAAAAAGTAAATTTCGGAGTTATGTGCTTTTGATCCTGAACATCTGAAATCAAAAAGAGTAGAAATCAAGATGGCCGCAAAAATAATGATAACCCGAAGACACGATGCCGATATCTACAATTTTTCCTTACGAAATTCTGTCCTACAGACGGCAGACTGCTACCCAAACCCAAATCTGTTATATGACTCTTTAAGAGTTCAAGAACTCATCCTTTAGTAACTACAATAATTTTACAAGCCCACCTTAACCTTCCAAACACTGGGTGTATGCTCCAAGTAGATTTATGAGCATTTAAAATAAAAGGAACAATAAAAAAGATAAGATTAAGATTTTTTGTTTATATTTACGGAATGGGTATTAATAGTCTGACTGAAAATATATTCATCCATTTCGATAAATGAAAAACCTTCCTAGCAGAACTACTCCGTGAGACCATGGTCACGCAATACTCATTGGGATAGGCTATGACGGAGTTTGTTATAAATAAAAGTAATGTTTTTATTACTAAACATGTGTTTATTGCTTCGAGATAAGTCACAACAAGTTTTAACTTTTCATTTGTTTCCTTTTTAATATTCTCGAAATTAAAAATAATCTTGAGCTTTAGTATGAAAAAAAAGGGTGTGATTATGGGAAATGTGATGTGAATCAACTAGAAGCGACATCTTGGGGAACTGATACCATCATTTTTAGCGATGAAAGGATTAATCTTTTTTATATCAAACTCCGCCGAAGCCTACCCTAATATATTTTTAATCAATCTAATAATATCCTTTCGATAAATATGAAGAAAATTCTTAAAAATAAGTAATGCATCGTTTTTTTTTTATTTAGTATAAATGCTCATAAATATCCTTTGTGATTCAAATTCAATATTGTTGGTAATTTCTTATTATTTCTCCATTTGGGAGGCCTTCAGGATTAAAAGCGGAGAGCTCCTAAATTTCAAAAATTTACTTTTCACATCATATGCTAGTTTAGTCAAGCAATTTTATGCTACCTAAACCGGAGTAAAACAATGAGAAATGAGGCTAAGTAAACACTAATTAACACGATATAAAGCTAATTAACCGACAGTGTTATACAAAATTGCATGTCTATATTAGCGAAAAAGCTTAAAAAGTCCAAGTCGGATAATTTCAGAGTTATCCGCCTTTATGTCTGAACGCATTATGTCTTCCTTCTTATCGAGAATATGAAAAGTTACTACTTGCAACTTAATTCGAAGCAATAACCTACGGAACTGATACTGAAAATGAATAAACAATTATTTGCAACGTTTTTAGTAATGTTTGCTAGGATTTTTGGGTCATCATTACGGTTGTATCCAGATGATCCTTATCTGCTAAGAGGGTTGGGACTGTTATCTATATGTTCCTACAATCGATACCATCAGATAAAGATTCTAAATATCGATAATAAGTAAACAAGGGGCGAGAAGACTGGCCTCGAGAAAGCCGACATTCCTGAAGCAGTCCCGTTCCTGGACCCCTTTAACCGAAGCAGTGTTGCCTGCGCAGTGGCGAGCTCTTGTGGCAACACTGCTCTCCTCTGCTGATTCAGTCAGTGCTGTGCTCGCGGTCGTGTCAGTTCTCCGTACAGTGCCGTGTCTCGTCGCGTGTATCTTGGTCGTTCTCCAGTTCATCAACTTCTTGTAGGGTGTGATTCAGTTCTGGGGGAGGTATAAGAGTGCTCATTTCTGGGTGAGTTGTAGACAAGTATTACGTCAATATATATATTTAAGTTAAAAAAATCTTCGTTACATAATTATTATGGTGTTTACTATAAAGATATGGTTGAGGAATGATCGTTTGCCATATATATATATATATATATATATATATATATATAATTGAAACAAAAATGCTATCAGTTCTGCAGGTTGTCCCTTCGAGTTAAGTCACAAGATGTTTTAATTTTTCATTCATTTCCTTTTTAATATTTTCAATAATAAAAATAATTTTATTGCTGACTGCATATTGAGTAAAAAAAAAACCGACTTATAGTTACTATTTAGGTAATATCGTCATCTATACTTCAAAATATTTGTTATGTTCATTTCTTGGTGAAATAATTACCGAAACATTCACATTTCCAATAATTATATTCTTTTTTTTCTGACTAAAGCTCACAATTATTTTTATTTTCGAGAATATTAAAAAGGAAAGGAATGAAAAGTTAAAACTTGTGACTTAACTCGAAGGTACAACCTGCGGAACTGAAAACAATTTAAATCCATATAATTATAATCATAAATACTCATGACTTGGCAGAATTTTATTTTTTTTAATATCAAAATAATATTCATACCACTTAGCCCTTATGACCCAAGGATGCCTAGAGAAAAAACTAAAAAAAAACTGCTGATGTATCTCCACTAATACATCATCAACAATAGGTTTAAAACTCTAACCCCTATAAAAATAAACAAAATATGCAAAAAAAAAATAATACAGTATATAAAAATGTATAAAAAAAAAATGTCTCCTATGTATTTTTAATAAATTGGTATTATCTAACGGTAGAAGATTAATAAAAATTATCTGATTATTTTTAAGAATTGATAGGTTTTTAAAATGTATTAGTTTGTAAAATTTCGAAAAGAACTTTCACGTCTTTTTCGTAACCGTTCCTTTTGACTGGATGTATCAACAGGTCCTGATAAGATACATCTGTTTTTTATCCTAATGAAATACCTTCTCTTTTCTATCTACGTTTCAATTTTTCAGATCATTCGGTTAATAATATAATTTAAGCTATAATGAATTAATGTATTCCTTTTATATTATATCCGCCTAGAAAAAATTCAGAAAACGGTATAAGTCAATGATAACATTATGTTAAGCTTCGAATATAAATAGCTCTCTGTATACCGGTACAATATGTTGACACGATTACAGCCAAGATAAACCATGCGGTGTTTATATTACAGAAGTGTTTATTTTGTAAGGGATATTTGTTTTATGTACAATGCATACCTGCCTGAATTTTTTTACTGTATTTTTAATTTCTTTTACTATAGTTTATTTAGTAAATGAAATGGTAGTATTTTATTTTAAGTATTTTTTTATTATTATTAATTTTAAGAAATTATTTATAACCTTGTGTACGAAAATTTTCTACCGTGTATATTTACTGCTGTTTTTAGTCCACATGGTCAGTGTGTGCTCGCAGCCGACCCTTGTACCAGATGCCAACTACCGTTAGGTACCGTGTACTGGCAAACAACTCGTAATTAATATTCACGCTATATAATTATCGATATATATTTATCGATGCTGGGATATTAACAGTTATCGATGTCATTGAGACCGGTCTGGGAGCCTTTCTCTTTCACCACTTGGCCGATCTGCGGGCGATGACCTTGGCCTTTTGTCCTGGATGGGTAATCCTTCGGCAGAAATGGCAGTAACATCGGAGTTGATGAGGTCTGGTCATATGTCCTTCATCATACCCATACTTTGTTTACTTATTTTTGTTAAAATAAGTATTGTGATAAGTCAAGGTACTATTATTTTATTTCTCAATGATGTTGATAAACTTACGGATCATGGCTATTCATATTCTATTTAAGTATGGCACAAACATTGATATGTAATGTGACAAAAAATAATTCCATTTAAAATAACCAAGAACCAAAATTTTAACAAATAAACTTACAATCATTGGTTTTTTAATTCTAATTTTATAATTAAATGGAGACATCTTTCTTCTAATTTATTTTTTCTAGATAATTATTTCATATTTATTATAATGCAATTGGGAAAAACCACAATGCAAAGCCTTATGTTTCAAAAAATAGACCTACTTACCAGTCGACGTTTCGCCTATTCAGGCATTATCAAGACACCAAAATCAAAAAGGGGTTATGTGAATCGCATCTCGAAGAAAAAGGTGCAATACATCCAACGATCAACAGCCCAAACAGGCTCCAAACATGAGACAGCACCCCACCACCAAGACGTTCAACATAAAACTTACCATTTCATATTTAGGTAAACAAATGGGATTATATCCTTTGTACCATGTTGCATTTGTACTAATGTATTTAGCTTTTCATAAATTTTAATATCAATTACTCCAGAACTAATGTGAATCATATAGCTCCTTCAAAAACAACAATGACATATCTCAGGCATTTTGGAGTTAAGCCTTCGGTAGCAATTGTATTTGTTGAAGATTTTTAATTCAGGAACGACGTATCTGATATTCTATTTCAAACATGTTTATGTTTTTGATGAAGTCATATTTGAGTTGTATCATGTTTGAACTTGAAGTTTTATGGGGATAACGATATAAGTTAAAATAAAAAAAGTTTCAAGCTTTTAAAAATGTTTAATGGTTAATAAAAGATATATCAATACCATTATTACCATAGAAATACTTTGCTTTACACCCAACATTATTTTTTAACTCACATGGAACTTTTAAATACCTCTTGCAAGAGTTATGATGTTTTTCTTTTGAAGTAGCGATATATGTCACTCATATAACATCATCAGGTATTGAATGTGATGAAGATAAAAGTGACTCACTCCGTAAAGATGACAAACCTGATAAACTTTATCTTGTGACATAATTATATAATATGACATTAATATACCTCTTACTGATTCTATATTTATGCTGCTGATATATAAATAATTTTCGTTATGAATTCGTTGAAGTGTTTTAAATCCTACCTTGAGTGTTTAAAGGCCTTCGAATAAAGCATTTAAGTCTGAGGTAACATCCTCTTGTAACATAAATTCAATGTCGTGAATAAATTAATTTATTGTATGAATAAAATATGGAATCAGTAATAACTAATTATCAAGTTTTTATCCGTGATTCACTGACCGTTAAGAGAGATTCACTTTTTTAAAAAACAATATATTTATCTGTATTATTCCAATGTATTTATTTGATTTCAAGGGAAATATTTTCCATTAAAGAGGGGTCATTGCATAAATTGCAAATCGGCTCTTGCAGTTTTTCGCAATCTGCATTCGTTGAACAGTTTTCAATTCTATTTTGTATAATTAAAAATTAAACCTTCGAATACAATACGTAGGTCTAAAAGTAACGTTCATATTTAATTTTAATGAATAAATTATTTTATTATATGAATAAAACATTAAATGATAAGGTCATAGTTAAGCACTTTGTTTACGATTCAATGGCGATGAAAATAAATTAACTCTGTTTAAAAAAGTATATTTGCATTATTGCAATGTAATTTTTTGAGAAGGGTTTTAGGTTTAAATAGGATTCATAATAAATATACTAGGGAGTAAATCAACCATCTATATAAAAATTTCTATCTCAATAATCTGTTTGCCATATTTCAAAGAGATATATCGGAATCGTCGTGGTTCGATGCCTTTCTTAAAAAATGTTCATATTGCTGAAAGCATTCGAACATTTATTTTTGCTGTCAAGCTATGGCAATGTCTGGCCTTGTTTTAGTCGGTTTAAAAGTATAGAATTTAGTAAAACCCTAATTGTCTATAAATTAAAAGTATAAAATAGTATTGCTGTTAGTTGGTTGAATGCAGTCAGTACGATAGGTCAGGGTGCTGCGTGTAATATTTGTTTATTCTTCCGACGTTTCGGCTCGAATATGGAACTATCAGAAGATGAATTTTTGGTACATACATATATTTTCATGTACAAGTTTCTTTGACTTTGTTCTAAATTATTGTGTTTGTAGATAGATTTTGTAACATGGTATTTTAAATTTTATTTCCTCAATAATTTCTGATCGGTCACTGCCTGATCTGCAAGGTTAACCCAAGGGCGATTCTGGTGCCATTTCTTTCCTGCTTTGACTCGTAACACTTTTGTAATTCTTATTTTTTAAACAGACAGCTGCTTTTTCTTTTTCTTTGGATGAATTCAAAACCAATCTAGAATTTGTTGTAGCTGTATAATTTGTGGTTATTTCCTAATTACACAAAATGGTACTTTGGTAATTATCTGTAATTTTTTTTCACTTTACCTTTCCTTGTTCAAAAAGGAAATATTTGTAAGCCTTTGTTGTAAAAATAGCAATAGTTTCGAAATGAAATTTTGAACAACATAATTAGTGATTGGAGGTTATATATTAACAGACAGCTAAAGTCAATTCGAAAAGAATATTGGGTATAAAAATTGCCTATGTAGGGATTTTATGATTAAATTAATTTGTGAATCTATAATTAAAAACATATAAATATAATTATGAAATTAACTTCTTTATGCATAATCGTTTCTCAAAATTACGAAATTCTACTTTGCATAAAATGAGTATAATTCGCTTACAAATGTGTATTTAGAATTAATAAAATAGTTAAATGAAAAACTGCTTTATTAAATTAAAAGTTAAAAAAGTCGGTAATGCTGTTATAAATGATATTTTGGCGAAATATGGGCAGTTTTTCTTGTTTTCTGTTGTTTTTGATACTTCAGGCTTCTTGTATGCAATTGCAAATATTATTTATTTTTATAATTTTTTATTAATTGTTTTAATTTTTAATTATTTTTAAGAGAAAAGATTTGCCCTGGCCGATTTTTTCCTTCTTTTCCAAATCCCATTAATTCGTTCCCTGTGTTTTTGGATTTTTTCTTCTGTCCTAATTCACCTGTTTTCTGTTTTGCCTTTCTTTGAAGCCACGAGCAATTTTAATGTTCCTAGCATTTTACCTTTACTAATATTGTTTATTTTTAGATTATATTTCAGATAAATATTATATTTTATTCAGTTAACATCATATGTCCTTTATTTTTTACGCTACTTCTTCAAATGAGGTGATATTTTTCTGAACCCATAATCTGTAATCGGTAAACTATCGTAACTGACATTTTTCAAACTTTACAGGAGAGCAGTTTTAATGTTAAATTTTTCTTTTTATAGTTGTTCACGGTGTTCAATGATAAAAAGAATAATTTAACATTAAAACTGCTCTCCTGTGAAGTTTGAAAAATGTCAGTTACGACAATTTACCTCTGAGGTACAGATTTTGTGATGTTTATATTATAAAGAAATGCATATGAATTTATATGCCTGCCTGAATAGCTATGATGCAATCTGCATTGGTTGAATAATAGAATTGTTAAATTTCATCGACGGTTCTATTAGAAAGTTCGCTGAAGGTATCGCTCGTTAGCAGCATTACCAAACAGCTCCGATACACCTGATTGGAATTAGATAACGAAACTTGTTACTTCGTCAATTGTTAAGTAAAATGCTTGTAAAATGAAGTTAGGTAACGCTGACCATAAGTCTTGGGATGCCAATCGCTACAATCCATGAAGGGTCTTGAGTTCAGTAAATGGTTCCCCTCAATTTAGGTTCCCGATTTGTAAAGACTGGGTGAGGTTCAGAAAGGTGCTTTAATAATATATTTGATAATTTACCTGCCACAGCCGAATCAGAAACCTTCAGCATAACAATTCAGCCTTCATTCTTAGCTACCCCGCTCTCTTACATTGATGAATACATATCATATACATCTGCTGTCGTAACCTTATGTTTTGCTTATTTTGAAAAGATTTTGCTTAAGTTTTCGCACAAGAACTAATTAGAAAACTCCAATTAGAAGTATAGTAGGGAGGATGATAGTTTTATGAATTTTAATTTTTTAAATTTCGAGCAATAGGCGTGAGCTTAGTAATTATTCTTTTCTTCTTTATCCACCTCACTATTCAAGCATCGAGGAGCCTCTACTGCTTTTTTTTTTCGTTGCTAGGTAAATTTCTTTGAATCTGGTATACTCTAGAACGGTGATAGGCAGTGCTGGAGGCCCATTATCCTCTGGGCAACTGGTGGCTAGACTGTACCCTCCAACTTTGAGTCTTCTCAGGGAATGTCATCCTGAGGTCAGTACTAGAATTAGGCATTGGTAGTATAAAGTGTAAAGTATACTGTTCTAAGGAATAACGTTCTGGGGGAGGTTCTGGCATTTAGACTAGTCTCTGTTTGCTAAATAATGTCTAGACCGAGTATAAACAAGCATTTCCTTCCTTCATTTCTTTTCTTATTATCTTACTGATAATATTTCTGCCTGAGTTTATCGACCCAAGCATAAATTTAAACACGTTAGGGGTATCTGTCAATTATAATTGTGCCACGTCGTGATAACAAATTGGCCAAACAGGTTTCGCCTTGGCTAGATTGATTCCAATCGCTTTTGATTGTAGACCTGCTCCGCTATATATCTCGTAGCTCCTAGAATTACTTTTCTAATTACGAAAGAATTCCATTTGATCCTGTTTCCTGAGTGAACCTTCTTTATTACCCTACTAGAGCGTCGGAGTGTTATATTTAGCCTCACCGTTTGTATGTAACGATTTTTTGAGCCTATGCTCAAGTTTGATACCAAGTTATTATTCCAGGTTCCGACAATATTTTAAACTCTTAGGAATAGATATAGGAGGAACTTGTGAAGTTAATTAAGTTCACATCGATTGTGACGTTACACTGAACTTTTTTTTGGTATGGCTTGTATTGATTTTAATTCTAATTAGCAAGCTTGTAACTGTTTTTGACATTTCTCCGAAACGTCTGACCTTTCAAGCGATAAAATGCATAACAACATTTTGATCTTGAATATTTCCTTTCCATCTCTGATTCCATCAATACTTATCAGATTTTATAGACATAAAATCATGAAAGGCGTTTTTAATCGCGATAATATTGATAGAGCTAAACGTTTGATTATAAATATAAACGTTTTCAACAACTTGGATAGTACATTTATAAATTCTAATTTATTGGCTTGTTCATTTGTTTCGATTAATGTTAACTTTATAAGTTACTTTTTCTGGGTAGTTAATTTTGATTTCATTATATTGTATTAGGGGAGCGAGGGAGTTCAATTTGTAGAGTGTTGAGTTACAATGCTGACGGCTAAAATCCAGCTGAGGAAGATAACTGATTTAATCTTTCCAGCCACCATGGTCAAAGTCAACGGTGGGACCACGGATGGTCAATGTGGTATCTACAAACCGTCCCGGTACTCACCAAGCTTCTATAAAGTTGTCTCTACTCTTAATTTGTGAAAAACCATGTAGTTGAGCGTGATCTCGGGCAAGTCACCTCCCTACTTAACAGTTGTTCTAAAAAAAGTGCAGTTGTAGTGGTGCCGGGTATTCGTTTCTACATTGTAATAGGTTGTATTTTTATTTTATTTTATTAAAGGTGTTATGTGTTCCAAATTCTTTTTAAATAATTAATTCCTTAATGGAAGTATAATGTAGATTTATTTATCTAATTGTTAGTTTAAGAACCTGGGGTCCATGATGAAGAAGAAACAAGAAACTCAAGAAGAAATAAAAGCACGGGTTTAAGTTAGCAAATTCTTGTTATTATCTGATCTCTACATTACCAAGCTCGTGTATTTTATCCAGAAATTTAAAAAGTATGGTTTAAAATTTAAAATACATTCACCTGGTTAATATTATTAATGAATAGCGTTGTTAAGTTGTTTGGTTTAGTTGTTTGGTTAACGAACCCATTGCTGAAAAGCTAATGATGTCTTAGCAGACTGGTAAACATCCAAACTGTGAACTGAGGCGTTGGTGGAAGGATTGCGTTATGAGAGAAAGAAAATTGTTAGCAGAGTATCGGCTACGAACCTTCGGGTTCCCAAAGTTTTATTATTACTTCTATTAGGTTACTTTTGCTTAGTAAGTTTTGAATATGTTACTTAACTTCTATTTTGAGAATACTTTTTTATTGGCACTTTTTTTAATATATGACGAGATTCAAATAAGCTCGTGAATAATTTAGACTTGGCGCGACTGCCATATGGAGGATATACATAATCCATTATGGTGACGGACGGCCGGAGCCCTGTGTCCTAACCCTATCAATCATCCAGATTGCCTTTAGGGCCTTGCTATTCTCCAGGGCCGACCCTTCCAGGATTTCATGTTGGATGTGCGATGAGTCACTGGGATTTAGTCTGGGCGAGGACAGTTTTTGTCGATAACTCCACTCGCTGGCATTCTTACTCATGTATTTATATTTTATTTAACTTGTTGTAATAATTGTAAGAATTAAATAAAATCTTTTAGAGTAAATAAAAACTTAACAACCCATGGAGGGTATGGGATTTAGTACATGGTGTGGAACATGTTTCTATGTTGACGGTTGTGCACGGAAGTGGTTCGGTTGAGATCCCCATCAACCGTTAAGCTTGTCTCCCACCTAAGGATACCCACATCATGAAGGCTGAGAGAGTCCCAGGAGGTTATTCTGATCCCGCAGGGTAGATTCTCGCCTCTTAACAGTTTAAACAGTCTTCCAAAGCCAGTGTTAACCTCGAGATTTAAATAGAAGTAACTAAGTTCTGAGTTATCCTTCTCTCTATATTCAATGATCTTAAATTTATTATAACTCTCCATAACAATTTTTTTTTCTTAACCCTAACTTGATGATGCATTAATTCAAATGTGTAACGGGCGTTTAAATGTTATGACTGTTATAATATTTTTTTATATTAAATTAGACTGATTTTTGTTTATTTACTTGTTTGTTACATTTAACTTCACTTTTTGCTGCTATGCCCTATCGGACGATGCTACCCTGGGAGCCCTAAATCCAGACATAATTTAAGATCTTAAACGAATACCTGACATCTCAGAGCTCGCAATGCTGTGACGGCATAACTGGGGATTCGTTACTCCCTTTAAAGAATTTTAATGTTATGCTAAGCACTACACCCCGGGTGACCCTCAATATACTATTGAGACTATTATTTACTTGATATCGTCACTAAAGAATTATTTTTTACTGAAAACAATGTAAAAAAATCCAATTTGTCTGCTGTTTCAACAATCTTATTTATCTATTTTTAAATTGTATTATGATTCATGGAAATAAATATAAAAAGAGCGTATTTATACTTGTATTGATAAATTAATTTGACATTTTTGTAATAAATTTAATTTAAAACACTACAAATTACTAGTTATATATTTAGTTTAACTTCCCTTTTTTAATTAAAATTCCCTAAAGCGGCACCCACGTTGAAAATCACATCACACTAGAATTCGACTATCGGAGAAATCGGTTTTTGAAAATCAAGGACTTCTACAAACGCCCATTCTTGCACCGTTTAGCAAAACCACAATTAAGCATTTAACAAATATTTTATTCGTCAGTATTTCTCAGCTCTCATATTTCTAACAAAAGCCTATATTTCTACAATCCAAGAAGGGTATTCGGTACATGGTAGGGACCCTATTGCTAAATCGCTATTAAATTAAGCATATGAAGAGATTATTTCTGTCTGAGCTGCAGCCATTAATAATAGGGAACTCAAAATAAAGGGGAAAATCTGGCGGTTGAGCGTTTAGGACAATTCACCTTCTTCCAGAACCAGTAGTATCTACCATGAACTGACCCCAGGCTGTATTCATGTATGTATCAATGTATTCATTCAATTCAGCTGTAGTGGTCCAGGTTTTTTTTTAGTCACTATTATCTCATCCGTCCTTATTTTATACAAACTAAGATATCCCACTAAAAATTAAAAAAAATATTGTACGTACTTTACTTGAAAAAAGGATGTGAATACTGAAGAATTTAGAAGATTATACAAAGTGAAATTTCCGATCATATACCCGGTTAATATTATTCATGTTATAGCGTCGCGAAGATTAAGGTAGGGTTTTAATTTTGTGGGGTTGAGTGACGAATCCATAAAAAGTCGGTAAGAGTTGTGCAGACTATTAATCGTATAAGGAGTAGACCGAGGCGTTAGTGGGAGGCTTATTTTGAATAATAATTATAATTTCCATTTAAATTCATCCAATCTTTCTTTCATAGAAATAAATTTTCTCGAAGAAGGTGCCTCTCTATATACGATTACTGCTCACGTATTCGTTACTAAAATAGACTACCGCCATATTTTGTACTTAGAAAGTTATACACTATTAATATCCTCTTCACATAAATATTTAAATTGCAAATTTATCCATTATTATTACAGAAGCAGCCTTGTGATGACGTAACAGAATTTACTATTATAAGGTTACATTGTAAATTGCGCGGTGACATGAAATAGAATGAAGTGGAATTCCACCTCATTGCGACCTTGCCACCGAGCACAAAACGTTAATAAGATTATTCTCTGCTTCCTTCCAAGGATATTTCCCAGGTGGAACTTAATTCAGTTTCCTCCGGAGGAAATGGCTATGAGAAAATCTCCTTGATGAACCTGTAATTGCGCCACATTCCAGGACATCTTAGAGAGCTCAGCCTGCAATCAACAGGACTAGAATCCTTCTAAAAACACGAATAATTCGTATCTCGTCCTGGGAAATCAGCGTATCGTATCGATTATATTAGAATTTAATATATAAATATGATATATATTAATTGGCCGTATATACGAGGAAGAATATATGTGGGGAAGAAATTGATCCGGGTGGAGTTCAAAGAAAGAATTTCTTAAATAGGGTTGATTATTATATATTTGAAAGCCAACGTTTCAGCTCACACTGGAGGCCTTCTTCAGGGCTTATAGTGTTTTAAAATCTCTCATTTATCTTCATTATAAGCATTGAAGAAGATCTGCAACGTGGATCGAAAAGTTGACTTTCAAATAAATAGTTCAACTCTATTAAGAAATTATTTCTTTGACCTCCAACCGGACCATTTTTCCCCCCGAATAAGATGTATATTAGTCAGATAAGCAATTCGATTTATATATTTCAATTGTTTATACTTGCTCTTTATTTTCGAGAGCAGGATAACTCAGTGTGAGCTGCAGAGCTGTAGTTGCCGGGGGCGATTCCGGCAGCCGCAGATTATTTAAACTATTTGCATCGATAGATCTGAAGACACTCTTGGGACTCATATAGACTCCATTGCTTACCCTTAATAGGGAGAAAACCTGGTGGTTGTACGTGATCTATTAATAACAGTATTAAAGGGTTTTTTTGTATGAATAAATTTACTTGTTTATTACATTTCTTACGATTCTGCTTCTTCTTCCTTTACCAATACAGCCAGTCTTAAGTATTTAGGCTTCAGTACATGTTAGAGACTATATTACTATACTAGAATAATGGTTGTGCATGGAGGTGATTAGGCCGACCAAGGTTTTTCCATAATTAAGGGTATGGTCGCAAGAAGGTCTGTAGATTCCAAAGAGCCTTTCCGTTGCTATTAACAGATACAAATACATACTCACCCACCCTGCTCCAAATTTCATGGATATGCTGGTATATTATTACTTTTTATTATTTAATTTGTAGCTTAAACTTGTCTAGCATACATAATAGGGAATGGGTTTTCAGAGACTTTGTCGTTGCTATGGTTACCAAAGTTAAGACCATCTTTGATACCACTTGGCTGGGTGATCCCTTAGGGGAAGTCCTGTCAGCTTACTGGAACCATCTCCCCAAGAGATACCTGAACTCGAAATGTCGGTTTTTTATAACTCAAAGCTGCTTTATATAAGTCCAAGAAAAGATTATATTAATAAATAATATTAATATTTGATAGCAAAGCATGATTCATCAGAATTTTATAAATTATTTTTTTTTATTCCCCGAAAAATTGTCGGCTTTAGGTTTTTGTTATTTTTTTTTTAGTTTCTTTACTTAGACCATAAAACCTGTCTACTTGAACTGAAAGCGAACTTGTTTATTGTTGATTTAGAAATTTGTACTGATACATATCAGACTTGACCTTAAGTAATAGTTATAGTTTAGTAATAATTCTTCATACCGTTCTGGAATAAAACAGATTAAAATTTTGAGAAATAATGTTTAATTATTCATTTTTTTTTACATTCATATAAGAATTTTACTGGAATTGAATTCCTTAGTGAACCCGATAAGATTTTTGTTGAAGATTATTTTTAATGTGTTTTTTTTATTTTATTTTTTTCTTTCAAAAGCAAAGTCGTACTTCGTTGCTGCGTTGAAGAAATAATAAAAAAGTTTGAGAACTTGAGTAACGTGGGTTCCAACATGAATATCTGCCTCCTGTGGGAGTGCGGCGTGGGTGAGAGCATTAATGTTGGATATTTCGATATTTCTTGTTTCCATAAAGTCTTTTTATTACAGTACAGAATGCTTGATTGGAAACTGATCGTAAATTATAAGGTTTTTTATTTTTATTTTATTTTTTTCTGCGCGTATCTTTACGCTCCTCAGTACTTAATGTTTTCTGAATTCTATTTCACTACTGTTACATTTACTTTCTTATAAATTTATGATTCCCTGTAGCTGTTGATATCAGTCATTGTTTCTGTTTACATCGTATTTTCATTTCATTTTAAAATATATTTCAAATATATTTTTTTGTCACAAGATTCCCATTCAATTTGCATTTTGTTCTAATTAATATTATGAGTATATAAGTTTAATACTGGCTCTGTAACATATCGCTCATCCAAAATAATTACGAATAACTCAAAATTCGGCTTTTTGTGTTAAGCTTTCAGTAGCCATTGTCTTGGTTGAAGGTAAATTCAGGAATCTGATATCCAATTACCAATAAATATTTTTTTTAATTAGGTAATATTCTGCTTTGTATCATGTTTGAACCGGTGTATTAAGTTTTATGGAATTGATGACATAAATTAAAATAAAAAAAGTTCAAGCATTAAACATTTTCTAATGGTCAATAAAATAATCTGAATACAATCATTACTATAGGAATGTTTTGCTTTTCCAATACCTAAATTTATATTATTTTTTACTCACATAAAACTTTCAAATACTTCTATTGAAAAATTAGGTTTTTGAGTTATGACGTTGTTCTCTGAAATAGCAATATATTCGCCTTCGAAAATATTCCTCATATAGGATTACATTAAAAAATTGAAAAGGTTTAAAAGAAAGAAAGAACTTTACCACTAATGATAATGGGCTCAGTACATGATGGAGGTAATACTATCTCTGTTCCAACGGTTGGGCAAGGGTATGATTTGACCGGGACGACATTACAGATGTTATATTTTCTCCTAATGAAGGATACTAATTTTAAACAGGCTTGGTGAACCCCAAGAAGATCTACAGACTCCGTAATGTCGGATTTAAAGCTGTTAACAGAATAAATTAAATTATTTATCACAGCTTGCTTCGAACCTGGGAACTTCAGCTCCGAAACCCTTCTCGCTTAAATATATGGGTAACAGTAAATAATTACCTTTGAAGCAATACCCTAGGCCTACAGGAGTAATTGTATCAAGATAAATGAGGAAGTTTGTTTACGAGTAAAGCGGTATACTAACGTCAAGGTGGTGTCTCTTAGGACCAGTATTAATGACCTTATTTAGACAATCCCAGAATTAATCCGTCTAGAAGACTTTATTCTATCTCTAATTCTCGTAAAATAGTTGAGGGCGCTTGTTCAGGTAGGGTTCTCAGACCCATAACAACTAAATTAGGTCATTAATCCGGAGCAGTAATCCCCTTGGGCTGCTTCACAGTCGTCGACTATATAATATATAAATATTATATTTCACAAATTAAATTATGCAACCAAGGAAGCTTTTATCAACAGCACACATACAACATTCTAGTATATACAATACACTTAATTCCATGCTCCTTTAACCAGCTTCCATTGGCGTTTAATGCCATTGACGCGGCTGGGAAAGGAGGCAGGGGCCTCCCGGACTCCTGCTTTGCCCTCATTTCTAGGGAAGAAGCTTAGTTTGGGGACATTGTATTTTATTATTATTAGTTATTTTATTTTTATTATCATTTTCGCATTTATTTTGTTGGTATTTCTGCATGTATATATTTTTATTACATTTATTTAATTATTTTATTTTATTTTTAATTTGTTTTATGAAATTATTGTAAGCTTAGTTATTAGCACTATTATTTAATGCCCACAAGTGGCAGATTGTAATATTTCAATAAAGTGTGTTTTTCTCCCTCAGAAAATACACTTATGTACTTCACTCGAAGAAACCCGTTTTAAATTCTCTCTCTGTTTATTCAACTACATACTCAAGAAATGATGAATGGTTAGAACATTAAAAAACCATAAAACTGCAAATGTAAAGTTCTTTTGCCGGAATAATATTTATATTATCGTCTGAAGAAGATGCATAAAATAACGCTTAGTATTATTCACGTCACGAAGCAATATCATTTCTCATCAGGACCGGATTCGAGTGTATTTTATTTTCATGAGGAACCGATCTATGAATACAAATAAACCCGAATCTCTTATTTCCATACAAGGGTAATGCCTGAGGAGAAAATCCCGCATAATGTTATCGGGAAAAGAATGATTTTATTGTGGAGTCTGGAGTAGTATGATCAAGGAAATGGTTTTCTTATATTACTAGACTGTTGCTGTTATATAACTTTAGTATTAGTATAAATACACATTATTTGTGTATCCAAATAAAGAATTAGATAAGGTTGAAAATTTCTAAAAGAAGGGTTCAGTAGATACCAGAGGCTGTAGTGCTTCTAGAACAAGAGTTATGAGGGTGGTGATTTGTCAGAGATCATTCTCGATCGCCAAGGCTTCTCCCTCCAATTAAGGGTACTCACTTTGTAAAGGCTTAGTGAACCCTAGAAATGTCAGTAGATTACAAGAAGTCCTTTCGTAGCTTTTAACAGATTAAATAATTTATCTACCAAAGCCAAATTTGAAGCCAGGACATTTGGCAGACTGACTAAGCTTCTCTTTAAGAAGCCAAAACTATTTGCTTTGTTCTAAAATAATTGCTGGCAGCTTTGGTATCGTTATTATATTTATTCTATACCGTTATTGATACAATAGTTTTTTATTTTTTAAGTGTCATACAGTTATAAGTTAGGCATGAATCGGTTGCTAGACCGAACTTTTTAAGGAGAACTACTTAAGTAGGTGGGCGAAGTAGTTCATTTCCCTGAATCGTTCCTTTTGAGATAGTTCATTCTAATGAACTACATAGCTCATTTTTCAAAAGAACTAGAAATGTACTAAACTAAGAGAGGAATTGAGCTATGGAAAAAGGGGGAGAAACAAACAATTTTTTTATATTTATGATATATTTACATTAATTACATTTATTTTCTATATATTATTCTAGACTAATTTTACATTATTTACACTTATTATTTTGCATTACTGGAATATGTAAATTCAAGTAGTTTTGTATATCTTATTTTTAATTATTTAATGTAAAATTTGTAAATCATCGGTAATTTAAATAAGCAAATAAATTGAATTTTCACTTGATCCAAACTATCAAAGACCATACTATTACAGACTACACATATAGCAACTCGTACACATCACGATTAAACCTGAAAACGACGAACAACGTAACGACGAATTAGTTCAGTAGTTCGTCTTTCGATCGTAGGTCAGACGCCGACGGTCCCCTGTCCGAGTGTGATAGCTGGTGAGTTGTATGAACTAAAAAGAACTATAGTTCACCAAAACAGAGAACGCTCTTTATAGTTCATTTTCCGGATCTAGTTCAATGAATTAGTTCGTTAACGTACTCATCTCTAAAGACAACTGTACTATTTCTTAATCCCCGCTATCTTTTTCAATAACTATCTGTTAAGAAGAGCGAATATTTTAAATTATTGTTTATTCCTTCGATGGTTTTACATTTCTAATGACGTAACTGTTTGTGAAGCGATACATATTCATTTCATTTCTTTTTCAGTTAGACAGATTTTAGCTTGGAACGGATATAAGCAAATATGAATAGGCGGTTGAGAGTGAGGATATGCTTACTGAGAAGTGTACCGGCTGGATGATATTGCTTTCGGCTCACAAGAGTTCTGCTAGAAAGCCGCTTGTGGTCCATTTCCCGAAATTAATTCAGTGAGCACGTACTCTCTCCTTGAAGTGCTCCATCAAGCCTGAGTGTGCTATGAAGCCGAATTAAATCAAAGCCAGTTATTAAAGTATGGTTCTCAAAATACAAAACTGTTTTATCTAATAAAGGAATCAGTTCACAACATTGCCTCCGTTTCGCAATAGCTCGATCTAATTGTAAAAAAGTTTAACGCATCTTAAACGGAATATATTATTGATAATAGTAATCGGAATATGACCGATAAAGATGTGTGAAAGGTTTTGGGTAAGCAATATTATTATTCTTATGAAAAAGAATTGTTCTTATAGTTTTTAAATTCTCGAAAGATTGATTCAGTGAAAATCTCAATTAATTTTAGTAGATAAACGATTTTTACTTTATAACTTTATAACTCAGCAGGAATCTAATAACATGAGAATATGTCTTAAAAGGAATTTATTGAACTCAAAAAATAATTCTATTATAACTTTGCTTGGAACTTTGCTTTTACCCTGAAATGAAAACTTTAAACGTGGTTAGGAAATTACTTTTGTAGTCATTTCAGCAATATCGGCCCTTTTTATTGATTAATTTAAATTTGTTGAAAGTTATTTTAAATTAACATCTTGTAGTAGCAATAATATTGAAAAACATTTTGGTTTACTAAAAATTAAAAGTCGTATCCCTCTTAAAATTTTAAACAAAATCATTAGTTTCTATGAATAATAAAAAACACATTAAACATCATAACCACATTGCTTTTGTTCAACAACAGGTATAATGTTTAACATAATGCAAAAATTTACTTAATTAAGATCGTTATAATAGCTACGACATTCTTAAAAAGAAATTAGTTTCTAAGTACTGATAAATTCACATTTAGAAGCTATCACCACATTAAGGTTATAATATGACATCATCAAAACGAACATAGAGTGGGTATTGTTACGGCGAAGAATTCAAACTTATTTTTCATCCCTCCAAAAATTATATCTAAGCTAATAATATTTTCAGTTGTTGTTTTGTATTCATTGGTGATATAGTAAATATTAGTTTAATTTTTTAATGAGTAGATAGTAGATGAAATAATATGTACGTTTATATTCTGTTTATAATATATTTTAATTAATTAAAGACAAATAAACAAGAAATCGCAATATTATTCAAACGTTTCAAAACATATAAAACAAAATAGATAAGAATAATAAAAACTAATAAAATATAATAAAAGAACAAGCTATACATTAAATCACGACGTACCCCAATAGCAGTTACGATTTCAAAGATCATGAGAGGCTTATAGTCTCGGATGGCATGCCACCCGTATCAAAGTGGATCCCTTCTGGTGGAATAACACCTGTCATTTCGCTAATGGCGATGGTGATTACCAGAGTGCGCTGATAGCCATCCATTCCCAGAAGTTACAAACGGAAAATTAACAGAGAACTTTACAAGCTCGGGAATAATTTTCACAATCGCACAAAAATGGAAAAATACTTAATTGCACTCTTTAAATTCATACATGTTGGATCAAAAGAATAGTGTTTCAATATTTTGGAAATAATCTATTGAACAAGCAAATGACTCGTTAATATATCATATTTTAGTCGGTTACTACTGATGATTTCGAAAACTTTGTTGTCAATCAAGGATAATATTCCTTTTTCTCATCTTGGAATCTTCATACAAGACTGAAAAGACTACTTCAATCCTTATTAGGAAAACGCTTTAAGCTCCCAATTAATTACAAAAGACTCATGTAGATGACTATTATAAGACCAATTTGGACTTGGAATAGAGCTTTGGGATTCCACTTAGCCATCGAGTTCCTCTCGTATCCAATCCTTACAATCCAAAATCCTTCGTGAAATCTTCAATGCTCCTTACTTTGTTACGAATAAATTCATCCATTATGACCTTAACCTTAATTAGCATTCGTTGTTGATTTGGCCCGAACCCAATATCAATTGTTTCATGACACAAAAGTTTCCTCTTCAATTACCGATAATCGTTCTGACAAGAATATGGCCTCGTGACCTTTTAAGTTGAATTTGTTATTGGGAACTTCTAGCTATTAATTCCTCAACTTGTCTTTATTTCATACTATTATTCATCATTCATTCTACTGGTACTTACTTGTTTTATTTAGATAATACAATTCTAAATTTCAATTAATTTAAAAAATAAAATATTTTTTCTCCATTAGAGAACATTATCAAATTCTTCCAGAGTTCGCCCCTATCTATTTTTTATTACAACAATGCCAGACTTATAATTTCTTCAAATAAACAAAATCAAAAATGCATTAAAGAGAAATTTTGAAAATTTGAGATCATCTTCGAAATTATTCAAATAACAATGCGACCTAATTATTACAGAAGTGCAATTAATTTTAGATCGATATGAGGAGTTGTATCGACAAAATGATAAAAACTGATTACATAAAGTACTGCTTCTGGTAAGTCGACTTTATTGAAGAAGTTGATGTAACTTCACAGACTTATACCTATCTAATAAATAAGCAATTTCAGTTCGGTACAACTTTTCGTTCAGGCTTAAACTTAGATTATACTTAATCGCAATACTTTCCCTAACTTTATATTTCATATATAGGTAGCAGAAATTTAAATTTCAACTTTATTTCATGGATTTAATTCCAATAAGTCCAATCATAGGCACACCGAGATGCCTATTTAAAGCAGTTTATATATACAATGATATATATATATATATAAATGCATGTATATGAGTAAGCATAGAACCAGCTAAGATGCTTGGAAAGCTCAAGTGAAAGGCACTGTCGCCGGATCATTTGCCTGACCTCCTGGCCCACTATAGTGTTTCTATTTATATACTTTTGACTGGTTCTAGTAAATGACACTAACGTATGACAAATAATACAGCGGTATTTTATTGTTATATTCAATATTTACCTTGTAATATTTCCTACATTTTCATAAAATAAAATAGCTGCAACCTAACTCAACCACATGCTAATGGATATGCTTCTTTGAATTTATCCATTTGTAGTATAATTATAATTCGTAGGTATTTAAAGTGACTGTTGAGGATACAGAGATAGGAGGGAATGAGGTTGAATACGTCGAGAATTTTAAGTATTTAATTTCTATGATAATTTTTTTCCTATTTAAATAATACAATCTGCCACACTTAAAGCCATAATTGCTGAACTAATGGCTTAATTAGATATCTAGGATTTCATTCACACAGAAGATGAAAAAAATTCTATGGTAACTAGAAAAAACGATATTCAGGAGTAAATAAACTCTTGGTTAAAGGCAGGACAAACCTGTTATTTTTCGGTCTTGAGATTAATTACCTCGTGCCTTTTGTTTCAGAACTTAAATATTAAAATTTTATAAGGCTTTACCCATCAAATTGTTCTATATAAGTGTGAAACGTAGCCGTTATCATTGAAACATGAGCAACGCCTTGAGGTCTTCGAAAACATTCCGTTTTCGGTTATTGTGCAAAACATTCGGTTCAAATAAGGACAAGTCCGCTGAAGAATTTAATGGTTAACAGCGTGGACATAAATATAGGAAGGGAATCTTGAGAATACAGGTGATGTTTAAGTATTTAAGGTCTGTGATAAAGACAATTTGAATTTAGGAAATTCTTCTCATTTTTCGGTTTTGATATAACTTAGGTCTTTTGTCGCGAAACATATAAGGAAGGAAAATGTACTGCGCAGAATATTCTGACCAAAAAAAGACTATTTCAGTGGAGAATTTGTGTGTAGTATGTGGAAGGATCGGTTCCTTAGTGATTTTACAAATTTGGACGATAAACTTCAGACACAAGCTTGGAAACAGAGTTTGGATACTAAGCCAAAGACCAGATTAATTGGAATGCAGAATAATAAGTGCGGATTACTTGCCAAAGCAATCCCCATACTTTGTTTATTTAGATGATAACACGATATTAAGAAAATAATTTATCCCAGTAAAAAGAATGAGATCTGAATGATATCGATGGCCTTCCGAAATGAAGATATCCTGTAGCATTCCATCTCTTGTAGATCCTGAATAGATTCACCCAGTAGTCGGAGATCCTTATCCACATCTCATCTGCAACATCCTTCCTTTGTCGGGCCTCAGATGTTTCGGTTGTTGGTTCGTATGAAAGGATATCATCACCAAGACTTTTGTTCTGGAAGGAGTTCGGCAGTTCTGTAAGAGGGCCATGTTTCTTCATCATACTGATTGGCTAAGATTCAATGAGGTGTGGTCATTGAAATGAATCCTTTCGACATCTCGTCTTTATTTGATAGTAACCAAACCCACCGGTTCTTTATATTGTACTAAATATTCCTGTGGTGATTGTTAATTAATTGATGTTAACTTGAATGATTAAATTTTAATAGCAATTCTGCAATTAAAGTATTTTATTGCTTTATTGTTAAAAGAACATCAAATCTACAATCTTTTCGATGTAAACCATTTAGAATGATTACAAAGTAAAGTAAGTGACCACTGTATTCCGACTAACTCAATGTCATGTTCCTTATCTCAGTTTTCATCTTGTACATTCCGTCATAACAACATACTGATAAGAGATATCGCTTCAGCTGGCGTGCACTTAAACACGATGATTCGATTAAACAGCTGTTGGATAAGGTATCTTTTATCACCAATAATCAATTCGAAACCCTGGGGTGACGATGAGTATCGTATTTTCCCCACCTGATTTGTGAAAACTTACTCTTAAAATTTGTTGATTGTTCATATTTTTATGAGTTACGCTACAAATGAACGTTGATATACTTTAAAGATGTAATATTTTTGGTTGTATTATTATTTCTTTCAACTAAAGATTTTTAATATCAACTAATTTTATATCGAAAAAAAAACAACGAAAAAAGTTAAATTTCATTTTTTCAAAAATTTAACTGATGTATTTGGTGTCAGAGTGAGCGCAAAGTGGCTCAATGGTAGTGTACTGAGTTGCTTGTCGTGCCGAAGGTCCTGGGTTCAAATCCCGCTCGATGGCAGATTTTTATTTAATCCTTAGAGGCCGTAGATGGATCTGGGACCCTCCTGGGGCTCACCCAACCAAATTATTTTTTAAAACTAAATTCACCATAGCTTCGTTAATGATCACAACATAGAGAACTCTTGAATGTAGGTCCTAACTGTATTGTTGTCCATCGATTGGTCTCTGGCAGTTCAAACATGATGCTTCATATCTCGTACCTCGTAGTTATGTATTTATTACATATGCAAACTACTAAATGTATTTACCGTTCTTTTTTATTTATTTTTGTTATTTAATATTTTTTATCCATATTCTGTTAAATCATTCTACATAAGTTTTAAACAGCCCTAAGGGTTAAAAGTTCAACTGCAAAATTAATTTGTAAGAAGGCTTATATTATATATTCAGTGGGTTTAGAGCATCTTTCCAAAAGCTTTTAGACGTATCTTGGATTTTTCTCGTCGCTTTTTGTATAAATAATTGAATTTTGTTGAAAACTTCTTTCTGTTTTTGATATAAACCATTCTGAATTATTAAAAAATTTAATTTTATTTTATATGCCGTAGTGGATAAACGCTCTACTAATAATAATTCATGGAAGAAAATGGTCCTAGACGAGGTCAATGAATTTCTCTTAGATATGGAGAAATTTTTATTAAATAGCCAACGTTTCGACCCACTTTGCAGGTCTTCTTCAGGGCTGACGAGGGAGGGGTCGGGGTGCTCGATGTCTTCACGTCCACATTTTACATCACGAATCTATGGAGTCAATTGGTAGATACTCTACCCTGACCATTTTCTTCCACATGTACAATCAAGGTCAATTATTATCATTCAAGAACAATAATAATTCGATATTATTAGAATAGTGTAATTCTAAGTCAGGTAAAAGTCCAAGTATATAATATTGTCTATAACCGTAAACCACATTATTTTTAATGCTTATGTATTTTTAGAACTATATACATATACATTGGTAACATAGTTTATCACTGAATAGTTATTACATATACAATGCATAGTACATATACAATAATTATTACTGAAAAACCAATGCCAAAAATTAAAGATATAATATATTAAAATTAAAGATATTATCATTGTCTTCAGTAAAACAACCCAGACTGTTTCTTTCCATATCCAATTTCGCCTCACTTGAGATGTGGGTGCTGGCTGGTGGGTGTTATAGCCGGCTCTCATGTCTCATCTGGTTTATTTATGTTATCACAAAAGGCAATGTTTAAATTATAATTTTCGATGAATTAAGTTTTTCAAGTTCTGTCGAGTTAATTTGGAGTCTATTCTATTTCAGTATATTATTTTTTCATTCCATATTATTCATCAAATATAATTGTTAAAATTCATTGCTTTGATTTCAGTCATTGATTTTGATTGTAGGTTTATAAATATTTATTTTTTTTTCATTTCACGTGCTTTTCAGTTTCATTTGTTTTGTTAAGATTTTATAGCGATCGTAAAGGCTCTTAACACAACATGTTCATGATAGGTAAAACGCTTAGTTCTTACGAAAACAACAAAAGATAAACTGTTGGACAAAACAAAACTTTTATTACTCAATGTTGTGTTCAAAACAAAACGATTTCAGTACCAACGTAAAACAATCCAGGAAAGTCATCTTGTTGCTGTTCCATTGTTCATTCGTCGATTCGAATTTCCGTTGATCTATGTCGTTTCGATGTTCGATCTCGCTACAATTTAATATATAATAGAGAGTAAAATAATTGTCACCATATCCCCTCACACCAGCGTTTTCCGGAGTTTGGAAAACCTTTATACTCGAATTGGGACTAATGTGGGTTGTATGTAAATCCTTTTGAATATTTATAGAAAGAGTTTTCAAGTCCATGCGATGTCTAAATCTATTATTCAACTAAATCTGTTCTATTACTGAGTTAGTACTGCCCAAAGAATATGTAATTTTTCAGGAAAATTTTCGTCTCTACCATATCCAGTTTTATGCACACTCTATTTTCTTTAATACCTTAAATGTAATATGAACAGATACATAATTCAATTATTGGAAGTTAGTATTTAATTTGTTTATGATTTAATATGCTTTATATTAAATAAATTACAAAATATTATAATTTGATTGATTGAAGACGTTAAAGTTTTGTAAATTTTAGACTATAATCGATTCAGCCTGTTTTCTCACTAGAATACCGATACTGTTTCTGTCCTTCCTCCGATCTCCTGTCCTACTTCTTTTCATCCAGTTTCATCTTCTCCATTGTCTACAGCTTTCATTGTCTATTCATCATTAGCCTTTGTTACAGCCATCCTTCTGTAATTACAAACCCCCAGCCATAATGTCTGCTACGAATTCTCCGTATGATTCTACGTAATGTCTTGAGTTTATCATACAACATTGTTTGTATTACATCTTTAGGTTTTTTTATAGTTCGTTTAAACTCTGTTCAAGAGAAATAATATGAAAAAAGTAATTATTTATTGATTTACTGGATAGATACATTAAGTACGTATTAATTTGTAGGATGAAAGTAGTTCAATCAGTAGGATGCTGGGTTACAGAGGTCTAAGTAACTAATACGGAACCGGGTGTGGAAGAAAATTATTTATTTTTTGGAAGCCGTAAATCGACTCTATGTCATCTAAAGACTTTCTGGAGCTCACCCAGCTCTAAAATTGGGTAACCTGGATTATGAAAAAATCTGGCGGTCGAGTGTGATATCAGTCTAATCAGTTCCATTGTATGTAAACAGTACAGTTGCTGTCACGTATTGAATAATGCCGTAGTGATACAGCATTATTTTGTCGAGCCAACTCATTACTTACACTTAAAATGGATGATTCTTTTGGTTTTGATCATGTTGGGATTATTATAAAATTTATATTTTATACATAAAAGTAATGTTGTTTATTCACGCCGATTATTATAGATACATTAAAATTGTTATTATTTTGACGACATGCCAATTGATTACTTACTCTTAAATATGCAGCCCTGGTGAGTATGTGGTTGAATCGAATTTTGCCCAGAGAGAGTTTATTGTATTAATGGAAGTGGAATTGTTTCATTCTGGTAGTTTTTGGCTTGAAATGGAGTTGTAATAAAAGCAAAAACTTCTATTCAAGCCAATGTCTGACTTATCCCCTCATAAATTACAAAAATAAAACGATTTCGCCTCTATAAATACAAGAAACTCATATTGGAGAAAATTCGACTTAACCACTTATTCACTGTGGCTGTTGAAATAAACCTTATGGATCGTTGATATTGTTTTGTGTTATCAAGTTAGGATTATTTTAAGAGTTTTATTTAATTAAGAAAAATATTTACTCCTTAATATTCTACATTATTTTGATTAAGGGTGAGGTGATTCTTACACTGGTAATATTGTATGATTTTTTATTATATCTACATCCCTGGTGAATTAGTGGCTAAATCGAATTTTCTTCAAAATGAACTTATACTAACGACGCGGTGTGTTATTTTTGAAGTGAATAAATGACATAAATCAGCCATTGGCTGGAAAAGGAGTTAATGCTTATATTGCAACTCCATTTGAAGCCAAAAACAACAAGTCATTGTTCTTTTTTCCTCCATACAGTTAATATCTTTCTGGACAAAATTCACCACTTATTCACCGGGGTCAATAGATATTTTCTTGTGTGATACCTATAAGTATTGCTACCAATTACTTTATTCTCTAATATTTTTATTTTTCGAAAATAAGCTCTTTCATGTACAGATAGTTCTGACTGAAACTAGCAACACCCAGAGAATTGGAATGCGCTGGAGATTCCTGTCTTGAGCCGCTTGGCTAGTTGTTATAACTGTT
This sequence comes from Arma custos, assembly GCA_037127475.1. Taxonomy (NCBI): domain Eukaryota; kingdom Metazoa; phylum Arthropoda; class Insecta; order Hemiptera; family Pentatomidae; genus Arma; species Arma custos. Next base: position 92,555,565 of record CM073763.1, on the reverse strand, counting down.
TCGGGTAGGAAGTAGGTTAGCAGAGCTCTGGATATGTCCCACTGGAATTAGGCCCACATTCAGCTTAGCACAAGGTGTAAAAAACGTTATTTTTAAAATTAAAATCACGTCACAGTTATTATTGTAACGATAACACCGAATGTATTCAAACTAAGTTATCAAAACAAACCTAATAAAAATAACAGCATTATAAACAATTTCGAATTTTAATGGCTTCAGCTAATTTGCTTACCATTACTCCATTTTTTCTGGTTTAATATTAGTTTGCCTTGCTTTTTCCATTAATAAAGTTTTTTTACATAATTAATTATGAACTTTATGATGAACCCTATGATTTTTATTTATATTTTTTCTAAACTATAATTGGATTTATAAAAGCATTTAATAATAAACTGTTCAAATATTCCTTTGTTTTAAAAGATTTTTTTTTTTTAATTTTACTTATCATTATTAAACTAAATTTTTTTATTGTTAAATATTATTGCTCTTATATTATATTATTGATATTATTATAAACTGCAATTTATTATTTTATATATAGAGGCAAGATTTGTCTCAAGCGCCACTGTAAATTTTAAATTTAAACATGTCTGTATTGATTTAAAATAATTTTAATGATTTGAATTATGTATCGGGATTTTTTTGTTTTTATGCTCAATATTATTTTTATAAATTATTTTAGCTGAGTTATAGAATAATGAGTGGTAATGACACTTTATCGTTTTATGTTTTGGTACAAGAAAGTATATAGCTGTAGATAACTTTTTTTTAGATGTGAATTAAAAGCTACAGATCATTCTTTATATTCAAAATCATCAAATGAATGCCGGGGAATAATTTTTCAATTAAAAGAAATAAAATCATCAAAATAATATGAATACATAAAGTAAACTGCTACACTCTTAGCTGTGATAGCTTTTTGATAAAAGACTAGACGACGTAAACACTTCTTATCAACATATCTTTACATAAGCTAGACAAGCAACATCTAGGAAATGATCTTGTTTGTGGTAGCTGATCAATTTATTGATTAGCTGGTTGAATGTCCGGTCCCGTAGAACAATATGCATTTTGGGTTGAACATCAGGTAGCGAGGTATATTCTGTATTCAGAATGCTGATTTGCTATGCAGAAGGGGCTAATCCGGCTGTGAGAGATGAAATATTTTATCTGTTAACATGCACAGGTGGACCCTATAAGATCTAGAGATCCTTTTGCGATCTCCTATCCATCCTCTATAAAGTGTGTATCCTAATTTGGCTAGAAACCTGGCGGTTGAGCGTGATCTCGGATCCTTCTCCGCTTAACTGTTATTCTGGAGACAGTACAGTCTCTTCCATGTACTGAATCCAAGTCTCTAATGGTACAAGTTTTTTTTTTACTTTGACGTTTTTAAATATTAAAAGTTATTTTCTCCTATTCTTAAATGTAATATATTAAAAAATTACATTAACCAAAAAGTTATATTTTTCGATATACGTTACCTAATTTCTAGTTAAGGGTCATCTCAACGATCGAGTTCTTATTTCTTTAATTAATAACCACTTATCATCAAAAATCGTTAATATTTTTTCTCCGAAGAAAACTACATCAGTAGCACTCAGGTTTTTTCTCAAACTCGTTTTGACAAACCAGTGTGTACAATGGAGAGGAATGCGAAGCTATGAGGCTGTAAATGCCAAGGAAGGTCAAGTGCGATGCCTGTGGCTCACTCAAGAGGCTTCTATGAGACAACAATCATTAGTTAAACATTTTTAAGGTTTTACTACGAAGTCTATTCATCAATTATGAAGAACTGATGACTGTTTAATTAACCATTCGTTAATTTACTTATATTTTACTATTTAAAATACTTTCTTACAACGTTAATATAACCCTAAACAATATATAAATTTAATTATTCTCCTATCCCCCCGCTACTGCGTGAACATTGAACCTGTACTTCATACCCTAGCCTCTCTGTTAGTCACTGCTGCGAAACTGCGCACATTGCTGCAATTCATAATTTTACTATTGAAGCTAAAGTTAAAGAATATACACAGATAGGTAATAAACTAATTTTTACAATCGAAAATTATAAATGATGTAGTTTTAATTACTCCATAATACTTTAATTACTCCATTAATTAACCATTCTTAAATTCACTTAGATTTTACTGCATAAAATACGTTTTGGCAAAACCTCTATGTTTTGACAAAAGATGGGAAAACAAAAAACTTAGTTTATAAAAATGTATTTAAATAAACTATTTGCAGTAAAACATATATTTTAATGTATGTATTTTATTTACAAAGTAATTAGCCTAAAAAATCAAAATTGCTGACCAAAGTCACTATCCAACGCGGACGAAGTCGCGGTCACAGCTAGTTTACCTATATTCTTGTTATAATAATAATAATATATATATATTATAATATATATTATATGTTATAATAATAATATATATATATATATATATATATATATATATATAAAATCTGAACACAACGACCGTTCGCACCGAGCCGCATATCTTTATTATTATATATTTTATTTCTTTCAAACGTGTTAGTAGAAGACACGTGAATTGGGATTAAAAAAAATTAATTTAATAGATATATTATAACAATAAAACCATTTAATATAATTATAAAATTATATTGTTGTAATTCTTTTGAAATAATTAAGATCGCCAATTCTTTGATTAAGAATGGGTCATGATAAGGAACCAATTTGGCTTGGAAATGATTAGGTCATCAAAGTTGATTGATAGGAAATTGCCACCAGGCTTTGGCTGAATGACCTTTTGATTGAACGATTTTAGTATCGTCTCAAATAATCTTTACATGAATACACAATTTACAATTACATAAATAAATTTACACAGATATATAAATAGTTAATAATGGCTAATTTATTTAAACTTAAAAAATTGCCTCTTGTATTATATTTATAGACATTAAGTATAATATGTTACACTAATTTAAAATCATTGTTATGAAATTCAGAGATTCAATTATTTATCAGACTTGCTTCGGTTTCAGTTGAAGGATTTATGCTCTGACATCAGAATATAAACGCCATTTGTGTCAGTAGAATGGAATGCCTGAAAAACACACCTGCTGATCGCGATATTTTGTGTAAAAGATTCCATTACTGAATATTACTTTTTAAATTAATTTCTTAGTTCCTCTCATATTAGTTTGTTTTAAATTCACCCATGGAAAATCAGGTTTTTTTTTTTTTTTTGTATTTTCTGGTGTGAATAAAAATAAAAAGGAGAAAAAATAACTGTCCTATAAGAATCCCCATTTAGGATTTTATGTCCTATGAACTCTAGAAAGAACTTTATGTTACTAAGCTGAAGAATGTGCAGGTACGTAATTTAGCTGAGATGACGCTTAACCGCTGGGTTTTCCCCATTAATTAAGATTACTCACATAGAGGCGGTGTGAAATTCATGAGGATTTCTAGATCTCACAGGTTCTTTTTGACGGATTAGTAGAAATAAATAATTTATCAGTCACAACCGGTGTCTTTTCTTCTTTAATACGTTAATTTTTAGTAACGTCTATCAACCACGTTATTTTTCAGTAACAGAATAAATCATTCGACAATTATCATGAATATGTGTGGTTGAAGTTCTGTCTAGTAATTTACAATAAGAATTTATAGAAGTATGCAAAGAAGAAAGTGCTTTAATTTTCTTACTGTAGAGAAGCAATATCCTCAAGACAAAATCAATAGAAAATAGTTATTGAAAAGTAAATGATAATAGACGTTTCCAAAAAGTAACTGACAGTCCTAAAGTAGAAATGACCCCTCAACTGATCTTCATTGTAAAATAAATAACAAATTTCATAAATAGTGATGATTGATAAAACATGAAAACAAATTAATATTTTATATTTACTTTTCTGCATACATGCACTAAGTATCTACTCCATTTAATAATAAATACCTATTTATTTATGTATTCCGAATTAATGAAAAAAACAAAACACTATTGTCACAAATCTTGAGTACCTGATGATATTTTATATAACAAAAATATTGCAGTTCTTACAGTTTATGATGCAGCAGTAATATTTAATAAATCTGTCATTTATTCCAAGCTTGTAAAATATATTTATTGAGGTGAAAGCATGTGGTTTACCGCATTAGAGATACCTCCGGTTTAAACTGTAATATAACGGATGTATAAGATATAAAGTTAGAGAAGAATTGGTTGACTGTAACTTCTAATATAAGGAAGAAATAATTGGGGGTGCAGTCAATAAAAACACCTTAATAAGTGTAACTTATTATGGTGTTTTTATTGACTGCACCCCCAACTATTTCTTCCTTATAAGATATAAAGATGCATTTTGTGATCAATATTCCACCGTAGATTTTTTTTTTTAATTTAAAGACTGTTGTCATAAAACATAATTGATATCATTCTTGTAATAATACTGATGCTTTTTTTTTACAGTCCTTTACTGTAAATATTTTTATCATAATTTTTTACTTGTTCGTTATCAAGATCACAAAAAAATCCACTTTGGTCAAAATGTTAGCGTGAATAATAATATTAAAAATAATTTTAAAATTGGCTATAGATTAGTACTCTTCCTTGTCAAATGAAGTTAAGCCTTTTCATATATAAAATAATCTTTAAATGTATATTTTTCCTAAAACTAAAAAAACATGAAAACTATATTATATTCTTAAATTATGGATACTGAATTTGAACTGTATTTATTACCATTGTAATTAATTACATTTTATCACCCTTTAATAGGGAATTTTAGTTTTTGTCGACAATTTACTAGATCCTACTTTACATTGATTGATGAATAGAGTCTATTATACGCTCAATTTGAGTTAACACTAAGAACCTTGAAATGAGAAATAACAGGTATTAGTTGGTGAATCATTGCAGAACTATTTTGTAAATAAGTATTTGTTCTGCTTCATTTAGAATTTTATAAAATAAATCTATCTAACTTCTGATAAATTTGAAATATATATTTAATTCATTAAAAGGAAGGATTCAGTTATGTGTTGAATATTATTTTTTAGGATTAGAGCACAATCTTATAATTATATATATATATATATATATATATATATATATATATATATATATATGTATATATACCTAAAAACCTGTACCACTACAACTCTTGGAGGATCTTGGATTCAATACATGGTAGAGATTGTATTGTTTCTTGGAAACGGTTGTGCAGAGAGATTATTTATTCTAGATCTCGCTCTACCGCCCAGATTTTCACTCTTATTTTGCGTAACTACTTTGTAGAGGCTGGGTGAGACACAGCAGGTTCCTAGATCCCATAGGATCCCATATCTATATAGGTATAGAAAGTAAGTGATGGAATACTTTGGCTGCTCATAAATATACCATTTCATTTAAGTTGTAAGTCGCAAGTAAAGTGGCATGCTCGAACTGAATTCGACTCTATTTTATTGAGCTTTCAAATTCCCTGATCAATATTTTCCCTCCACTGTCGGTCTGTAAATAGAGAACCCTCCTACTTTCAGCCGATGCCCCTCCGTCCTAAGTCAACACAGAGTTATGTCCGTGGTTAGTAAAAGTTCTGTTTTAGGGAGCATAAAAGTATCACAGATCAAGTGCTGTTTTTTGTAACTGTGTTAACCTCGTATAAATCTTAAAGTCTCTGATAATGAAGCAAAAACGCCTGAAAATTCATATTTGGAATAAAAGATAATAGAGTTAACTATTAAAAGGGGTTATTTTATAACTTTAAATGGTTTCTCTTTTCCCAACTAAAATTCTGTTAAAGATTTAAATAGTGGTTAATAATTAGGCAACTCGTTTATTTCTTTCAATTTTTTATTTATTTTTGTAATCCGTGTTAACAATACTATTATCTCCATAATCGTACTTATGTATAATGATTTTTTATGATGGCTTGATTTTAATTTATGTTTATTTTTTGTTTCAGGTAAGTGTTCCAGTGAATTTTAAATTAAATAAGTGCACTTGATAACTGTAAGTACAAATGCTATTATTGCTTACTCAACAGGCCTATTGTATCTTTAATTTCCTATGGTTTTATGCTTAAAAGTTTTAATTCTGCGCATTAAGACTATATTCGGATCGTTTTATATATTTTTAAAGTAATTATCTTACTATACCTAATACCTAAAAAAAATATACCTAGAGATCAAAGTCCGTGTATAAACGGCTGTTGACCATTCGTGACGTACGCTAGTGAGGCGTGGACCCTCAAAAAGCTGCAAGAGAGATACATTAATACTAGGGAGAAAAAAATCCTGAGAAAAATATATGTAATATATATAATATATTTTGTAAAACATACAAAATAAACCCCTGGATGAAGACCCTGATTTAGTTTCAAAGAAGGAAAAATCAATAAGGAATAGGATAGGGAAATGTGCATCGAATGGATCAGGAATGACTAACAAATAGGATAATGGATGTCCGCCCTGACGGTAGAAGAGAAAAATGTGGATCCAGGCTAAGGTGGGTGGAAGACATCGAGGCTACAGCTTCTGGGAATAAGAAGATGTAAAAGAGCTGCAGAAGATCGCTCTTAGTGGAGGAGAAATGTTGAGGTGGTCAGGGTTTTCTTGCTTAATACTGAGATAGAGATGGATAAATTATAATTTTTGCTTAAATAAGTGATTGGTTATAAATGGTAATTTGTTATAACTTGATGCTTTACACTTATATTTTAATTATAATATGACTAAAAGTTCATTCTTTTTTTTTCGATTTTTTTTATTATTTTTTCTGTTATTTTTTGTGATTTTTAATCAACTTCCTGGCCAATAGATTGTATTTCCAAACGTATTAGGCAGTAAAGTGTTGTCCATATCAGATACTTTAACGGCATTTTTATTTATTTTTTACATCTTAATTGAAAATGCTTACGATGATTAGCATCATTCATATCATTCATATGATGAGAAGCTTAGACCGAGACGTAGTTGGGAGGATTGCGTTAAGGGGGATTTTACAGGTTAGGGTTTGAGTGTTTATCTGTGGATGGAAGTTTCCTAGTTTGGTGGCATCATCTTCGAGCCTTCAGCTTCACTACTTCTTTCATCATTACATAAATTGGAAATGAAATAGATTCGGATAAAATAAACTATGAAATAGTATATATATTTCGATTGTGTTATTATGTTATTAAGGCATTAAGCTTAAACGAAAAATTCAGCAATGATGACAGGATGTTCTTTCCCAGTGGCAGGTGGTTTAAGAGCAGGTGGCGCAGATACCTGTGGGCCCCCTCTCCTCAGGTAGTTTTGCAGGTCATTAATATAGCTCTGTCAGGTCAAACAAGTCTTTTCGGACATATCCTTAGTACCTGGGACGTGCTTTGGAATTTTCTTCTGCAAGATTTAATATAAAATATTCTTCGCTTTTATATTCTACAATATCAGTACCGGCTGATGTAACTTACACATACCCAATTAGCGATTTTCCAGTTTTTAAGAGACTAAGGGACTTTGCTTTTTTCAAATTTCCCAATTGCACTCTCCGATTTCGCGATGATAACTATCTATTAGTATGCTGTAAATAATAATAAGTAATAATATCTTGTAATAAGTATTAAGGAATAGTCCTTAGTATAACTTAAAATTCATTGAAATTGAATAAACATTTTATATGTTTACATGTTTTATATCTTTCAATAAGAAAATAGGATCATATGAACATAATAAAACAAATATGATTTAATTTAAATATATATAATTTTTGGCTTTATTGCTGGTTGAAAGTTTGATACTTTTAAGCTATGTAATATTGGTTAACTGGATACGTTGCAAAATCTAGCCTCAGATTCAATTCTAACTATGAATTTGTAGGATGTAATATATTATATGCCTGCAGTAAATCAAAACTATTATAGAATATTATAGAGTTTTCTATGAAAGCATACGTTAATGGGCTCTCTGAATGAGTCTAAATTACTGAGTATCAAAAAATTTATGTTGTTTGTATATATGGTTAATCAGCCACCCAAAATACAGCAATTAAGTAGAAACTAACTCTTAAATTTAAACTAAATATACAGAATATAAGTATATAAAACTTTTAAATTTACGTTTTAGCACCTGTTTTACTAAAATTGATGGTGCTCCAACATTAATATATTCATTTCACATATATTTTTAATTAATTTCAAACTCATACCAATGTGCAAACGGATTAATTAATATCAGTTGTACTTTTGTTTTGTTGTAAAATTAAACGTTATATTTTAGTGCTATATAAGAAAGAATTTAAGCAAATCGTTTACATCTATCAAGGACACGTGTTGTTCTGATCTGGCTATTCATAAGAAGAAGAAAATCAACAGCAAATTATTTAGAAGCGAAAAGTCATTATAAAGTGATTTGTGCGGATTATTATCGTAAAATCTACACACAAACACACACACACACACACACATATAAAAGACTATCCCAATTTTTTCTGATTCAGCAGATTGGACTCCCGATCTATATTTAATCGACAAGCGTATATTTCTCTGAGATTCCCAGTTTTTTTTTTTTTAGTAGTAAATTATCCCCTCCAGCGATGATATTAGAGGCTAGATGTGTTTATTGCCAAAGTGGCTGATTGCTCAATAGGCCGACTTTAATGACCCACGTGCTTTCCTTAATGACCTTGGTAATAAAACTAATGTTGTTGATGAGGCTGTTGTAGGATGGACGGAATGGCGCCACAGAGGCGTCCTTCAGGACCTGTTTCGACCTCTCCAGGAATCTTATCCCATTCTTCTTTCACTTCTTTTTGTTTTTCCATTTTCCTTTTCTTCCTCCGGTCTCTATAAATGGACACAGTGACGGAAGCCGAATTCCTCTGCGATATTCCTTTCTTTGGTTTGAGAATGACGCAGTTAAAAATAGCAATCTGCGATTTACAATTTTTATTTTTTAATTATAAAGGATCATTATCGATTGAGACAACTTCAGGTATTTTTTTTTATTTATAAAGGATAATTACTGTTTACAAGAAGTTCCGTCTAATCATTACACAATCAATTTTTATGTAATACTTTTGAGAAATCAGGCAGGAAATTACAAATATTAATAATACGAATTATTGTTTATTTTACGATTTATTCCGTCAACTTATCATTGATTGATTCTCATCAGCCAGGCCTTGGCTGCCTTGGGAACATAAAGACAAAAAATCTAATATAAATATACTAACTTTCAAAAAGACAAAAACTCAAAAAAAAAAAAAAAAGACTTGGAGAACACGGAAAAATTAATCCTTAAGTATTTACAAATCCTGGCAATTAACGTTGAGTTTTTTATTGAACTTCTTGGATGTGAGATGTGCTGTATTTGATCTTTAATAATCTGAATTATTCGTTTGGTTAGAATTGGCGAAACATTGACTATTTCGTTAATTTCCAATATGTTTGATATTTAACTATTTAAGTTTTCCAATTGTATTCATTCAAATGCAATAATAATTATCCATCGTATATTGTGTATATTAAGGATTAGTCCTTAGTCTACCTAGAATATCTTAATAGTACTTGAAATTGAAAACGAAAACACATTGATCATACATCTGTGAAGATGGAAATAGGCTACATATAAAGTCAATACATCTAACCATGCAGCAAGTTCTTATAAACTTGGTGATTTAATTTCAATAAATACAAGTTTTGGATGTAATAGTGGCTGGTCTCTTATATATCTTGCATCTGTCGTATAATCGACAAGTTATTTAAAATACGGTCTTTGAAAACTTTGCATTACATTCAAACTTTACCTGTAATAAACAATATAGGAATGAATATATATATAAAATCAATTATGAAATTAATAATAAGAAAAACTGTAAAGTGAGAAACATGAAATTTTATCAAATTTTCGGAAACAAATGTTTAATTTAACAGCCAATTTCAATTATAAATAGCAGCTTTAGTTGGTAATGAGATTAACGATTTATTCCTACCCTATGCAGAGCGGAGTGGCTCAGTGGTAGAGCACTGATTTGCCATGCTTGGTTCAAATCCCGCTGCAGGGAAGGCTTTTATTTAGTCTCTTTGCAGCCGGAGCTGGATCATATAGGATCTAGCACCCTCCTGGGGCTCACCCAGCCTCTATAAAATTTTATAAAAATAGGGTACCCAAAATAAAGCGGAAAAATCTGGCGGTTGAGCGTGACCTAGGACGTCACCTCCTTGCAGAACTGTTGTCCATGAAACAGTGCTGTCTCTAGCATGTACTGAACCCCAGACCCGTTCACGGGTTGTAGTGGTACAATTTTTTTTTCCAGCAATTTTCTACAGAAGACCGTTAGTGAAACCCCCGTATTTTTCCTTCGTCGTACCGTTAGGCATTAGCTGGTAAGATCCTTGCAGATTTTTCTTGTTTGTTGAACGAAGCATTCAGCATGAATCAGCTTAGGATTTTCTGTTCACCGGTGCGGGAGACTTTCTCGAACCCAGGCTTTGGAACTTTTTGAATTGTTATCAAGAAACCAGGGCATTTCAAATTGTTGCGAACAACTTGGATTTGGAACGAAATCTGTTGAGAAGTAGAAAGCGTTGAATCGCCTTCGATTTGCGGACTGATGGTTAGCTCCAAGTTTTCAATTCCGCTGAACTTTAAAGTCGATACTCTGGTTACTACTTTCAAAGCCTTGTTTATGGCTAATGAAACTGTATGCTCCAGTGTGCTGTTGTGCCTTTCTTTTTTAATTTATTTTTTCTTTTTTTAAAGTAATATGATCGAGATAGTGTATTTCTTATGTACTAGTATATAAAATCAATAAGTTTTAAGTAAAAGCTTAACCATTTCTATAAAGTTTCAGTGCATGGTAGAGATTTTATTGTGTTTCTTGGACAATGATTACGCAGGGAGGTGATTTTTCATAGATCTCGCTCAACCGCTTGACTTTTCTCCCTAACTCGGGTGCCTTCTTTATACAGGCTAGGTGAGCACCGTAAGATTCCTAGGTCCCATAGGATCCATCTCTGATCATTAAATGATTAAATAAAATGTGCCAGCAGGAGGGTTTGAACCCAGGATCTTCGGCACGGCATTTCAGCGCTCTACCACTGAATTATTCCCCACCCTCTCATTTATTAAAATAGTCCATCATAAAGCGTTAAAATATTTTTTCATTTTTACTTTTATGCTACTATAGTTAGCAGGACGATGTTAGGGGCCGTTTACAATAAAATAGCACACACATTACATCAATACACCAGTTGTGAAAAAGTCTCAAAGAAATATTTTATTATTATCGAAATATTGTTTTTCTAATATTACCAGGCTTATCTTATTCTCCTTCTGTAACTTTTATCTTATAATCCTGAATTGATTTTAATCCTGATAATGAATTCCAATTTTTGACTTAAAAGTTCGCTTTCGTAATAATTGATTATATCTCATCGGCCATCAAATATCGGTGTTAGTTATGTTATTCCGGTTTTTTATTCTTTATTTTTATTGTTCATTTTAAGTTGCTTGAAATCAACTAAATGATTTTTTCAAATTTTATAATTATATAGAAAATGAATAAGTAAAAAGAAAAATCAAATGTAAAACTTAGTCGGTATTTAATTTAAAGTGAATTATTTTGTCATTTAATAATAAAAAATATATTATTTATTATTAAAAACAAAACAAAAAACATAACCCTAAGGCAAAATGGTCCGGTAACAGTAGCAATTATGTATATGTTTCTGATTATCACGAAAGGGTCGAATAAAACGACTAAAAGAGGATGCTTATCTGTTTTCCTTTATAAATAAAGATGAACGATATAAAATATGTAAATATGTATACACTATTTATTTCTCTTATTTCTCTGAAGGAAGGCAATAAGAGACAATCTATTAAACCCTCAAATAAATTTTTATTCTTTTGTTTTATTGTTCATTTTATGTATCTTTTCTATAATCGATGAAGTACTGCCAACTGTTCTAATTCTTACAGTTGACTCCAAGCACGAGCGGTGATGATAAAACGTTTCATCGGTTTTCGCTAACACGTAATGTTCTGTTCGAGGTCCACTAACCTCCTCTGTTCGGCCCGCAAGAAGTAGTCACTTGGCTTCTACCGATCTGGGAATCGTGTCAGTGCGTGACGCATTCGTTCCACTTGGACACCCCCAATGTTCTGGTACCTTCGTAGCGAACCCGCTCACATCTTCTATCTTTGCTGAATCACTAAATATTGGAGCATTCCGGATTTAAATAGTGAATTATTGTATTTGGAACGATCACTCGTCGATTTGGTGTCTGGATTTCAAATAGTCTCGCATCAACATTAGAAATTTAAATGCTTACATATTTGTTTCTATGAAATTCTGCAAGTTACTTATAAAAAATTAAATCTAGTCTCAACATTTAATTTCTATGTCATAATTTTATCATCATTTTATATTATTGGTTTTACCTTAGGCTATTATGTCGCTTGAAATCATTTCATAAATGATTTTTTTCAAATTTTATAATTATATAGAAAATTAAAGTAAAAAGAAAAATCAAATATAAAACTTCGTCGGTATTTAATTTAAAGTAAATTATTTTGTCAATTAATAATAACAAATATATTATTTATTATTAAAAAACAAATAAAAAAGCATAACCCTAAGGCAAAATAATGGTCCGGGTAACAGCAGCAATTATAGGTTTCTGAATATCACGAAAGGGTTGAATAAAACGACTAAAAGAAGATGGATATATGTTTTCTTTTATAAATAAAGATGAACGATATAAAATATGTAAACATTATTTATTTCTCTGATTTCTCTTAAGGAAGGCAATAAGAGACAATCTATTAAACCCTCAAATAACTTTTATCATTATAATCACACTTTATTCATCAAACTCTAATGAATGAATATCGTAGAGATTGTACTGTCTTGGACAACGGTTGTTATGGAAGGTGATTGGTACAATTTCACATTCAACCGCCAGTTTTTTCCGTGATTTAGGGTACCCAAATATGAAGAGTCCCGGTAGCGTCGGCAGATCCCACATGATCCATTCTTGGCTGTTGTTGGAGTAAATAATTAATCTGCCATAGCTGGATTCGATTTTATGTATTAATAAATATTTTTATTATGAAGAGATTTGTCCAGGACCGGAATTCGAACCCGGGGTCGTCTGCATTTCCGTTGCAGTGCTCTGCCACTTGAGCTATCCTGGCACGTACCTCGGTCAGACAAATCCTTTCTCTTCACCGATTCCATAACCCCGCGTTTTGTGAATGAAAATAAATATTACCAGAGTGATGTAGAGTATTATCCGGGTTATGTTCAAGGAATTGTAATAAAATAAACCAAACTAATTTATTATGTGCCAGCGTTTCGGTCTTTTCGTTCATCTTCTAGGGGTAACTAAAATAAACGTGATGGTGACCTAAAAGTGAGGCCGAAACGTTGACAGTTAATAAATAAGATTGGCTTATTTATATTCAGTTCATTGACCGCACTCCAGCCATTTTCTGCATTACTCTGAATACATACGGTCAACCATTTCTACATCAATATAATTATTATAGATGATATAGTCATAATAACTAATAGTTCATAAGTATACCCAGACAGCTCTCTCGGTATGTGTAGTATTCAGGCCATCTCTGATATAACAGTTATATATTGCTGGGCTCCTCCTGAATACTTGAAGCTGAAGTGTTGGCGAAAACAGCCATTTGTCTTCCGCTGTGACCATTCCTGAAAGTTCTGGAGGACACTAAGTCTTGCAAACCTTTGAAGAGTAATACACTTTAGCTCTACCAGTGAATTGAAGATCCAATTTTTCTCTGTTCTGAAGGTTGAGCATCAGATGGTTGTGGGATGCTAAACTAATTAGGTAAAAGGGTGAAATCCCATATTCCTAATGAAATTTATTTCACTTTAGTTTATTATTAGGAAGCGAGCTAGCCCAGAGGTAGTTAACTGCTTACTGCTGAGTTGCAATGCTGAAGGCTTCGGGTTCAGATCCGTATGTGGCAGATAAATTATTTAATCTGTTAACATCCTGTCTGTCGGACATACAGACTTTCCTGGGGCTCAACCAGCCTCTGTAAAGTGAGTACCCGTAATTGAGGAGAAATCCGGGCGATTGAGCGTGACCTCTACCACGTACTGAACCCAAGACCCTATATGGGTTGTAGAGGCTGAGTTTCCTTTTAGTTTAATACTATATTTTTTACATATTTCATTTGAGTTTGGTTAAAAAAGAGAAATTTTTAAATCATAAAGATTATTTGAGGGTTTAAGGATGTTAACATATTTACATATTATAATGCTATATCTTTATTTATAAAAATAAACAGAAAATTATCGTCTTTTAACAGTGTTTTTTTGCCACTTTCGTGGGATCATAAAGCCCATTACTATTAGAAAAAATTGTAGATTTTATTTTGTATTCATATTTCTACACTTTTGTATTCTACGCAAAACATAAGAACTTGGTAAAACATTTTAGTATTCTACAATAGTAGTAGAAATAGTACCCCCAACTATTTCTTCCTTATATTATTAATTTTAGTAGTAGTTTTATATCCATATTCCAATCTGTTTTTAGTGAAACATTCAGCCAACCTTAGTATATATACCTACTGCTAAATTAAAAAAAAAAAATACTCAAATTTTAGTCTTGTAATAAATCAAAAATATAAAACTTGATAGGAGTATTGGAATCAGATTTTTTTTTTTTAAGATAATGTTAATTACACTTTTCGATGTAAACAAATAGAAAATTTATAATAGTGTTAGTTTAAATTTGATATTTCAGTTATTTTATTCTAGCATGAGCTTTGGATTTCGATAAAGTTATAGGCTTTGGTTGTGCTCGAGGAGTAGAACCGGAAGCGGTTGGCACTGAGATAAACATTTCAAACGCCACTACCTGACTAGAAACTTCGCTCTGCTCTCATAGTGCCTAATATTGAATCCATATAGCACAAAATTAAAATTTATTTCATAGTAAATGATACAGTTCGGTAGACTCAGCCTCAGCCGTACACCCACTTAGAACTATAAATGTGCCGAATTTTTGGTTTTAACATTAACTTATTATAAATATTTGTTCTTACTTACAATCAGCTGTTAGTTTCCTTGCTTACACATCCACTAACGCCACTTGTTTATTCTTCGATCCTCTTTGCTTTCCTACTTTTTTATTTCTTCCCCTATTCCCAGACTCTATCCTCGGCTCGCTTTTACTGAGGTCGTAACCCAACCCGGTCCACTCCTACAATGGCCATTGTCTGTGGGTATCCTTCGTCCTTTATGTGAAGTCCTGCCAGTCCTCCGTTGTGGGATAGTGGGTGGCCGCGACCTTACGTAGTACGCAGTTGTATAGTATTGTTTCTTGTCTTTGTTTATCATCTTATTATTGTCCTTTGTTTTTCCTTAATTGTGCTAATTACTTTTATATTTACTGAAACTAAAGTCTATAAATAGGCAAGACAGTATTTCGTCATATGGTTACTTCATTTTATACACACAGTTCACTTTTAAAGAGCCCAATTACTGATTATCTCTTTTGTTTATGGAATTACACGCATATTAATCAGTATTGAAACCTATTTATTTTCGTAGGCATTTTGTAGAAAGGAATTTGGTTTATATGAAAATAGAGTTGAAAATAGAAATATTTCTATGGGTTTTTTTTCTAAGATAATCGACAAATACCTTATTCGGTGCTGATTCCGCTGGTTGTAGAGATCATCGTGAGACAGAAATAGAAAAACATTACCTGGCGGGACTGTTACTAACATCCTGAGGAATAAGTACCAGATCATTAAATCTCCTTAGCCATTGGACTGTTTCCGCACAACACTGGCAACCAGAGAAATAAGTACCCCGTAACTCTATTCTGCTAGACGACCTGCGGTGTAGTGGTTAGCATAACGATTTACTAAGCTCAAGATTGCGGGTTCGTAACCCAGCAGGTAGCCATAGGATTTAAAAGGGGGTAAATAATTCTTGGGTATGCGGTCCTTCGTAAGGGAAGTAATTAGGAAGTCCCGAACCTATAAGATGCCAGTTACTCGTTAAAAATCCCTATTCTAATCAAACCTGGATATGCATAGATAAGAGCTCCCACTGTAGCATCGTCCGATTAGGCTTGACAGCACAAAAACGTTAAATGCACAAACAAATCTATTCTATAGTAAAACGTTGTTCAAACTGTGTAAATTTAAAGATGTTACATAGACCCTTTGCGATCCGCAGGCCTTCTTGGGTTCACCCAGGCTCTATTGAGTTATCTCCCGTATTTGAAGAGAAAACATGGCTTATGAATATTAGTGAAAATCGATGTATATTGTGATTTGAAAATATCATTACTACAAGTGACATATTCATTAGTCCTAACGTAGCCTCGTTTCTATATTTACTATAGATAAAGTTATTTTTAAATATATATATATATATATATATATATATATATATATATATATATATATATATATATATATATATATGTATGTATGTATGAAATATGAAATTATAAAATTATGTAATTTAAAAGTTTAATTTTATTTCTGCTTGCATGCCCGTAATGAACGTGAAGCTTCACGCTATGCTCGTATATTCCGGATACCTTTAGCGTATTGTACCACTCTCTCATTCTGCCCTAGTTTGAGCCCAAATAATGAATTAAAACGATCTCTTGTAGAGACGTTTGACAGACAGAGGAACTTCCGCAGATAGAACTAACATCTCAAGTAGCTACAATAAGTTGGTTACCTACTTTCTAAAGGAGCCATAATATTTAAATTATTGTCTATACATTTTTTTTAAAACCATATTTAGTAATCTTATGTTGAGTTTTTATAGCTTCCTTAGTTGGCTACTTCCCTGATGCCATCTGTTTTTATTCCAACTATAATTTATAGTTTATAGTAAAAAATCCTGAAGGCAAAATTTAATTTAATTTCTTTGAAATTATAAATATCTTTCAATTTTAAATAATTAAATTTCTTAAAGGAAATTTGGTTAATTTTTTAATAGAATCTCTTTCACTCCACATAATGCATTTTAAGAGATGGGTGAGGAAAAAGGAATTTATTATTGAAAGATCGGAATTGGTTGATAGTGATGGAGCTCACTTCGTTTGGACCTGTTCAACAAATAAATGAAGCTTATTTAACACATTTCTTTTTTACTGCAAAACTGGTTGCGTTGAAAAGAGTAGACATTCATTTTTTAAAAAGCAACCGCTAGCTAGTTTATAGTGCAGCGGGGTTGAGCCTGTAATAAAGAATGAAATATTAAAAAAGATAAAAAAAAAAATATGCTTCGTCTATGGAGGGAAAGAGGGGGGAGAAAACGACCCTGTTAACCGTTAAAACTTATCACCCCTTTACACAGAATGTTTTCAGTACAAATTTAAGTCGTTAACCGGATGCTTCTGTCGTTCATTCAAGGAGTTTAAAAAAATTTACATTCTAACTTATCCCCTATATTCCCGTACAGTTAATAGCAAGAAAGTTACTGGTTCTAAAGTTGCAAAAAAAACAACAACAGAGAAAATGGAAATCCCTTGCCCAGAACTTTTTTGTTCCCTTTCCTTTCAAAAATGTATTCTTTTCTATCCATGAAAATTTTATCAATTTAGTTTAAGTTCATTTTTTAATTTATTGGCTTCAGAACTTTTTTTGTTTCTTTTCTTATCAAAAATCGTATTTGACATTTTCGATAGAATATATTTTTTTTTTTGTGCGTAGTTTAGTTGCCCAATTAAGATTTTTTAATATTATCCTAAATAATTCAATTCATGAAGTTGTAGAGCTTCAATGCGAAACTTTTTTTTTTTTTAAGTTCTACTTCTGAAAACTACTCAAAACTCTAGAACTTTTGGGGGATTACTAGACACCCAAACAATTTAATATTTTGACTCTGGGTAGCCAAATTCATATATTAAGTTAACTAAATTCTTAACTATATGTGATGTAATAATTATTGCCTGCAAAATAATTATTTTTTTATTTTAGGAACCACAAGTGTCTGAGTTAGAAGCTCTGCTATTAAAGTAAATATTAAGAATAACCGAATCAAATTGCTAAATAATGACTATTATGTAACTGCTAGCTGAATCATTGCGTTTACGTTATAGCATTGCGAAACTCTATCTTCCACCATGGGAACTGTTATTTTTTTTCTAATTTGCACGTCGGAGGATTGAGAAATAGTATGTCTGAGTATTTTTAACTAGAAACATCTTCACATCTCCTAATATATTCATTCATGTAAAGAGTAAAACTGTAGTGGACATATACTCGTATTCATTTTCAGAGTTCGTAGTCTTATTAAGATAGTATGGAATATGGAGTAATTTAGTATTCGCAAACAATTAGATCTATGAAGAGTTAAGGATCCAAAGTGGGTAACTCCAAGCATTTACTTTTTTACAATTATCACTCGTTTAGTCAAGCAATTTTGTTTAACACGACACTTTTCCGCATGGTTTTAGTCCTCTTCTGAGCCTGAAGTTTCAGGAACATTTATGATTGCTTGATTAAACAGGCGAAAAATGTGAAAAATCAATTTTTAGAAAGTTTGGGTTATCCACTTTTGATCATTAATTCCTCATATGCTGTTTGTTTTGAGTACGATTTCAAATTTCAATACATTCTATAAAAAGAATATTTTTTTCGAGTGGAAACTAGTTTAATGGATAATTCTAATGATGGATTGGCTTCCATTGGCGTTTAATGCACGTGACGCGGCTGGGAAAGGGGGCTAGGGCTTCCCGGACTCCTGCTTTGCCCTCATTCCTGGGGAAGAAGCTCAGTTCGGGGACCCCAGGCAAATTGTAAATAGGGTATGAATGTGTACAGTATATTTATTTTATGTTTTATTTATTATTATTATATTTTTTATTATATATATTTTTTTTACTTTATTTTTGTTTATATTTTTTCGCTTGTATATGCTTATTTATACATTTATTTTGTTTATATCATTGATTTTTTATGGAATGATTGTAAGCTACATAGCACCATTACTTATTGCCCCCAAGAGGCAGATTGTAATGCTTCAATAAAGTGTTTTCTTCTCTCACTCTTCAAATTAATGGATTGAATTAGATTATCCTGTCCTAGCCCTGAAGATGGCCTACATCGTAGGCCGAAATTTTGACACAACTAAAAAATAACTTCTGCTTGTGTCATCTTTGACTGCACTCCTAGACCAATTCAATCCATCATTAAATATTTTTTTCGCTTGTTTAATAACTCTTTTTGTAAATAACTGTATATTTTGTTTTGCAAAGGGGAATCATTAATATAATGTAGCAGTAAGCCTAGTCAACTGAAAATTGTAATTGGTTACACAGCTATTTAGAAGTTTGTGATATTACAATGTGTATGGACAACTTCGAACTAGTCAACAATGGAGTTTCAGAGGCGAAAACAGGATGTACGAATAAGTAAATATTCTAAATGAATATTTACTATTCTAATGATTTCATCACAGATTTTTTGTTAAATTAATAATTTATTCGGAATATAATTGGGTTTAGCTTCATTTGTAACGATGCGTAATTAATTGCCGATGAATATACATCATAATTATAGAGTTGGAATTTTCTATCTCTATGCATTTATAAACACGTCTGAATGCTTTGCATTTTTAAACACGTTTTTGTGACTCAACCGTAGGTTTCCAATTAAATACTAAGCCCCGATGGCTTGATGCATTATTACTTTGTTTTATTTTTAAATATAAGTTACTTAATACTTATTTTCGTATTGGTGGAAAATGTCATTTCTGTATTTAGATGATGAAATGAGTCTGTCACTTAATCATTCGCTGAATGATGAAATTATTCCCTGAATAAATAAACCAAATTATAATAGATCTTTTTTTAAGTGTATTCAATGTTTAAAAAAATTAATAAATTGTATGTTCAATTTATCTATACTTTTAAGAAGATATAAATACGTTGTATAGAATTCAATGATTTTTATTTCATTCCCCATCTAATTAGTGATGAGACGGTGGCTTTTATTTTATTTACAATTAATATACACACTTTTTTAATTAAATAAAAAATAAAATTTTAAATCACAGTAACAAATTTTGATTTGCAACATTTTCATAACAGTAGTATTACCAATATTATATTATTTATGAAACTTATAATTGATTTGACTATTAAAAAATATATTTAATTTTTTATTTATAAAATACAAATTTCATGGCTGCATTAATAATTTAAAAGAGTACTTTTTAATTTTAATGAATTTATAATTTTTATCCTTGGGAAGGGTTTAATAAACACGAAATCTTTACATCTTCCTTAATTTCAACAATTTTTACTCTTCAGGCAATGACTTGTAATCAACCAAGTAAGATATTTGAAATGGTCAGATATAAAATTAATACTACATCGAGACGCCTTCACGCTATCATACGCTCTTCTTGAAAATATGACGTTTTATTTAAATACAAATAGAAATATTCCATCCCATGAAAATAATGTTTAAACATCATTTGTAATAATAATCCTCACGTTCGCAACTGGATTTCTCATTTATCAATAACGTCATATACTTTTAAATCTCTATTTAGTTTATCATTTATCTTTATTTATTATTTATCATATCATAAATTTTATTGATATTTATGATTGATTTACATCTTCATTACATTCAAGACAAGGAAGAAGCACTTAATTTCCTGAAGAAGTACTTTTATTTGCATTTTATGATGCATCCAAAAGAATTTCAGAATGCATTTATACTCTAAATGAAGAAGCACATACATATTTGGTGCCTGGAGAATATCGCCTACAAGCCACTCCTAGAAAGCCGATCGGTCTACTTTCCCTAGCCATTAGAAACCTTGTTAGCACTATGTCCCTCACCACACCCTACTTTCGGAGACTCCCGTCTTGGCATTCTAAATCGGAGGTTTCGTGGGTGAGAGGCTCGATCGCCTAGACCATCTTAGGGGCACGCGCAAATTACTCGACGTAATTGGTCGAGCTGGGATCCGTGCGTAATAGGTAAAGTAGTTCTCTTCCAGCTCCTTATTCACTATGAAAATAACACGATTCCACCTCCCGATTCCGCCCATGCAAAAAATCTCACTTCCAGACCATTCAAATCTTTCAATCAAAATTCCTTCGTCAGATTATACACTGTCTCTTTTACATTAGTAATAAATGATTACACCACAATTTCAACATACCACTCGTGACTGACACAATCAAGAAAAACTACAATAAATTTCATGACTCACTTGCTGCACACTCAAACTTACTGGTACAAACATTACTGACACACACAGTACTACAGAATCCGAATCTGAAACGTCTTCGGAGCAGGGATCTACTATAGAGATATGAACCACGCTAAGAGCGCCTTCAATGTGAGGATTTTCCATTCACGCTTCCATGTTCGAGGAAGGTTTTCAAAAGAAGATCGCATATATATATGTCAAATGACATTTGCATAATTTCTTGAATAAATATTTATATCATTATTATTATTTTGGATAAAATTCGACTTGACCAATTATTCATCGGGGTTGTTTACTTCTGTTTTTTGTATACTATATTTCAATGGGCTTCTTTCACAATTCACTGAATGTTTCTTCTTCATTCATGGTTATTTAAATGAATGAATTAAAGAAGATAGACCTGTCGGTATCTTTTTTGCCTGGTGAGTTTTTTTTTTTTAATTACAAGGATATTCAAAGAATTTTTCTTTTACCGTTCCTAATTAATTTAGTCCGTTAAATTAAAAAGTTTGTTCTTGTCATGCTAGATCTTTTTTCTTAACAATTTTAGATCCTTCAAATTATCGAACTGAAATCACTAACGTGGAATCAAAATTTTGGATTCTGTACCCCGGAGCGTAAGATCACCATGTCACATTTATGTAATTTTTGTATTTGTTCAGGAGAGCCAATTTTCCATATCTTTGAACTAATAAAATTTGTATCTTTGGTACTTGTAGGAACAACTTAAAGGCAATTCTTCACATTTTTATTTTCATGATAAATAATGGGAAGCATTGATCATAGTATTTATTCATAACGTATGTTTGTGGACATGGTGAACTTAATCATCGGCGCAAAGAATTGGACATCAAGTTTTTGGACTTGACTAACAACTCCCTAAATTTAATTTGTGCTGAACCGACGGGTCCAAAGATCTTACCGAGGCGTAAGCGGGAGGATCGGATTGCCTAAACAAGAGCATTAGCTTATTCTTCATATACCCTGCCTGTTTTTTTATCCGACGTTGGAGATCACTATCGCGAAGAATTCACGCTCTTCTGCTTTTCTTATTCTCGACCGATGTCAAATATTTTTAAACCAAGAAACTTTTTCTTCCTATTCCTCTTCCACCTATTTTTCCAAACATAAACAGCTGCAATATCCGATATTGGCTTTCTCTCAATACATGGTCATATAATACATTTTCCGAAATTAAACTGTCTTTAGCAAATCCCTATCGTTGTTATGAAATCTTAGCACTTCATGGGTAGTTTTCCTTGCTTACCAAGCCCGAATATCTACATTATTAATTCTTTTATTATTAATTTTTAGAAATAGAGCTTTACTATATTCGAAATCCTTCGTAAAATCGTCAATGCTCCTTACTCTGTTACGAATAAATTCATCCATAATGACCTCAATGTCCCATTTTTTTGCTGATTTGCCCCGAGCTCGATACCAGTCCTTTCATGACAAACTTTATACCTACTCAAATTCACTAGTTTCAAAGTTAGTCGCCTCTTCGATTCCCGAATAATCCTCCAAAGCGTCTGAAAAGAAGATGGTCTCGTGACCTTCCAAGTTGAATTTGTTATTTGAGTACTACCTGTAGGTAGTTTCTATGCTTGCCTTTATCTATGATACGTTCCGTTATATATACTTGCTGTATTGTTATAATACAGTTGTACATTTCAATAAATAAACCAAAAAAAGAGAAGAAGTTTGCTTTAATTAGTAGTAGAATTTATAATTTTATTATTTTTGTGATGACTATAGTCCTGAATTTAATTAGGCTTCTTTTGACATGTATAACAAATCTAATAATTGAAAGAGGTTTAGCTGAAAAAAAAAAATGTTGAAATTTTGTGTTTGGTGTAGGTGTAACATCTGGTTTCGGTCCAACACCTCCCATTTTGGTCAGTACATCTGTAACATCTGTTACTTGAAGGCCTTCTTGTCAGAACTAACTCTTTTTAACCGTTATATTTTAATGGTATAAAAGATCTTTCCAAATGTATTCCTTATAAATTTATCTTAAATTGTATTTTGTACGTATTGTGTGAAAGTTGTCAGGCTGAAGCAATCTCTACCATTAACCAGAGAGACACTCCTTTCGTTCGACCTTGCATTCCCTAGTCATGTTCGGCAGTGGCGTTTCTAAGCAGGCTCGTTTAAACGTCACTTGGTATTTATATGAATCATAAAATATAACTGGAGTGTTTATTACTGTTTTATTATTATGATTTAATTCTCTTCTTTACCGATCCTGTCGTGTAATACGGTTTTATTTTGTACAACAATGTTCCTTCCAAGTATTCTATTTGTATTGTTGCATCTTTGTTATTCAGCTTACTATGTTTATTCAATCTTTTTTAAAAATGTATTTATTGAAATTTACAACTGTATTATAACTATAAAAAAGATAATACAATGAATGATACATAATGGTATGGATAAAGGCAAGTTGAGAAACTACCCTGAGAAGTGGTTGTACTCAAGCAACAAAACCAACTTGGAAGGTCGTGAAGTTATTATAGAGGTAGCTAGGTTTGAGACTGGTGGGTTTGAGTGGGAACAAAGTTTGTCATGAAAGGAATGACATCGGGTTCGGGCCAAACAACAGATCGAACATTGAGATCGTCATGGATGATTTTATTCGTAACAAAGTATCGAGTATTAAGGATTTTACGAAGGATTTTGGGTTGTAAGGATTGGATAGGAAAAGAACTCTTGGCTTAGTGGAGTTCAACTCTTTGAGTTCAAATAGGTCTAATAATAGTAATGTATTTGAGTCTTTTGTAATTAATTGGGAGCTTAGAATGTTTGTCCACTAAGTGTCGAAATAGCTTGGAACGGCTTTAATCTTATATTTTTTAAAATGCTGAACCAGTAGCATCACACCGAAGTCATATTTGGCTCATATTTGTATTTTTTCTGCACGAACTATTAAAAAAATCTAAAATGGTTATAGTATAATTAATTATTGAATTTAAGGGACTGGTATGATATACTCATGTTATTTATAATTATAAAGTATACTTATGTTATAATTTAAAATACTCTATACTTCCTAAATTACATAATTTCCTAATAATGTTTGAAAATATTTTGAAGAGATTAAAACACTCTTTGTCTCGGGTTTGAGAGTAGAGTAGCTATGGAGGATACATTTCCTATTCTGTTTTCAGCACATCCTTTGGAGGCTCATCCAGCCTCTATAAAGAGGGCGTCCATAATTATTCTAAATTAATTTAATTAATCAATTATAATTCAGAAAAAAATACCTGGCGGTTCAGTGTGGTCACGGCCAAGTAGCCTTTCTACAGTATATTCCCTTACCACTTACTGAACTTAATATCCTTCTCCGTTAATCTTGGAGTGTTTTTTTTTTATGTAGCAAATATTGTAAATTATAAGGGAAGTCTTACTGACTTATTGTTAATAACGAATATACATCTTTCAACTTCCGAGAAGGCTTCTTGGAGAAGATGCACTGGGGAATACAATACATCGGAGTGATACTGTATTCCCGTTCCTCTCTCCATTTCATAAACTTGGTCGCACCCTATTCCTGGGAGGATGCTGGTGGAGGTTTTATCTTACCATCGGCGCCAGCTGTCAACCTTCTTCATCACTATCTCCGTCTAAGTTTAACCTCTCGGTCTATTCGTTGAATTGGTGATATCTGAAACCTATTTAACATCGTTTATGACTTTAAATGACTTAGGTTTTATTACTTTATTTTTATTCAGTAAGGGAAATTCTTTTAGATTCTATGAATAAATAACATTAATAAATGGCTAATCTTGCTATTTGTAGTTACTATATTCCTATATCAGCAGTCGGGAATCGTATTTACGAGCTCTTTTCAGTAAAAGGATCACCGTCTTGCCAAATTAGGAATCCTGTACCATTACAACCCAAGAACGGTATTGGGCGCGGCCGTTTTTTCAAAAAACCTTAACTTCGTCTTATCCGAATTTACTTCGAGCCCTTTTTGATTATCGGAATTTATTTACCGTATAAAAATTGGGAAAAAATACCAA
Source organism: Arma custos (assembly GCA_037127475.1). Classification (NCBI taxonomy): domain Eukaryota; kingdom Metazoa; phylum Arthropoda; class Insecta; order Hemiptera; family Pentatomidae; genus Arma; species Arma custos. The sequence continues at coordinate 92,530,319 of CM073763.1, read as the reverse complement.
CCTTAATTTTTTTTTCGATTTATTTTTTAGAAAGTCACCCAAAACCATTTATAGAACAAATGGCAACAACTCACATGTCTCAGGACACAAGAAAAGGATCTATTATCATAAGAAATTAAATCAAGCCACGGGAGAGGTACCGTGCTGTTCTTCTTCATGCCTCTTGTCCTATTTTACTGACAGTCTATCTGCTGATTTTGAATAGCTTGTATTTTTTAGAGTTTTTCATACACTTGAAACCTCTCCAAATTATGTAAGGCGTTTAAAAAAATTTACGTAAGTCTGGTGAAGTAAGTCTGGTATCAGTTCTTTTTATAGGATTGATTTTTTTTATCCTACCATTATGACAACCATATCAAACTACATACGACCTATTATGAGATAGTTGAATTAAATTAAATCATGGAAAAGTACAGCTTCTACTATATACTGAACCTAATGCCCTTCATGGGTTGTGGTGGTAGAGTTAAGTTAAGATTATGTAATGGAAGCTTTTATTTAAAAAAAAAAGTGATGATTTCAATTTGTTATAGACGCGATGAGCTACAATACCAGATTATATAAATGCAGATGGTTATTACAGATGTTTCAAATTCATATATCAGTCACCAGGTAAAATAATTTATCATTGTCACATCAAGCGGTTGTAGAAATCAATCTCTGATAATGATCAAGCACAAAAACAAAACTTGACCAGCCAACACAATGACAATTTACGTCAATTGATTGCTACGGACGTCATTTCACGCTTAGCAGGTCCAATAACTAACTGGTTAATTGATGTTTGTCTTTCAATGGACGGTAGTTGATTTGACTTGGTCACGTCTGGTAACTCGATAGAAGCTCCAGCTAACCGATCTCCGGTCCTGTGTTGTTGATTCCTACTGGACTTACATCTAATTCTCTTTCTTCTCCCATAATGAACTAAAAAACAATTCTTTAAGAAGATATAAACCTGTACCCCTGAGGTAAAAGACACCATGTCACAGTTTTGTATTTGTTCAGGAGAGCCAATTTCCCGAAACTCTGAACTAGTTTCGTAAGTAACTTGAAAAACAGCTTAAAGAAAAATGTTCATGTTGTTATTGCCATTAATAAGGAATTATTAATTACAATATTTATTACATGCTATAATTTACCTCCGGGGCATAGATATATGGTCAAGTACATTAACAGATTCATTAGTCATTTGGGTAATTCCCGGAAAAAAAGTAAAAATTATATTCCAAGAGATAAATATCATGTGGTTGTTTATTTGTTCTTAATGTTCAATTCTTGAAAGACTAAAACATGTTCTAGAAGTTTTTTTTCAACTAATTTCTCAATATTTGTTTGTTAAATTAAGTATTAAAATTCCTATTATTACCAAGAGTTCCTATCAAGAATTTCCCCCGAGATGTTTCATCGATGTATTAGTGATTAAGCTGACTTTGGTTCAAAATGAGTTATTTTGTACTGAGGGGGAGTGGAATCGGGTCATTCCCTTAGTGCATACGTGGCTAAGTTGTGCCTTGACTTTAAATGAAATTATTGCTTACATTATAACTCCAGAATATGGAGAACCGTAAATTTCCGAGGGAAACCCTGGGCTATTTTAAATTTCTTTATACAGTTTTAATAGTTTATAAATAAAAATTATAACTCCATTCCAAGCCAATTACTACGAGAACAACAGTCGTTCTGGATAAATTTCGGCTTCATCATAAGTTGTTAATTCGATTTTCATCCAAAATGAATTAATTTACTGAAGGAAGAGAAATCGTATCATTCTCGTAGTGCTTAAGTAGGTAAGTCAGGCCTTGGCTCGAAATAGAGTTATTGTTAATATTATAACTATTTTTTGAACTATTGCATTTTTTTGGTGTTTTTATAGACATTTCTTAAAGGTACAGTCATTTGGGATAACTTTGCTCCATTTTTTTTTAATTTATCGTGTTTAATTTGCATAAACTGCATTTTTTTTGGCGTATTTTGAGTTCTATTGGGACTTTTGTTTTCTTTAGTATATTTTTTATCAAACTACTGAAGATAAAGATTACATTTGGTAATGTGTAAAATATATTACAAATTTAAAATTGGAGCAATGTTACCCAGGGGGTCGGAAGACTTTGCGCCAACTGATAAACTCGGTCAGAATAATCTCATTTTGTCTTGTGGAGCAAAGTTTGGTTGTTTAAAAGAAAAGGGAAATTTAAAGGAACCTATTGATGCTACAACAAATTTTTATTTTAAGAAAATAATGCTGATTAAAAATTATTTTTGAATAAACTTGATAATGCTATATATCTCAAGACAAAATGTATGAAAATAACACATACAACAATATACACATGTAGTTAAATATTATTAAATTTAAGTAAAATGTATATAGTGTAAAATTGAATCAATTCTTTAACTTCAAAACATTTTCTAGTTTAAAAATAACTTTCGGTTCTTCAATTCCACCCAAAACATCTTTCCAGTCGTAATCTATTACATCTTCTTTCTCTGGCCACTTCCATGATTTCAGGCTTTTGACCATGGTTGAAACTCTGGCAGTGTCTTCGTCGTAATTGAGAATCTTTCCAGGATACATTTCTCCGTCATACATCACAACACAATAACTTCCAGGTGCCTTGACAACAGGCTTAAAAATTACAGGCTTTTCTTGGACGATCATTTCTTCTTCAGCCAATTTCCTTTCGTAAGATAAAAGGTCATCATCAGATTCATCTTGTAGAACCAAATCTGCTTCGTCTGTATCACTTCCAATTCTACATCCTCTTCTTCTGTTACACTGGCCAAGAATATGAGAGGAAGTGGTTTAATCGGAATTCACATCAGACACAGAAATACTTGTACCCGGGGGTACATTTATCTAAAGTATTTTCTTCAGTTACACTGAATATAGGCAGCTTTCCAGGTTTTTGTGTGTTCTTACCAGCTAATTTACGAGTTTGGCTTCATCATAATTTCTATATCCCCTAGATCCCAATTTTCTTATATATTTACGAAGCATCCCGTTCTGTAAATTAAAGAATAACAATGCTTATTGTCAACGAAAGTCATTTAAGATAAGGAAGGAGTAATTCAAAGTTTTTAATGGAATGTGAAATGTTGAGGTTACTTTGCTCCAGTCAAAATGATGGAGCAATGTCACCCCACAATATGGCGCAAAGTTACCCCAACCATTACAAATATCATTTATCACTTTAATATTGAATATAAATTAATTCCAATAAATTAAAAGTAATAAGTATACAATTTTATATACAATTGAGCTATCACTTTCCTTCTTAAACAGATACTAAAGGTGTCGTCAACAAAAGTAAAAAGACAAAATTTAGAGCTGCAACTGTACTTTAATTTACAAAGCAGATAAACGCTTTCTAGCTCTCTGCGTTATTCCTAAGAGTTACCTTTTTATAGCTGTAGATATACGAAAGATAAAAATAACCAAGTTGTTTATCTAATTTAAATGACGTAACGATAATCTTTTTTACTTTTTGGAGCAAAGTCTCCCTGGGGTGAGCAAAGTAACCCCATCTGACGGTATACAATGATATTTTAAATATTTATAGATAACGTCTGATTAAACTATGGAAACAACCTTAGCCCAAACTTTTTACCTCTAACCTTCTTTTTACTATTCACACCAATTCGATTCGCTGTTAAGTTGGTCATTTCTTAAAAGGAGTCGTGGAGGAAAATGGAGGCCAGAGTAAAAAGCCCACTCCTTCTTTATCGGAGCGTCTCATTAAAATGGAAACACCAAGAGCAAGAAGAACAAAGGAACAGAAAAATGATCCTTTTGTACTGAAGATAATATTCTCGATAACCTCAGGAAAAGAAGTCAATGGCCAGAGATTTCCGCACGATCTGGCATTATGCTCAGTCGCTTTCGGATCACCGGCTTTTTACCTTTACATGATTCTTCTTGTTCGATATGAAATGGGCTGGAACATAATAATGATTTTTTTTTTCATAGCCGTGTTAATCGGAAAAAAACATAAAAGGTTTCTCCTTTGCGATTATAAAATCTTTTTATCTGGTTTAGAATTTATATATTTAAATTAAAAATAAGCAACAGGGGTTTTTCGCCGTTAGGACCTCTCTTAGTTAAAAAAAAATCAAATCCGCAAATCATATAACGTTTTCTTACCTTATCGTATTTTTATTTCATCGAAATATATAGTAATTGTGGGGAAGAAAGTGGTCCGGGTATAGGTCAATGAAATATAGTAACAGTGATGTAGAAATGGTAGCCTGGATATATCTTAGAAGAGTGTGAAACTGTGTGTTATTTTATTTGGCCAACGATAAAATAAATAGAATTTTTATCAGTTACGCATTGATTCTATATCCCTCTATCCTGATTATGGCCTAAAACTTAAGCGAAAACATAGGTAAAAAAAAAATAACCCGCCAGATTTCCCCCCCCCCTTATTTTGGGTACCTTTATAGAGGCTGGGTGAGCCCCAGGAGGCTCCTAGATCCCATATGCTCTATCTTCGGCTGCTATGGGGATTTTCGGCATGGCAACTCAGTGTTTACCATTGAGCCACTCCGCTCCCTAAATAAGTTAAACTTATTTTGTGCAAAATTTATTTATTGTACCCCCGACTATTTCACACTCTTTTATGTTGTAATTGATTGTGGAATATATACTCGTAAAGCTTTGTAACTGAACTGAAGTGCAGAGTTCGAAACCGGCTGTGGTAATAATTTTATTTAGTCTGATGACGGGCCATAGATCAACCTTGTAATAATGATAATAATAAAAATAGTAATAAATTCTTTATTTATTCTGGGACGAGTCCCTTAAGAATAACAATTCAGGTAGGTATATAGGGTATTATTACTTCTTACAGTATATTAATACAATGTATTATTGTGTCTTATTAAGTAAGAAAGAATTAATGAGAAAGAAAAAAAAAAAGTTGCGAATTACCTATAGTGATAACATTAAAAAGAAAACAGAGTTCAAGAAATAAAAAAAGACAGAAATAAGATTACAATAATTATACAAAGATAAACAATAGATAATTACATATGTATGCAAATTACAAAGTCAAGTAGAAACAAAGAAAGCAAACAATGAAACAAAAGTATGAACAATGTCAACTAATATAAATTGTTTTTTAAAAATATCTAACTGGATGAGTGAAGCGTCAATAATATAAATATATATAAACAATGATATAAATAAATAAATAAAAACACATCATTCATTTATCAGTTAGAAAATATTAATCTGAAAACTAAGTATGCTATTTCCGATTTTTTGGGAATTGTAAGGATATAAGGTGATTGAATATATGGGATTTGAAGGTTGAAAGATAGACTGTAGGATGATTTTCAAATCCTTCTGGGGCTCACCAAGCTGCGATTAAATGAAAACCTTTAACCTGGAAATGCACTTGACGGCAAATCAACTTCCTGCCCAACCGTTGGATTAGAACCCTGAGATATAATAGTTCCAGATTTTTTTTTTATAGTTCTATTACTGAAATCAATAAACCACGATATGTTTTACAGAACGAGCCGATACCGGTAATATTGCTCTCAGTACCAATTGAACTTCTTCAGCTTGATATGCCAGTAATCCCTATATATTTTTTTTGTAATATAAAAAACTGAGATAGTTCCCTGGAGAACTGATGCATTCCGTGGTAAAGGTTAGCTCATTGAGAGCACTGACCTTTAGCGGAAAATGCTCTAGCGATATTTGTAACACCTAGCGTGGGGAAATAGTTTTCACCGATATACTCTTTTAGGTAATAAAATTGATGCAATAATTTTCTATTGAATTTTTTTTTAAGATCACTAATTGCTCAGATCTGAATTGGTAATCGAAAAAAAAACCTTCCATTCAGGAAGAACTAGGGTCTAACTCAAGGGAGTTGAAATAAAAATTAAATTTTTTGTAGCCCACGATGCTATAAATAAAGTTTACTAAAATAAAAAAGGCTATTATATAGGATAAAATGTATTATCAATTATAACTGACATATTTACATAAATAGGTATTCCTTCCATATTGCTGAAAACTCACGTTAATATTTTATTTTAAGAAAGTATATACTACAAATCTTTAAGAGGCGTTGAGGATCAAAAGCGGATAACTCGGAAATTTTTAAAACTTACTTTTTCGCTTGTTTAGTCAAGCAATTTTTGAGTCATTCATTCAAGTAAGTAAAAAAAACTTTTTCCAGTCAAACATTATTTTTTTTATTTAAAAATGAGTTTCATCATTCTTCAGTCATTTTCAATTTACATCTCTCATAAGTCCATTTTTTATTTAATGTAAATATATTTCTTAAATACTTATAAATTTGCACATCTTCAACCTTTTAGTCATTTGTCAAATAATTTAAATTTTTCTTATAATACTTCGAGTTTACAATGTACTCCGTGGTCATCATAAATGTTAATAATGACCATGGAGTACATTGTAAACTCGAAGTATTATAAGAAAAATTTAAATTATTTGACAAATGACTAAAAGGTTGAAGATGTGCAAATTTATAAGTATTTAAGAAATATATTTACATTAAATAAAAAATGGACTTATGAGAGATGTAAATTGAAAATGACTGAAGAATGTTGAAACGTATTTTTAAATAAAGAAAAAATGTTTGACTGGAAAAAAGTTTTTTACTTACTTGAATGAATGACTCAAAAATATGTACTCCAGTAACATAAACAAGAGAATTAAAATAAGCAATTTTGTTTAACACGGCACTTTTCCGGCTTATTTCTCATGAATTTTAGTTCTGAACCTCATGTTTCGAGAGCATAAAGCACTACTTGGCTAAACGAGCGATAAATGTGAAAAAGTCGATTTTTGAAATTTGGAGTTACCCAATTTTGACCCTGAACATTAATTCTGCATTAAAAAATAACGTCAATCATCCTAATTTATATTCTGAAATGTATTTTTTCTTTTTTAGTACGGCTTTTTAATTTTTCAAAATTTTAAAGTTAAAACATTCCTGAAAGTGTCATATTCCACATATACCAGAATACATTCTGATTGGATTATGATTATTATGACATTCTGATTCATCTAGTTTATAACTTGTGGTTACATTTATTATAGAACAGTATAAATTTATTTTAATTATTATAAATTTGAGTTCTACCACTGGGTTGTTTCTCTACTTGCTTTTGTATCGGGACATGATTTATCTTTCATTATATTTACTTGATGTATTCAGTATACAGTTGGAAATTTCAATAAATACATTTTAAAAAGAATTATATATTTTGTTTTTACTTTTAAATAATTACTTTTTATGACTTTGCATTTTTGGAATTTCAAATAGTTTTTTTTTCGGTTTCATAAGCTACCTTGATCAGCACTCCCTCTGTATGGCAGAGATAGAATTAGGATTTCTGCAAATACTTTTTACAACAACTAGCATGTTCTATTAATTTATTAATATTACTATTTTAATAAGCTTGTTGTAAGAAATTAGTTAGTCTTTATTTCTTAAATAAAATTTCGCTGTGTACAATTAGTTCTTTGGACTTCTTCGAGCCGTTTGGCACTTTTATATTTTTCACTGATAGTGGTATATTTGATAACTAGAGAATCCTCTCCGATGTTGAGTTTTTATTATAATAATTTTTGTGAACGCATTTTCCTACAAATCCAAGACAACTTTCTGTCCTCCAATGTGACCCATTGGCCTCACCACGCTTGGTGTATTCTGTGAGCTGTTTGTGCAGCTCCGATGTATCTAATCAGGGCTTTGTCTGCAACGACTCCCTGTTTCCTGTCCTTGTACATCGTGAGACAAAGGGTTCTATGAACTAGGGAGGATCTGCGGTCATCAAAGGTGATGATGGATATAACCCTAATTAACCTCTAGCCTGGTATTATTTATTATATTATTATTTATTGATATGCAATTTGAAATATTGGCAGTTGGTAGTAGTAATAGCTTGAAACATGTTCATACAGCGCAGCTATATCGAGAAATGTAGAGCAACATAATTCGTTATCACTTTGCGGAAATGGAAAACCTGGAGTGTGGGTCGAAACATTAGTTTCAAATAAATAGTTGCTTACTATTTAAGACTTTAATTTTAACCTTCACCATTTTCTCCGCTTTTATGTTTGAAATATTTAAAACGCATTAGACTTTATTGTTGTTTTTACTTTATTTATTTTTTAAAGTTTCTTCGATCTGTAAAATTCAGATGCACATACTAATTTAGTCATGTTTTTAATAATGATAAGGAATGTCTTGACGAAATCACTTTCAGTCATAAAAATAATTATGAAATTTTGTGGCATGTTTGGAATTTATACCTTTCCCTTGATTGTTCAATCCAGGTCGCTGGGGCCAATATGGTTCAACTTAATTACCTATTAAAGTATTGGATCGTGGAAGTATTTAAATCCAAGTTTTCAATAAAAATACACGTTTTAAGATCCCGTTAACGCTTACCAAATAAATTTAGCTTAAAAAAAAAAAAAGTTATTCAAAACTTAAATTACATATTTAAGTATTCTATATTAACTGGCTTATTTCGTTTGTTTTTCTTTTTTTGAAGTGAGCTTTGTAGCTCTGTGTGTAGAGAACTGAGTTGCTATTCTGAAGAATTCGGGCTGAATTCGGCTGTTGTACAATACTTGTCTAATCCATTTACACCCAGCGATGGGCCTTGTGGGATAAACAGAACCTACTGTGGCTCTAAGTGGGTACCAATAATTAGGGCAAAAAACTTGGTGGTTGAACATGATCTTGGTAACCCTTTATCACCCTGTATAAGTCTCTACCCTGAAATGGAGATAAGATTCTTCATAGGTTGTAGCTGTACGGTTTTTTTTTTTTAAAGGTATTTGTGTATACTCAACAAAATATAAATAATTTTGGAATCATGTGCATTTTATACTCTTAGACATCCACTCCATAAATACTGTATATTCTATTCTCAGCATTCTAGGCTGAGTGTACAGAAAACAGGATAATAAAGCTAATAATGAACTACTTAATTTGTCATTTATTATCCACCTCTATGATTTATAAAGTTTCCTTATACATTTTGACTTTTCAATCACTTTGGAATTCTTATCATGAAGTGGAGATTTAATTATTCTATAAACAAATCATATAATGACAGATCATATTCTAGTTACTAGTGATTTTGTTATTATAAGTGTTTCCAAATAACTGTTATTCTATATTTACAATAAACTTTTATTTACAGGAAGTCCTTGGACGGTAGTGGTGATGAGTGGAGGTCCGGGACCGAAGGTGGCCGCTATCGGAGAGGCTGTCCGCCTAGTTCCAGTAGACCTCACAACTTCTTTCAAGATTTCTGCCGTAGGATATGGGGTCGATGATATTCAAGCTAATGTCATTAGTAAGCTATTGATATATTTCATCCTTAAATATCATTTTTTTTTTTTTTTTTAATGCCTTCTTTTCAATAAAAGTAATATTACACAGTTATAATATGACTCATTTTAAAAATCATTAAACTCGTTTCATAGGTCCATCGAAGCGTGTGCTGGAGTCGTCTATTATCAGTGAAGGAAATGGATTATTCCGTGTAGAATTCAGTCCTTCAGATGTTGGAAGCCATGTGGTTGAAATAAGTGTAGGAGGGGAAAAACTGCCTGGAGGGCCGCTTGTAGCTAAAGTATACAATTCGTCACTAATTAGGGTTACGGATGTTGCGAGTGGTGTAGTTGGTCAACCATCCCAATTCAGGGGTAAGTTTATTTTGTAGGAATTTTATTTTAGTTTTTGTTTAATACAAATTGTTTAAATAAGGAAAAAAGTACTTTTTATTCATTATTTAATTTTTTTTTTTAATAATAGTTGATGCAAGCCAAGCAGGCGAGGGCCAGTTAGAGATTTCTATAAATGAAGGCGAGGTTCCGAACCACGTCACTGTTGTTGGCGGAGGAAGGTGCCTTGTCACATTTACACCAGAACAGAACAAACCTCATCTCATCGATATTAAGTTTAACGGGGAGACTGTACCAGGTAAATAAAGTTATTAATGCTTGAAATATTAAGTTCCCAAAGATATATTTAAAATAAAAGTTATAAATACTTTTTATTAATGTTGCATATTACCAGTAACAATATTTCATGATGACCTTCTCAATTTTCCATGAGTCTCGATTGAAATAAATTTATATCCTGAATTTTTTTGTCTACTTTGAAAAGAAAAGCATAAACAAAGATTTTTTTATTGAATTTGATACTTTAATGCTTTTAATAATACAATAAAGGTTTTGTTGTATACATTTTTACTGTAAGTAATATAGTCCTGATTTATCATAATTAATCAAAAGGATTGATGAATAAAGATAATAAATCACTTAACCAAGCAATATAACTACCGTTTTTTTAAGTGTGATTGTAAGTGGGTTTTATTTTGTCAGAAAATGTGGAAAACCATGTAAGTCTAGTGATATTTTATTTTATTTTTGCATTAAATGTATTCAAAATAATGAATTCTTAATTTTTCTACTTGATAATACATCATAAACCACCTTGATACAATAAACATTTAATTTCTTAGACTTTTGTTGTTTTTTTTTAAAAAGTATTGGTTTAACAGTTATTTTGTTTCGCAATTTCAAAAATTTACTTATTCACATTCTTGTTTAGTCCAGAACTTTTGTCTAAAAAGCCTTATTTATCTTGGTTTTAGTCTGGTCATGAACATTAAATTTAGAGCGCATAAACCATTGTTGTACTTAACTAGCTAAATATGTGAAAAAGTTAAATTTTTTAATTCAGAGTTTAGTTGTTTTGATTCTGTACGCATAATATTTAAGAATCATAATTGCTTGAATTATTTTTAATTTAATTTTTTTGCTTTAGGTTGCCCCTTTGTTTGTTCTGTTGCCGACACTAGCAAAGTCTCTGTGAACCTCAGCAGTTTAGAGTTGATTCCGATCAACCAACCTGCTAAGTTTCACATGACTGTAGATAGCTCAGGTTCGGCAGAACTAGCAGTGTCAGTCACAGGTATTTAAGCATTTACTAATTTTTCTAATTCTTTTATTTACTTTCATTATTTTATATAAACCTTCAAGCAACGAGTTACACATTTCTCGAAGGCACTGTTCAGCTTGGAACAGACGTAGCTAGGGTAAATTGGGAGAGGCTTATGCCCAAAGAAGGGCCTTTTTTTCTTTTTAAAAACCTTGTAAATATAAAAACCATGTAAAAATTGTACATAAAAGAAAGAGGGAAAAATAAAGCTTATTATTATTATTTTATTTAATTACTAATACTCAATTTACTTTAACACAAAGTGGTTTTAGTGATTCATTTGAGTTATGAATAATTCAATGTGTTTGTTTCTCTTAGCGTAATTAAGTGACTGAGAGTCATTTTCTATTTTTAGAGAAAGATTATTATCTCAAGTTATTCAAAACTTAATACTTAACTTATATAACTTACTTATATCTATATGATTATATAATCATATACTATATAGTTTTTCGTAATTTTGAATTTCCCAATGAGAAAATTTCTTATAATTTTGATGAATTTTAATAAAATATAAATATTTATACATAAAATAGGGTTTAAAATTAATTTTTAAATCACTTCCTTACAAGTCTTGGTAATAAGTACTTAGTTTACTTATGTAGTTCTGTCCAATGTTTAAATAGAATCTAATAAAAGCAAAACATAAGATCAAATTTCTGATATGAATTTTGGAATCAAACTAGTTAAATTTAACAATCTTAATTAAAATATAGTAAACAGATAATTTATAAAAAAAGTGAACTAAATTGGGGAGGAAACAACAAATCATAGTTCAAAAATCTGTTTATTTTGACTAAATTGTGACAGACTTTTTGAGGATTGATTAATGTTTATGCAATATAAAACATAAAAAGTAACAAGAAAAATGCCAGGTTTTTCTCCTAATCAAGGGTCTTCTGATCCCATAGGGTTGAGCCTCTGCTGATTACAGACTAAATAATTGATGTCCCATAGCAGGTTCTAACCCCTGGGTCTTAACCTTAGACCATATTTATTTTTACATTAGCAATATTTGAAAAAAAGTATGCCTCTCATCATTGTTATTGGAAAACTTTATAAGGTTTACAATAAATTATCAAAATTATTACCTTAATATATTTCATATCTAAATCATTCATATCTTTACCTATATCGTTTTGTTAAAATGTTAAAAAATTAGAATGTATTGAAATTGTGTATATTAAAACTTTTATTTAAATCATTGTATATTCTGAACTTGTCAGATATTTAATTATGGGATATAATTAATGTGAGTGTACTCTTTTTATTTAATTGCTTAATTTGAAATTGTATCTTTAAAGGTCCTCATCATGAGCTTCCTGTACAAGTAACAGGAAACGTGATGTCAGGATTCACAGGAGAATTCACTCCTCGAACAGTAGGCCCTCATTCAATATCCGTACTGTATAACGGTCAGCCTGTGCAAGGCACTCCGTTTACAGCCAAAGCTTATGATGCTTCCAAAGTATACGTTGGACCCCTCCCACATGGCCATGTTGGATCTCCATTGCAATTTACAGGTAATTTTTGTTTTATTTAAAAAAAAAATTAATCTTAAATTAGAGCCAAAAACTCAAAAAGAAACACTATTATTTATTATAATGCAATTGGGAAAAACCACAATTACAAACATTTATACAACAATTATACAAACAGCAGTTGTATGTTGAACGTCTTGGTGGTGGGGTGCTGTCTCATGTTTGGAGCCTGTTTGGGCTGTTGATCGTTGGGATGTATTGCACCTTTTTCTTCGAGATGCGATTCACATAACCCCTTTTTGATTTTGGTGTCTTGATAATGCCTGAATAGGCGAAACGTCGACTGGTAAGTAGGTGTATTTTTTGAAACATAAGGCTTTGCATTGTGGTTTTTCCCAATTGCATTATAATAAAAATTAATCTTATTTTATTGCAATCAATAAAGTATAAACATTAATTAATCTTTTCAGTGGATGCTTCTCAGTCTGGGGAAGGCAACTTGGAGATTACTATCAGTGCCAGGGGGGTCAACATTCCTACGCAGGTTCAACCACAAGGAAATGCGAGGTTCCTCGTAAGCTTTGTCCCTCTAGAACCGACCCAGCACATAATTAGCATTCATTTTAATCAAGAAGCCGTCCCGGGTAAATATCATGTTATTATTATTACTAAAATAAAACAGTTAACAACCTATTTTATTATAATGTTTAATAATTCTTTAGTTTAGATCAGTTGAATGATAAATTTAAATTTTTTTTTTTTTTAAACCAGTAATTTATAAAACTTTAGCTATCTATTCAGATATTATCACATTTTATTTTAAAATAGGTTTTTCTTTATATCATAATAATAAATAAATATACTATATTATGAAAATCTAATGATGATTCTAATATCTACAGCATTAGTGAAAAACAGGTATTTTAATTTATATGTATTAGTCTTATAAAACACATTTCTTTAATTTGTTGAAGATATGGATCTATATTAAATTGGGTTATTATAAATAGTTAATTAATGACACAATACTTTTATAATATATAAATTTATATAATATTCCTCCATCGTATACTGATATAAATTTATTTTTTCATTTCAGGCTCTCCATTCACTGCCCATGTGGCAGGTGACTTCCCAGTAGTGAGTGGTAATTCACTCTTAACAGCACAACTTGGTGCTGATTCACACTTTACAATGAGTAATGTATCAACTTCGCTAGATGACATTGAAGTCACTGTTGAGGGTAAATTTTTGTAGTTTTTATTTATTTTCTATTTATGATTAATGAATTAGGGTACCTATTCTATTCTATATTAAATTTAGATGATTAGACAAAAAAAAAGTATAAAAAAAATTAAAAGGTCTTTTCATTCCATTAAAAAAAAACCTATTAGATCACAACAAATATGAAATAAAAATGTCTTTATATAAGTATTGTTATGTTTACATTATTAACTCTAGGTCAGATTAAAAAAAAAAAATATGAATTTGAGATAAATTTTTAGTATGTTTGATGAAATCTATTCATAAGAGAAAAAAAAAAATAATAAAGTTTTCAAATAAAGGAGGGTGAATTTTTAAATGAAGGCCAAGAAAGCTTTCAATTTTTATTACTATAGACGATAATCATTTATGAAGTTTTTTTGCAATGCATATTTTATATTTTTGGAGGGGGGGAGGGCATTGGCTTGTGTAATGAATGTATCTACCAGAATGAATAGGTTTTTGTCACCATCTTCTTTCTATTTCACAATTAGGTTTCGGAATCAAGATGATGTCTAAAAATGGTATTTTATTGTGTATTTTGATTTATATTTTAAATATTTATTGAGGAGAATATTTATAAAATTATTTTAAAACAATTTCTTTTTTTATTTTTATTTTGAAGGGAAACGATATGTTCAGAGCCAGGATTCGATTTGTCTGGATTTGTCTGACCGAGATACGAACCAGGATGGCTCAGGTGGTAGAGCACCACGAAGGAAACGTGGGGAACCCGGGTTCGAATCCCGGCTTTGGATATATCTTTTCTCTTCAAAATAAAAATTATAAAAATTAATAATAAAATAAAATAAATAGATTTCTTTTTTTATTGGGTTCAGTTGGTATCGCGGTTCTCATATCATCTACAAATTGAAAAAAGAAACGGGACATAAAATGGAATTTTGGAAATATTTTCTTCTTCTTTTTCTTCCATCCTTAGTGTCTTTCAGCGAGGGGTCGCATTTAGCCAGGCCTGCCAATCCTCCCGATTAACGGCGAGACTTTGGAAATAGAATTGAGGCTAAATTCACATTTCAATATTATATTTAATTAATGCAAACAACCAATAAAAAAAAGTCACAATGGAACATATGTAATTAAACCATGTAAATAAAAAAAAGGAGAAAGAAATTCATTGTATATACAATATTCATTATATCATGTTCACTGTAACCTAATAGATATTTATTCTGCACCAATAATTAAACCTACCTCATGTTTCATATCATTGAGGTTATAATATAATATATGTGCACTGTATAGCACTTTTTAAATTTACACTGTCTCTTATATTTTCAATGATATATTGAAAGATCACTGTTACTAATTTTTCAGGAGACTCTCTAAATTTATATTGTTTGTTTATTCATTTAATGTCATTTTATGATGGTATGGATATTCAGATTATGCTATGTGAAGGTGGGATTCCGATATTTTAAACCAATATAACTTCAAAAAATAAATTTGTCTGATTAAGTCATGTAAATAAATCAATCAGTTCTTCTATGACTTCTGAAAGTTTACTTAATAATCAATAAACATTTAAATTTGCATTAACTTAGCATTTGGTCCAATCACTGAATAAAAGTCGGGATTTATTTTTTTTATTGCTCAAATAATTTATGGGAGTAGTAAAGTATGTAATAAGTGGTACTGACATTATAAACAAGTTCTAACGTTTATTTTATTTCAAAATTAATAAGTACATTTATATTGACTGTAAATTTGATTGAATTTTTCAAATTTCTCTCCAAAATAAATTAAATTTTTTAAAAAATATTAATTTACTCATTTATTACACAATATAACTTTTTTTGTTCATACTTACTAGGGGCAGTAGCAATAAAATTAAAGAAGTGTTTTAACTTTTGGGTAGTGTTTTTACATATTTAAAATAATTTATATGCATTATGACTAGTTTACTAAGCATGTAATCCCTTATTATAAAATTTGTAATGATTTTTTAAAAATTTTTAATTATATTTAATCTATTTATCAATATGTAACCAAAAAAAGTTTTAATATATATAACTATATATCTGTAATCCCAGTGAATAAATGGTCAAGTAAAAAATTTGAGAAGTTTGATTGATGTTAGATTTATTAACCTAGTAATTTCACCTTATTCATAGGTTAATTATTTATAAGTATTAATTCTGTAACCTATTAATACAGAACACTTCTACTGTGACTTTTATAACCCAATGATGGGTTGCCTCTAATAAGAACCGATCACTTATTGACTTGGGATACAGATTTAGTGTTATATTATTAGGTTTAATTTAAAATATTTATTAATTATGTTTTTGAAGGAAAATTAAGATATATGTTCCTATTGTTTTATTTTCTTTTTCTTGATTAATTAGTAACTAGTATGTATATTTAACTTCTTTAATCTTATGCTGTCTTTTGCACATTCTTTATCTTTTGTTTTCCTTCAGTGCACATTCTATTTAGCATTTGTTTCTTTATATTATTATGTATTTCTTTTTTTCTTATATATATCCTTCGTTCGCCTATTTCAGGTGGGGACCACAGACGAATTCGTCACTATTGATCCTCTTTCTGTTTTCTATCTTCACAAACAAATACAAAAAATATTAAAAAAATAAAAAAATAAAAAAAATTAATATTCTAAAATCTGCGCACTTTTGCTTTGGTGTTGGATTGGGTAATAATCCATTAATTTATGATAGTGCGCATGTAATGGAAGAATTTCAGTTATCTTAAAACTCTTATGCTTTGCATTCATTTATTATTATTTATTTTGTTTCAGTCATTACATTTAACTTCCATTTTTTTCTCTCTTAATATTTGACTTTAAATTTCTTTATATGTTGAAATAGTTTATGGCATGATTAGATTAGATTCAATGCATTTTTACTTTATACTAATGATCACAATCCACACAGCTAAAGATAAGATCACTTACCTACCACTTTATTTTATTATTTTTTTATGATATAACTTTCTGTACTTTTATCTTTGAAAAAAGATATGAACTTAGCTCTACTAAACTAGTCAGGTAAATTATATTTGTCTTAGTCTCTCAATATAATAAATTCACTTGTGCTTTATTATACAAGTCTTTAAACAGTCACCTTTAATTATTATTTTTAATTTAAAAAATAAGTTAGTGTATCCTTGAGCATTGAAATTGAAAATTTGCGATTGTACATAAACACTGTAAAAACTCATACACTTTTTAATTAGTTTTCCATTAACATTTATCTACTAATCTGTTTCTCATTTTCATTTCTAACCACAACATATATTGTACATAAAATATTCTAAAATTATTAAGTTTTAGAATTGTTTATTTTTTTTAATCTTAAATTTTATTAATCATTATAATTCTGACTAATACATGCATTATTAATATTATGGGTTGACCTAAAACATAAGCTAAGCCATGGTATTGCGGGTTACTAACATTATATCCCTGAATCTAAGACATAAAAACAGAAACAAAACAAAAGATTGCCCCAAATATAGGGCCAAGTGGGCAGTCAGTGCCGGCACAGGTGAAGGACACAGGAAACCAGACAGCGCGAGTTGAATTTGTCCCGAAGGTTGTTGGAGAGCATAAAGTCACTGTTGCCTACAGGTATTTTTGTTGTATTATTTCTTCTGATAAGTTTTATTATAATGAATTAATAGTTAAAATACAAAATCAATCTATATAGGCATAAATGCACATGTGTGTTATTTACTATACATGCCAATTTTATAAAAATCCCATATCATTTGTTAGATCAGTTTTTGTTGATAATTTAATTTTTAAAAAAGCAATTTGGTTGTTTCCATTGTTCTTTATAGTCTTTATGAGCTTAAGAGAGTACAATTTTCATTTTTTAAGCTATTTTAGTAATCAGCCTGAGTATTAATTTTTTAATTTTGATAAAATTGTGGACAAAATATAGGAATTTATTTCTTCTTGCAATTCGCCTTTTATCATTTACTTTATACAATACTTTTATTTATTTATTTAAAAAAATATTGTTAATTTGATCCATATGGTATCTTGGCTAAAAAAAGTTGGGTAAATATCTCACCACACCTTCACCGACCTCCAATGATCATAAGCTTTGTTATTTTCCATTTAAGTACTAATCATAAATAATGGGCATTTCATTTTTATTGATTCAATATTGTTGTGCCTTACATGCCTTTTTGATAGGGATGTGACTAAAACATGTCTAAATATTAATAAAATAATAAATAGGGTAAAAAAGAAGAATAAAAACCAATACACCATAATTTACCGTTACAATAATCCGACCATCTCAACACTGGATGACAGGAGTTCTTAGAATGAGTGTTGGATAAATTTTGAATCACAGTAGAACATTGAATATTTGAAGGTTTGATTATCCGAACTTGCTTTGCGGAAACTAAAGGGACGTAGCCATTCCCAGAAAATAAGTTTAAAGTGTATTTTGAAAATTTGATTTCCTAAAACTATTATTTAATGCTTACTACTATGCTTTTAAAAAAATATGTATTAAGCAAATTTGATTATTGTTTGGCATTTTCTTTTTTTTTTTTAAAGAATCTCGATTATCTAAACTTTTGATTATCCAAACCATGCCCCAAATACATTAGTTCGAATAATCAATGCTCTATATATTTCACATTTAGGTAACAGTATATACAAATTAAAAAAATCTGTTGTAAAAGTTTGAAAAAAAGATTGATCATCAAATGTTTTTACATAAATTTTTAATTTATTTATGGCACCTTTTTAAACATAATGTCTTTTATCATATTTATAAATTCTAGGTATTTAATCATCCGAGGTGTCTAAAAATAAGATGGCCTCATGACCTAAGTTGAATTAGTTATTTGAGTATTAGCTCTGGGTAGTGTCTTTACTTGCCTTTATTTCTTGTCATTACCAATTATTCATTCTATTTACGTGTTACATTATTATAATGGAATTGTAAATTTCAACTATATTTAAAAAAAATATATTTAAAAAAAAGACATTTATTAATTTTTTTAAAAATTATTATATGAACTATATTTAAAGGTAAGAAGTAGTTGATGACACATGTTTTGGTATGTATGTTTTTAATTTGTAAAGTAGTTCTTTAAAATTTATGACTTAAAATTAGATATATCATGCTTCTTACTCACATTCATTATGGTTGTTACTATGCTTAATATCAAAAGTAATGCTTAAAATTTGTTCCTTAAAATATTTTTACAATAAAATAATCTTCCATCAGTACATTTTTTTTAATGTAATTTCCTAGGCATGTCCAAGTCGCAGGCTCTCCATTTTCATGTAAAGTTTACGATGTGAATGCCATTAAAGTGAAACCAGTCGCACAAGGAACCATTGGACAACCAGTCACATTTTTAGGTATTTAAGATCATATGTACTTGATTGATGTTATAAAAACTTTTTATAAAACTTTGGATTAACATTCTATATTTTCATTTCAATCAGTCGAAACAAGCCAGGCTGGACCGGGCAACCTGGAGGTAACAGTGAACGGCGGAAGAGTCGGGACTACGGCACAGACACAAGGACCACACACCTACGCCATCTCTTTTACTCCTCGTCAGGCAACTCCTCATACCGTTGATCTAAAGTTCAATGGAAACAACGTTCCTGGTTGGTGATAGGTGTTTAGTCGATTAGAAATAAAAAAATTGTCATGGGTAAAATTGAAATAATTAAATATATTGTAGGGAGCCCCTTTACATGCAACGTCAGTGATGTTGGACGGGTTATAACTCCAACAGAAGACAAGATAAGTGTAGGAAAATCAGCAAGTTTCAAAGTCGATTGCAGCACACTAGGCCCTCCTCAAGTAACAGTAAGTATTTTTTAAATTCTTTTGATATTTTGTTCTAAAAATTAAACTTTGTAAAATGCTGTGATTTATTATCCTTAATTTACCTCAATCAAGTGTCATGAATTATTTACTTATCATAGATATATTCTAAATAACACTCATCAGCGCATCCTCTCTTTCTCTGTCCCCCCCCATTTAGAATTGCCAAGAATCTGTGTATGTGCCTGGTGAGCTCGTAAGGAATCTAACGTTAACAAATTTCTATCAGATTAATTTTTAGGACTCCTTAAGGTCTCATGCCTTTAGCTGACATACCTAGTTCAGGCGCCATTACCCTTCTTATTGGGATTTAACATTCTTTCTGTTCCCTCTTAAGGCAAATGCAGTCGTTATGCTTACTGACCCTTCTTAGATCGCTAGTATTTGGTCTCTCCTAGCACTGAGCTTCCCATTAGTGTTAATTATGTTCTTACAGAATACCTTTTTGAAATCCATCCATTAAACGTCTTATGTAGATTTATTTTAATATTTCTTCCAGGAGTTAATTATAATTTTGAATTCATATTGTTTATTAAAGGATAGTTAAAGAAACTTATACCTTAGAAGAATTTTATAAAAGCTATGGAAGTTGTGATTTATTTGTAAAATTATATTGCATTTATTTACGTTTTATTAAGATCATACCAAAAAGTTAATATTCATAAAATCAAATATAAACTTAACTAACTCTGTCTTGCCCCCCTCAACTGTCCTCATCTATTCAGCATGTTTCTCTGTGCTTCTCCATGCAACCATTCTCATGAGCCAAAGGTTAGCCTCGACATCCTTCAGCTATCCATTCCACCTCTTCTTCTCTTTCCATCCAGGTACCTTCCATTATTTCTTTGGCTTCTTCCTTCTTCCATCCGTCGTACATGCCTCAACCATCTTAATTTTCTTTTTTTTTTTATACAGAAAACTAAGTCTACTTCATTGTGCAGGTTCCTAAGTTCTTTGCTTGTTTTTAGTCAGAAACTATTTGTATCTATCTCTCCCATGCATTCAGAAGTCTCTCCCACTGCTAAGGGTCCACACCTCATTACTCTAGATCATCATTGTTCAGAGTACCAAATTTTATTTATTATCTCTGTTACTTTACAACTAATAATAGTTTTTTATTTCATTTCATTGACTATTTCATAATTTAAAATTTTTAATTTGCTAAATTGGACCTCATTAAAATTAATCTTTTCTTCAGGTAACTTCACCTACCAGGGCTTCACTTCCTGTTACCATAACACAACAGGGAAAACATTATATTGCCTCATTCACCCCAAAACATGTTGGTCAGTATTAATTTTATGGCTTCATCTTTGTAAATTTTATATTTTTAATAGAATAGAATTAGGAATAAAGATGCTCTAATCATATTACAGGTGATCATAGTGTTGAAACAAAACTTGGTGGAAGCCATGTCGAAGGAAGTCCATTCTTGTTGAAGGCTTATGATGCTTCAAAAGTAAAGGTTACCGACATCAATTCAGGACCAGTAGGAAAACCTGTATATTTTAGTAGTGAGTCTTTTTTTTCCCATCTATTAATCAATATAGTTTTAGCGGCATCATGAATCAAATATTAATTGTTTTTAATATTTCAAGTTAGTTAATTGAATTATTTTTTCAGTTAATGCCAGTGAAGCTGGGGCTGGTAATTTGGAAATAATAGTTGCAGTAAACGGTTGCAATGTACCAAATTATGTTCAAAGTGAAGGAAATGCCAAGTTCAGAGTGAATTTCAAGCCTAAAGAAGCAGCACCGCATAGTTTAAGTGTGAGGTTCAACGGAGAACCTATTCCAGGTAAGCAAACTATATTGCTCTTTTTTATTATTATCTTTAGCATATTAGTGTTAATTTATAGTTTTTACATACTTCTACAACCAACAATGTTGTCATAAAAAATCTTTGGAAAGGTATTAAAACAAAATATCCTAATTAGAAATACTTGATATTTTAAATGTAATAACATTTTTTTTAGGATCTCCATTTACCTGTGAAGTATATGAGAGAGGTGAGGTTGTAGTTAGTGGATCGGGAGTGAAAATGTGCTGTGCTGGTCTTCCAACAACTCTACAGGTTGCATCTGCAGAGGGATGTGAGGTACGAGTATCCTCCCCAGGAGGTCACAGGTTACCCGTGAGGCTGGACAGGGATTCTGCCAGAGGGATTTCTACAGCTATCTACACACCTATAGAAGTCGGTGAGTATTGAGATAGGTTATACTAGATTAATGTGAAAGTTAATATTATATATAATCTAGTAACTCAAATATTCTGTTATTTATTAGTAATATTGTGTACCATTTCTTCTCTTCAGAATCTGATGACCCAGTTATGTTGGGTGGGTCAATTAATGCTTCAATCTTAGTAATATTGTTCAAGGTCATACAACAATTGTCATACAACAAAGGTCGAACATCAATTATATAAATTATAACAATTGGGCATATTTTGAAAATTCTTATATGTATTTTATTTGATTTGTTTACACTTTTGGCTATAAATGACATTGCTGATTTTTTCTAATAATAAGATATATTGTACTATTTATTTTTTATTGTGGTTACAGTTTTATTCTTTTATGTTAAGAAGATAACTAGATAAATGAAATCACGACTCATAAAAATTGATTACTTTTCAGGAAGGCACATTGTATCTGTTGATATAGAAGGCCATCCCGTGAAAGGCAGCCCATTTTACTGTAATGTCTACAATGTGAACAATATTAAAGTAACTGGTCTCGGGCCTGCTAAGGTATTTCACTTTATTTATGTGAATTATATTTGTAATATAATGAAAGTTTTGAGTTTATTAAAGTGATTTACTCATCCTTTTTTTCGCTGTATAGGTTGGAAAAGCTGTTACATTTTCAGTTGATGCAACCGAAGCAGGTGAAGGGACTCTCGAATTGGTCATATCCACTCAAGGTACGACTGTTAAGGCAGAAGTAAATGCCATGTCACGAGGACTGTATGATGTCACCTTCATTCCTCATCTTCTACAGCCCCACTTCGTTAATATTACTTTCAATGATCAGGATGTCCCTGGTAAGTTATCACTAATACACTCTTCTTAAATGTATTTTAAACAAACAACTTTGCATTGTTATTATTACTATTTATTATTAAATGGCTTTAATATATTTTATAGGAAGCCCTCTGAGGTGTGAAGTCATTGATGGATCAGCTAACAAGACAACTGCTACCGCTAGGGGTGAAGGGCTCAGCTCTGTGGTGCTTGGAACTACAGCGTACTTCGAAGTGAACCCGCATTCAACAGAACCAACCACAATTGATGCAACTGTCACCGGTAAGTGATTTTTAAATAATAAAAAAAAAGAAAAAAAGTTTACAAATATAGCCCATGTATGGTTTTGGGGTCAATACTAGACTGTGCTATGTCTAGGGCAATGGTTGTGCAGGGTGGTGATTTGTCTAAGTCAAGCTTAACCAAGTTTTCCCCTCAAATAAGGGTTACTAGATAGGTCCCACAGGGTCCATCCTTGACTGTTAAAGAGGTCTAATATTTTATTTCTGTCATAGCCAGATTTGAACCTGGAACCTTCACTATAGCAACTCTGCACTCTTTACACATACCCAGCTCCTTTTTAAATAATAAATCATTTATAAAATTAATGTTTCAATATAACAATGTACCCGAGGCCAGGTTTATCTAACAGCATTTTATTTAAAAAATTGTATACAGGAGCATATATAGTACCTTCCTTGTAAATATAAACGTGATAATTGTTTGTTAAAGTGATGCCGTCTCTTAAAAGACTTGAGGAAACTGGATATGACATTTTTATTTGTTTTAAATATTAAAATTTTTAAAAAATGTATCTAATGATTGTATTTTTAAAAATGCAATTAATTAAAGGGAAAAACATGGGGAAAAATTAGACATCCGACTTACAATAATTTAATCAGAGGAATTATTTATAATTCTTAAAGAACACAAAAAAATGTACATTATCTCTTCCTGCTAAGAAAAAAGTGGAAGTAGGAAACTAAAAACAATCCCTTTTCTGATAAAATTTAAACATACAGATTATACTTCAATTTGTTAAATAGTAAATTGTAGATGACTAGGTAGGAAAAAATATTACATAAAAAAAGAAGAAATAATGCACTTTAAGTTATGAAAACAAAACACACATACTCATACAGATGAAGAGCACTTATGAATGTTGCTGCCAGTGTAGTGCTTAGCCATTTCCTACTATATTTTGAAGAGATAACAAGAGAAAGGAATGGAATTAAATTCTCAGATTTAATCTAAGTACATAGTGTTAATTTATATGAAATATCATGCCAATTCAGCATTAATGCTAATAAGATTAAATTATTTACATTACAGGACCAGACAATAAGAAGATCCCATGTCAAGTGGACAGATTAGAGTCAGGATTGTACCGTTGCCAATATCGCCCAGAAATGGTCGGTCCCCATTCAATCGTAGTTACGCAAAGGTATGCTAAAAAATATAATAAATTTATAATTATTAATTATTAATAAATTTAACTAATATACTATATTTTTATCATGCTAGATCGCATCCCATCACAAGGCAGCCTTTCACTGCTCAAGTGTTTAATCCGGCTGCTGTTAGAATTTATGACGTATCAGAAGCAGTTTGTGGTTCTTCAGCTACATTTAAGGGTTAGTTTTTCATTTTAAATCTTATTTTATTTTATTGTATCTATATTATATTGATAAAATTTGTGAATTCATTTTTCTTGGAATTTCTTTGCTAAATTACTGTATTTTTTAGTTGATACTCATGGTGGTGGCTCTGGAGCACTAGCCGTTTCTATAAAAGCTGCGGGTACTGATGTGAAACACACGCTAAGGGAACTCAATGGCTCAAATATATATCAAGTTGTGTACCAACCAGATATGAGTGTTCCACATAAGCTACACGTCAAATACAATGGAGTTTATGTGCCAGGTAATTACTTTACTTTTGACTAAATTAATAAATACATCACCTTTTAAATAAATTTGATTTAAATATTAATTAGAACTGTGAATATTAGTCGTTAAATATATATTTTAACTTTGAAGGTTGCCCGATGGAAGTTAATGTCCATGAGAGGGGAGGACTTTGCGCTTCAGGACTCGGACTGTATCAAGCTTCCGTTAATAAAGCTACTTCATTCGTGATAGAAACGACTGGTCAACCGGCTGACTCATTTGATGTAATCATCAGCGGTCCAGGATCCATGGCAGTACCTGTCAGGTGTTATCAGCAGAAAGATGGAAACCTTTTAGCAGAGTTTATTCCAACTATTATAGGTATGAATCATTTTGTTATCTGTAGGTAACAAGAAGTTTTTTTATTGTTGATTATTTATTTAATGTCTCTTTATGCTATTATGGCTAATCGTAAAGTTTGCATATCCATATATAATTAGAAGGATATCTTTAATCGGTTCCTGACATCACACTGGCTTGGAACCACTATTTTACGTCCCCTCCAAAGGATGACATAACCAAGGGTGTTTTACTTCCTTGAAAAGATCCTAAGATCATCTGCTGTTTTTTTTTTTTAATACAGTAAAACTTTCTTGAACGGACACTTCTAACAGGCGGACATTTCTCGTAATCGGACGATTATATTTCCCCCCTCATAATTTTTAAGTTTTCTTTATATTTTTACTTCTGATGTCCGGACATTCTCATAAGCGGACGCGGACAGAGATTTTATCAATAGTTTGACATAAAAACTTCCAATACGCGGACAGTAGAGCAAAATTTCCGAGAAAGGAACCTCGCTTGGAAATTGGATTGAAGCAAGATTTGTTTCAATTCAATTCCCAAAGTCGATGGGTTCGAGGAATTGTTTGTGCTTGCTTCACTATGAATATTTTTAGCTCATTTTATTCTCCTCCTTGAAAAAGTAGAGATTATACACGCGAGTGAACTTGAAAAATTGAGTGTCCGTGATCTTGGAAAGAATTTTAAAATTGGGAAAACGTGTGCTGCAGAAATTTTAAGAAATAAAAAAAAAAATCTTCAAAAATGGGTAGATCATGGGAATGATAATTCAAAGAAGACATTTAAAGCAGAAGGGGGGGGGGTGATGATTGATCATGTTACGTATGAGTGGCTATGCCGAGCGCGATCAAATAACATCCCAATTTCTGGACCATTATTACAGGAAAAGGCGTTGGAAGTTGCAAAAAGTTTGGGAAATGACAATTTTAAAGCTAGTGGTGGTTGGCTGGACAAATTTAAAATGAGGCATGGAATAAAATACAGAACCTTAAGCGGTGAGGGTGCTTACGTTGATTGTCCTCTAGTTGCTGATTGGACATCGAAAGTAAAGGACCTTTGCACTGGATTTTCCCCTAAAGACATTTACAACTGTGACGAAACCGCACTTTTTTTTCGAGCATTACCGGACAAAACTATGGCGCTGAAAGCAGAGACTTGTAAAGGAGAAAAAATCTCGAAGGAACATGTCACAATTTGTTTGTGCACTAACGTGGAGGGTGTGTTTGAAATTCCACTTTTGATAGGAAAAGCCAAAAAGCCAAGATGCTTTAAGGGTATCGATTTGAACATTTTTAAGGTGGAATGGCAAGCAAATAAAAGAGCATGGATGACCCACCAAATTATGTCAGAATGGCTGATTAATTTTAATAACAGAATGCAGTGACAAGGAAGACACGTAATTTTATTGATGGATAATGCCTCGTCACATCCAAATTTAGAGTTGTCAAACGTCAAAACAGTTTTTCTCCCGCCAATTACGACCGCCTCCTGTCAGCCTTTAGACCAAGGGATCATTAAAAACTTTAAAATACACTATCGCAAATGTATTTTACGGCACATTTTAGCCCATATAGATGAGTCAACTTCGGCCAATGATTTGTCTAACAAAATTAATGTTTTGGATGCAATTCAGTGGATATGTTCGTCCATTAAAAATATTAAAAAAGAAACTGTCACGAACTGTTTCATTAAATGTCTCACCTTGAGTCATTGCTTCATTTCTACATGATAAAAAGCAATCCTGGAGTGGAACCAGTGATGAATTTAAAAGTCAATTTGGAAAAAAAATATCTGAAGAAAAAAAGGTCCAGAAAAAAATTACAGATTATTTTATTTAAATAATATTTATTTTATGTTTATTATTACTACTTATAGAAATTATTATTTCTTTGTTCATATAAGTACACAATTATGTATTATCTTTAGTTTAAAATAATGTAAGCCTTTGAATAAAACTTGTTAGTCATGTATAAACATACATATTATTTTACTGTTTTCACCCACCCTCAGTTTCTCACCAGCGGACACTTCTTATAAGCGGACAAAATTTAATTCCCCACCTGTGTCCGCAGGTGAGAAGTTTTACTGTAATTCAAAACTTTTTTTACTTTCTTTCGTCTTTTATTTTATACTAACTGTATTATTATAATTCTGTCTTACTATGATTGTCTTTATTTTTAAGGTGCTTACAAAATTGAAGTGCTCCATAATTCTCGAGGCGTCAGAGGTTCGCCATACTATTGCCAAGTTTTTGATGCGACTAAAATAAAGGTTGAAAATATGACATCTAATACTGTTGTAGTGAATGACAGTATCTCATTTAAATGTAAGATGCTTCATGTAATTATATTGGTAACCAGTTTTTATCCAACTTAAATATTTATAAATTAAAAATAAAATTTCTGTCCAGTGCTGCGGAAGGATGCTGGTTTTGCAGAACTCGATGTCACTGCAAGAAGCCCCCTTGGACAAGACCTCCCCCTCTCTGTTAAAAGTATAACATCTGATACCGACCTGATTGAATTATGCCCGTCGGTATCTGGAAAATACTCCTTCAACATTTTGTACGGTGGACATGCGATTCCAGGTTTGTTTTGAGCCTCTGTTTTTAATAATTTAACTATAGATTGTATTTAATGCATCATATAAATAAATATTTTTCTTTCAGATTCTCCTGTATCATTCTCAGTTATCGAGGGTGGCTCGGCGAGAGCATGGGGTCCTGGTCTGTGCCGAGCGCAAGCGGGCATGATGGCTCATTTTAGCGTAAGTACCGTTGGTCTTGTACCTCCTGCTAAGCCTCAAGTCTCAATCAATGGACCTGCTCATACCCAGGCTGCTCTATCTGTCAAGCGTCAGGATCAATATGAAGTCACCTATACACCTCCGACTGTCGGAATGTACGATGTAACCATCCTAGCGAATGGAAAGCATATATCAGGTGATTAACAAATACTAGATCTTAATACATTTATTTATAGATTTCTGTAAATAAATTGTTTCTGTAAAAGTATGTTCATTTTTAAAAAAGTTATTTTTACTGAATATTTTTTGCAGTTTAGATGCCACTTTAAGCATTATATTGCTAGAATATACTTTATTTTTAATTTAATAATACTTAATCATTTATAATTTATTTCTTATTTCTTTTTAGGTTCACCTTTCAGAGTTTATGTTGTGTCTGTCGATAAAGTAAAGGTTGTTGGTGATCCTCTTCCTAACAGGGTCATAATGACTGTCAATGTGCCGTACAAGCTATTGTTAGATATGGCACATGCTGGTCCTGGTGAGTTATAAATTCAAAATTAATTTTTAATCTAGTATTTAAATCAGATTGTTGATAAATTAAACACCTTAGCATTTAGACAATATATCTGCAGTCCCAGTGAATAAGTTGTTAAGTCAAATTTTTTTCAGAGAGAGTTAACTGTATTGAGGGAAGCGGAATTGTGTCATTCTCATTGTTTTTTGCTTCAAATACAGTAGTAATGTAAGCAATAACTCCTTTTTAACCGGTTAATGATTTTAAACGAGCAGCAGTCGTGTGTGGTCGGCATACTCTAATGCACCAATCCAAGTGCTGCTCGCAGGTTTCAACATATTCATATTACACACGACAAATCAAAAAAGTATAAATAAAAAATGGCAAATAAAATAAAATATATAAACTTTTTAAATACAATATAAAAAAACCTGATGTTTTTGGTTACATTTTTGTGGGGAAAAAACCGAGCGTAAAGGGGTTAAGCTGATTCCTGACAGCCCAAAATAACACGATTCTGCTTCTCTAACTGCAAGAAACTAATTTTGGATAAAATTTGACTTAACCACCTTTTCATCTGGGATGTAGATATATTAAAGAGATAAACGGATACATTTTTTTAATGTTTGTCTGGTCCTGTTTTCCGTAAAATACAAACAGAGTTCGCCCGCATCCAAAATATAAAATAATATTAAGCTATATTATGATATGACAAGAGTGAATAGTTAAAGAAAGATAATAAATTAAAAAAAAAAAAACAGTCTTGTTTTTTCTAGGACTACAGATACAAACTTGATGTTTTTTCCATACTTTCACTTATCTGGAATCTATAAAGCTAACATTTAAGTAATTCATGTCCAATTTGTAATTATGCAAGTATAGCAGCTATCCATACTAACATTTATTTATAAATTTCATTCTGCTCCACCTAGCGTTTTGTTTGTTTTCTGTACTCAGAGAATGTTGATGACTTTGAATAATATTAATTTATTAGATGATCACAAAATAATTTTTTAATTTAATATTGAAAATTTTTTCATATTATTTTTTTTTATTCCATTTTTGGTATTTCCTTAGGTGAACTGACTGGCGAATGTACAGGTCCTCAGGGAAGCGTAGTTCCTGTTAACATTGAGCAAGAAAGCCCCGAAACAGGTCAAGTAACAGTTACTCCGCGAACACCTGGGCCTCACACACTATCTTTGCATTATGCAGGATTTCCTCTTCCATTTTCTCCGCTTTCAGCTCTCGCAGAGGCTGGTAATGGAGGTGTAAGGTTAATACTCACCGGAAAAGGGCTTGCTACTGCCATCTGTAATCAGGTTGCAGAATTCAACATAGATGGCTCTCAAGCTGGACCTGGTGAGTGGTTCTTTGTTATGAATAATAGTTAAAAATCGTTTATGACCAAAAGGTTAATCTCTTAATAGTTAATTATATATCGGTTCTGCTATTAAGTATAAAGTAGTAGTCTAAATTAAGAAAAGTGAGGTGTCGTAGAGAGTCTAAATTAAGAAAAGTGAGGTGTCGTAGAGAAGCCTGGGAGTGTAATGAAACATTGTGGGGTATAATGAAACATTGCAGAAAACATAACATTTAATTAATATAAAACAACAAAACAATTAATATGGAATAAACTGATTTATTTTTTTTTTATTTTATTTTTTTTTATTGATATTTACAACTGTAATAACATTACATCAAGTAAATTGGCTGTATGAACAAAGGACATGAACAAAAAAATCACTTGTGGAGAAACTATCCATTGATAGCACTCCAATGAAGTTTTATAGTAGAAGGTCTCGAGGCCATCTTCTTTTCAGACGCCTCGGAGGGTTATCAGGAATATTATAGGAAGCAAGTCGAGAGACTAGCGGATTCAAGTGTGTATGGAGCTTTTCATGGAAGGATAGGTATCTAGTTTGGGCCAAATCAGCAACATATGGGATATTAAGATCATGATGGATGAGTTTGTTTGTGACATAATAAGGAGCATTGAGGATTTTACGAAGGATTTTGGATTGTAAGGATTGGATACGAGATGAATTGGATGGTTTAGTAGAGCTCCAAAGCTCAACTCCGTATGTCCAAATAGGTCTGATAACTGTCATGTAAATGAGTCTTTTGTAATTAATTGGTAGCTTTGAACGTTTGTCCAGTAAATGTTGAAGTAGGCGAAATCGTCGAGCAGTTTCTTGTCTTTTCAGTCTTGTATGAGGATTCCAAGTGAGACGTTTGTCCAGATGGAGTCCTAGGTAACGTATCTGTTCGACAGGGATCAGTGGAATGTTATTAAAGGATACAGTAGGGCAGGAATTCGTAGGTTTACGACGAAGAGTGAAGGTAATTTGGTGGGATTTGTTAGGATTTATTTTAATTCTCCAATTTTGACACCATTCTTGAAGGTTTGAGATATGGGATTGAAGATATTGGGATGCAACAAATGGATCGTTATTTACTGATAACACACATGTGTCATCAGCGTACGTAGTGAGGACAGTGCTTGGATGGGTTGGGATGTCAGCTGTATATATTGTGTATAGGATGGGACCCAGGATACTACCTTGAGGAACACCAGCTAACTGGGTAAAGAGGCAAGAGTAGGAAAAATTATGGTTTACTTTAAAGGTTCTATTACTGAGGTAGGAACTGATAATAAGGAAGTAAGTAGAAGGTAAGAATTTACGGAGTTTGTACAACAGTCCCGGATGCCAGACTCGATCAAAAGCCTGCTCTACATCGAGAAAAGCTCCCGTGCAGTACATTCCGCGCTCTAATGCGGATGAGACAACGTCCACCACACGATGGGATTGCTGGATTGTGGAGTGCGATGTTCTGAAACCAAATTGGTGATCTGGGATTATTTGGTTGGATTCTATTATAGGATGTAGACGTTTCAGAATGAGTTTTTCAAGCATTTTACCCATTATGGGCAGGAGAGATATAGGACGGTAAGAAGATGGGAGTTCTGGTGGTTTTTTAGGTTTTGGTATCATCTTAACTATGGATAATTTCCAGGAATCAGGAAAGTATGTGGTACGCAATACGGCATTGTATATATATGTAAGGAGTAGGATCGCTTTCCGAGGAAGGCGTTTTAGAATATAGGATGTGATTAGGTCGTACCCAGGAAACTGATTTTTAAATTGAAAATTGAAAGATTGAAGCATTTAGTATATAAAAAAAAGAAAATAAATTTTTGGCTTCTAAAAACAACCATGCAAAAATAAAATAAATTCCCAATCTGAAATAATAGTTAACTAACAATTGCTCTTTAAATGAAACAAACCTTCAATATATACTCTTAATACTTAACATTGTCTATTTAATCTAAAAAAATTATTTTATTTGGTGTTATAAGAAATTAGTAAAATTTATATTTTAGGAGCTAATGGTACCTAAAGTTAGGTTTAAGATGTGATTTTGTTAAAAAAAAAAAAAATAATTTTTCATCATGTATACATTACTTTGCAGATAAACATTAAATTTGTTTAAAAGTTCAAAGGCAGTTTGTTAATTGTTCACTATAATTTTTCTCTTATTACACTGAAATAAATTTCTGTGTTATTGATTAAAGTTATTCCTGTTTAAATTATATAAAGCAGCTTTCATTGAAAAATTGTGTTTTTTTAAGAGTTAAAGTTAAATATGTCAATTAAAAAAAAATACACTAATAAATGCAACTAATACTAAATAAAAAGCAACTTAAATTAATAAAATATTATATTTGATTTAATTTATTTATATTGTTAATATACCATTGTTGATTTTGTTAACGTTCCATTGAATCTACAGGAATACCAGAAGTAACACTGACAGGGATGAAGAACGATATCAAAGTGAACCTTATTCATGTTGGAGATAATGTTTACAAAGCAACTTACACACCTTCACAACCTGGAGCATACCTTTTGAATGTTATGTGGTCCGACAGGTAACAAAGTTAAAACATTATTTTGATGATATTTATCTAAATATCCTACATTTATCCCTCCAGACATTAAGGAATATCAACTCAAAAACATTCCTTATATATTTTTTTTATTTTTTGTTATAGGCAAGTTAAAGGATGTCCATTGAAAGTAACAGTAACAGCTATGTGTGATGCCTCGAAAGTCATTTGTTCGGGTGAAGGCCTCGGTGTGGGTACTGTTGGTCACCATATTAGGAGTTTTATCGATACTAGGACAGCTGGACCAGGTAATGTTTTGGACAAAATAAACTTTTTGTGTGTGTGTGTGTGTGTTACTTTAATTGCTAATATAATAATGTGAGAATTTTACAGGGGAACTGTCAGCTCATTGTGTTGGTCCTCACAAAGTAGCATATTGTGAACTGTATGACCATGGAGATGGTACATTTACATTGAATGTTAAACCTCAAGAGCCAGGAAGGCACACACTGACAGTCAAGTATGGAGGTATGTAATATGTTAATATAATAACCAGAATATTAGTGGCCTAATTTGTTTTTTAAATGTAAGAATAAAATAAATAAAAAAGGTGTGTTTATCACATAATAGTCCATCACTATTCTAAACTAATAATAAATTATAAGAGCAATTTAAAATCACCACTGCATGAAGTATTCTCTACAGTATGCACTTCTTTCAGTTTTCTTTTTTCAGTTCTTAAAAATAAAGGTATAAGTTTTTATTGTATTAGTAAGCTACTATATTATAATATAATGAGTATTATAACAATATAAATATAAATAAGTCCTGACTTATTTGGTGTTTTCTTGACTGCATCCCCCAACCATCTCCATTCTCTAATAAGTATTATAATTTTGCGCACTGTATATTTTTGTCTATCTTGCTGAATGATGGTTTGATGTAGATTGATAATCTCTAATTACCCTTATTTTCTATTCCCTGCTCACTGTTGATTCTATTTAATGGTCATTAACTGTTTGAAGAAACTTGAATATTTTTGCCATGCATCTGGCTCACAAAGAAGTTGTCCTTAAAAAAAGTTCATTCACAAATAATAATCTAATTTAATTGGATTTTATATTACCTAAATAATTGTTAACCACAGGACAAAAAACATTCATATTTAGGTTAAATAATTCATGAAATGTTATTTGTGTTAAATATGATTTCAGCATCTATTTTAATTAGTATTGTATCTAAGTGTAAATTAATTGTGTTCTTAATACATTTACAGGTGTTGACGTACCTGGTTCCCCATTTGTTCTGAGGATATGTGGCGCTGCAGATGCAAGTAAGGTTCGAGTCTTCGGTCCGGGAATTCAGCATGGTGTTTTGGCGACATTCCAAAGCAGATTCATTTGTGATACAAGAGGCGCTGGAGCAGGCCAACTTGCTGTGAGGGTCAGGGGGCCTAAAGGTAAACAATCCATGTATATATAATTTATATTTCAACACAATACTACAAAAAATGAATATAGATTCGAACAAATCTTGATGTCTATTTGTAACATGCAGAAGATGATTATTGAAGTTTTACTAATTCAAAGTTTTTCTGAAGTTTCCTCTTCTGTTTGATCACAAGCTGGTACAAATACAAAATTGCTACAATACAAATACAAATACAAAAAGCACAGAGCTTCTTCTTTTAACTTCATTGATTAGAATTCTAATAGCCTAATATGCAGTTCAAAATAATGGGTCATTTTCTTTGTAGCATGGGTTAAATTATCTATTATACAATTGCAAAATTATTGATTTTTCTTCTTCAAAATGTGATTTAGGAGCCTTCAGAGTTGAAATGCAAAGAGGAAGCCAGAAGGACCGCATGATCATGTGCAAGTACGACCCAACAGAGCCCGGTGACTATCGAGTAGAAGTGAAATGGGCCGGTGAATTGGTCCCCGGCTCACCTTTCACCGTCATGATATTCGATACACAAGAGGAATTGAATGCTTTTATTCAAGTAAGATATTGACCTAATTTATCAGTTTGAGGAGAATTTGAATAATTAAAGGAAATATGAATAATTTATTAAGATATTAGTGAAAAAATGCCAACTAAAAAGTCTGTAAACTAAGGCCAAGAAACAATAATACCTGTCAATAGTAGTAGTTGCATTAGGGTCTAGGAGGTGGTGGGATGCTTCCTCTGCTTAGTGTCTTGCTGCACTTTGAGGTTAGGGTGTGCTTTATTCATCTTTTTCCTTTGATGTTATTCTCTTTTTGTCCTGAAGATCCCTGAATGGTCGAAATATTTATATATATAAATATAAAAAATATTTATGGATTTATTTTAGAGACTCAAAACTTTTTGGTTGGAAATTTTCTATTAAATTCTGAACAAGTATTTAATGTCACTTTAGAACTTTTGCTCTTCTAAATGAATTATTTTTGTTAAGCAAAAAAAATCAGTAAAGTAAAAAACTGTATATATTTTTTTTCTTTTACTATGAACCACCACTTTCTATTTCTTTTCGCACATATAAAGTGCAAGATCATTATAACGAAATCTGGTTTTTATTTGTTTAAATTTTAAACCATAGTTATCAGTCATCAGTTAACTTATGAAGAATTAATTTTTAATCACTGTTATTAATAGGATGGATAAAGGAGATTAGAAATTTATTTCTTTTTGTACTGATTAATGGCTAATATTTATATAATATATTGGTATTTTCCGTGTATTTTATGAATAATTAAAGGACAAGGAGTCTATGGAAAGTTAGAGAAAGAGAAAGTTTTATAAAGATGTGACAATTCTTAGTCATCTTTACAAAACAGATATTAATTTTGCAGTAATTTTTATATAAAAATCTAATTTGTGAAGATTCTTCATCTTTTTCTGTTTCATTGCTAAGTTAACTGTATATGTTTTAATTAATCTGATTGTTTCTTTTTTTTTCAGGGGAATCAGTCACCAAATTCTGATATTTATGGGAGCATTGCTTATTCGACGGGCTACGCTAACATCACTCCTTGACAAAATCAACATAGATTCAAGCTGCCCACGTGTTTGTTAAAAGTAATTTTTAAATGCCATAATTGTTTGCAAGAATTGTAAATATGTACAAAACAAAAGCAAAAATAAAAAATAATAAAAAAAAAGAAAACAATATGACTGAAATGTAAAATATATATATGTATTTAAAAACTGTTTTAAAAAGTGTATTTGTAATAAAAATATGTGAATATACGTATAATGTTTTAGGGACCTGACAGAATTGAAAACATATCTAAATACAATGGCTGGAAGCTTATGTATTTGTATGTGTCAATTAATGTAATTATTTTATTAAACATATTTCATAGATATATTTTTCAAATTAGACATTTCGAAGAAGTGTGCTTGTAAATTAACAACATTCCATAAAAAATTAATTGGTTGCTATGATGAAATTAATAAACTGTTTTTTAATAAGATTTGTTACCTAATGATTTTTCAGGATACCAAAAAAGGTTTTGCCTACTGTTGGTAATCTATCAAATCTAATAATATTATTAATAATAGTATAATTTTACCTTTGATTATAGCCGTATGTATCTACCAAGATCGAAACGATATATACTCAAAAATTGAATTTTTGTAGCCGGTTGTTTATTTGAATTCTATAATGAAGTTGCATTTGAAAAGACAGATTTAGGAATATCTTGTGTATCAGTAGATTCGCATATCTATTTTATAGTGTCGCTAAACGACTTCATACCAGTACATGGTAGGAAACTTGAGAAGATTTGGCCAGGGTCATGGTCAACTGCTAAGTATTCTCCCAGTTAAGAGTACCATGTTAAACTGTCTTTTTAGCTTCCACAGGGTCTATCCACAATATTTTTTCTCCCACAACATGTCTTGAACTCAAGACTTCAAGCTCAGTAATCAAGTGCCCTGTTTACTGAGCTATCCTGCCCCCTTGTAGATCAAATAGTTGCTATTATTAATTCAGTCAGCTATACTGCTCCATCAGTAAATCCATCCCTATTGCATTTCTAATTTTTTAGAAAAAGTATTGGAAAGTCTGAGTATGCTGCTTCTGACTCATTATTTTTGTTGATTTCTAGACAGTTTTATAAATTTGCTGTGGTTTTTTTTTCACGAAATGGTTCTTTAAAATCACGTAAATATCACTACTTCTTTTTTCTTATTTTCGTTTTTCTTTTCTCCCAGTATTTTCTCATAAATTCTGCATGTCTTTGCTTCATTTCTTCTGACCATGCAGTACCCTTCCCTTTTTCTTTATTTTCCACAAGAAAATTGTTTTATTTTAATTTCTTTCTGTATTTTTCCCTATCTAGGCAGTCTTTATCTGTTATTATAAATTTTTCTGCTTCCCCTCTCATTTGTTTTACATACCCTCCTACGCTTTTGTATATAATTTGCTGTTTTATTTTACTAATGTTTTATAATCAAGTCTAATAGTCTTTTAAAGGAATAAATATGGGGATTATTTTAAGGTTGATTTAAACAAAGGTATTACATTCAAGCCCTAAACTTTGTTTATTAAATTACAAGGTTCTAACATCCCAGAATATGATGGAAACCTAACCCTTTAATTTTGTATAAAACTGTTACTTGAAGTCGGCTATTGTAGTTTATATTTAAATAATTGCCCTTTTCTATCAAGATGAGATAAACCGAACATTAAACATGGTAACTAAAATTGAATCATAAGTTAATTTAAATATTGTACTTTTCCTCCTGTTTATTAGGTTTTGGATAACTCAAGCCTGTTAAAATTCAATGAATGGATTCTGCATTTCAATTTTAGGAAATTTTATATTCCAGAACTTCAAGGACGAGTTTGTTCAGGTATAAACAAATGTTACATTTATTTTACTATTCGTTCATTCACAATTTATTAATTTATACAAACACTACATGTGGCGCTCAGAATCAAAAGCAGGTAGCCCCAAATATTTCGAAAATTGAATCTCTTTCCTTTTTTGCTGGTTTAGTTAAGCAGTTTTACGCTGCTGAAATTTCAGGTTCAAAACCATGAAAAATAGGCAGCAAAGTGTCAATTTTAGACAAAATTGCTTGATTAAATAAGTGAAAAATGAGGATAAGTCAATATTTGAAATTAAGAGTTGTCTGATTTTCATCCTAAATGCCTTAAGCATAAGATCCATTGATTTCCAAAACTTTTATTACTATGCAGCTTTTAATAAAACAAGTTTTGATAAAATTAAAGGTCTCAACTTTATTATTCACATGATTTTTTTTTTAAATTTATTTATTGATATTTACAACTGTATTGCAATAATACAAAGAGTAATTAGGCTAAGTGATACATAATGACATGAGATAATGACAAGTAGACTAAGAAGGCCACATGGCCATCTTCTTTTCAGACGCCTCGGAGGATTATCGGGTATTGAAGAGGAATCTAGGTTTGTAACTAGAGGGTTTGAGGGGGAATGAAGTTTGTTATGAAAGGATAGATACCGGGTTCAGGCCAAATAAGCAACAAATGTGACATTAAGGTCGTTATGGATGACTTAATTCTTAACAAAATAAGGAGCATTGAGCATTTTATGAAGAGTTTTGGATTGTAGGGATTGGATACAAGAGGAGTTTGATGGGTTAGTGGAGCCCCAAAGCTCTACTCCATAATAAAATAATTTAAAAATCAAAACAGATTATAATACACTTTTGTGAATTTATTCTAATCAAAATATCTCAAAAAAATATTTTTTCATAGCAGCTAACCACTTTGAATTCAACTGTATATTTTATAATCATTTGAATTATTTCCGATTAAATTAGAAAATAGTCGAAATTGCAATCAATAAAATTATACACATCAATACTTATAACTTATTTATTATATGCCAACGTAAAAATAAGTTATATATCCTGTAACCACTAAGACCCGTGAGAGAGGCTGGGGTTCAGTACTTGGCAGAGACTATACTGTTTCATGGACAATGGTTCTGCAAGGAGGTGACTTGTCCTAGGTCATGCTAAACCACCAGGATGGCATAATAGGGTTTATATCCCTATTATATTTTGGGTACCCTATTATTATAATATTTTATAGAGGCTGGGTGAGCCCCAGGAGGGTCCTATATGCCATACAATCCATCTCCTGCCTCAAACAGACTAAATAAAAGTAGCTGTCTGCAGCGGGATTTGAACCATGACTTCCGGCATGGCAAATCAGTGCTCTACCACTGAGCCACTCTGCTCTGCTTAGGGTAGGAATAAATGGTTAATCTCATTATCAACTAAAGCTGCTATTTATAATTGAAATTAGCTGTTAAATTAAAAAAATTGATAAAAAGATTTGATCAGTGCTCTTCTACTGACCCACTTCGCTCCCTTAAAAATAAATTATACTTATTGCTGTGTATAATATTATTGAGTACACCTCTCTCCCTCACACCAACTGTTCTCTAAATTATTTATTTTCAAAATATCATTATTTTTTGTTACTTAATCCAACTGCTCTCTATACATACTTTATAGATATTTTTTTGTAAAACTAATGAAATAAATAATCATATATTGTTCAGTATTCGTATCTTTCGCGATGAAATCTGAGTGAACCTCTTAAGGAACGGTTACCTGTTTTGCAATGGCTATTATAAGAACCTCCTGTGCCAACGATCGTGGGTGCACTGTCCAGTAGATGGCCTTAGGATTTTTTAAAGACTGTAAACAATTTTAATTATGCAGTCCTTCTGAAGGGAGGTAAAATGTGGTTCCTGAGCCTGTGCGGTGTCTGGTACTCCTTAAAGATCCCTGTCCTAATTATGCATGAATAGACAAATTTTAGGGCTTCCACGGTAGCATCGTCCTATTAGCCATAGAAGCATAAATTGGCGTTAAAAGAATAAACAAATTTTTTAGTAATGCCGTAATCGGAGGGGACGTCAAATGGTAATTTTTTACAAGTATTTGCAGTGTCAAGCTCTCGTTAAAGATCGCTTTCCTAACTTTAGACGAATAGACAAGATTCAGGACTACCATTTTAGCATTTTCCGATTAGTCTTAGTAGTTTAAAGTGACGTAAAAGAAATAAACAAATAATAACTTTCAAAGGAAAATAAAACATACCACCCTCTACAAAATAAAATGACAGAACGAATGTTTGAATTATGAATGGCATGCTTGTTTTTATATTGACGTGGATTTCAAAACTTGTTGGAAACCATCTGTATAAAAACAAGATTTAATAAATAAAAGGGAATTACAAAATTTATTTTTTATTCTGTAACTTAATCTTAACCAGTACTGCGTGTAATCGCTCTGGCGTATTCTAGTAGATGCGATTTGACATATTTCTGTAATTAGTTGGATATTTTCAAATGCGCAATTTTACTATAATGCAATTGGGAAAAACCACAATGCAAAACCTTATGTTTCAAATCTAGTAATACACCCAATTACCAGTCGACGTTTCGCCTATTCAGGCATTATCAAGACACTCCTCCTTTTTTGCGTCTTGGTAATGCCTGAATAGGCGAAACGTGGGTGTGTTACTAGATTTGAAACATAAGGCTTTGCATTGTGGTTTTTCCCAATTGCATTATAATAAATAATAGTGTTTCTTTTTGAGTTTTTGGCTCTATTTTATATAATTTTTTTTTGTTAATTTTTTTCTCTTTAAAACAAAATATTTAAAAGTTAAAATTGTATATTTGGTACATTAAGACCACGAACAATTCAAATTATTATTAATACCACAATGAATACATACATTTAAATAAAAATTTA
The DNA here is from genome assembly GCA_037127475.1 of Arma custos. Taxonomy (NCBI): domain Eukaryota; kingdom Metazoa; phylum Arthropoda; class Insecta; order Hemiptera; family Pentatomidae; genus Arma; species Arma custos. Next base: position 92,490,536 of record CM073763.1, on the reverse strand, counting down.
TCTGTGAACGAGATTGATTTAGAATACATCGCTAGTTAGGCGCCAGAAAAGGAAATACACCAGATTTTATTGATTCCAACTTCCTGATTAAGGCACTGGGTTCGAAAAATGAGTGAACAATATACAAAATACCCACTTTAAATAAAGGTTAAGTCAACTGGCAGAAAAGGAGGAACCAGATTTTTATCTGTATTAATGAAAAAAAGACCAAACAAAAAATAGTATTACAAGATATGAAGATTACTTGCGAAGATATCTTGGAATGCAACTATCTCAGGAAGAAACTATATACTTACCAGGGTTTTTAGGAAAAACCAAAGGTGACGATGGGAAAGAAATGGACGGAGGAAAGATAGGAGAAACACCGGCGACATATGAGGCGACATATTACTTTTCCTTCTTGGATCTAGGCTGAATATAAGTTTATTTTATTATTAAAAAACAACACCATTAAATTAATAATTAAAATGGCAAATAAAAGCTTAAAAAATAAGTTGATTTCGGTTACAGAGTTTGGGACGATGGTCATTTCTAATTATCATTTTAATACTTTTACGTCGATTTTATTCACATCGATTTCATTATTATCTAAACTTGTTTTGTATTCATTTAAAATGTGTTATTAAAATATATTCTATAATTCTGGACCGAAACAATATTTTAGCCATGAGAAGCAAGCTAAAAATTAAGTTTTATTTTGCAAACTTAATTTCATCTGCCCTCTCTTTCTTTTCCTCCTCTGTTATAAAAGCCACTCAATACAATTATAAACTGTTAATTATTAAATATTTATATATTTTACGGAAGACATTTTCTAATAAATATTCATTCATTGTTTATTGAATTAAAGTCAATAGTAGCAAAAATAAGTAGTCGCAAGAAGTAAAATTTTGATTGACCTAAAACAATTTCACCCGAAATGGTTTAACAATGGTAAGTTCCCATATTCTGTCCTTAGGTTTTCCTCTTTTATACATAAATATTTTAATATTATAAAATCAAGTTTTTATTAGCAATCATTAACGATTATAATGTAAGGATAGAAATAGTTGGGAGTGCAGTCAAATGAAACACCATATAAGTGAATACTTATTTATTAAGTGTGCCGACGTTTCGACCTACTTTGTAGGTCATCTTTAGGGCTAAGAGAGAAAACAGACAAATCAAAATAACTATAAAAATACATTACATTACAGTACCAAGAATACAATAATATATGTAGAGAAATAGAAAAGTAAACGAAATAGTGAAAGAATTATATGAATGAAAATTATCACAGAATAAACGTACAGAAAGGTGTTAATGCAAAGAAAATACAAAGAGAAAAAAAAGAAGTTAAGAAGTAAGTTACAAGTTAACTTACAGTAAGTTAAGTTACAAACTGAAAAAAGCATAAGCATAACAAGGTGAGATATAAGGGAGAGATATAAAAGTATGGAAAACCTAGTTTAGTGCAGATAAAATATAACATGTATGATAATAGACTCCTAGAGTGTTAACATAAGTAAACTGATAGAATGAAACGTCGAATGAAAAGAAAAAAGAAACGTCGGCAAACTTAATTAATAAGTATTCACTTATTTGGTTTTCATTTGACTGCACCCCCAACTATCTCTATCCTTATATTAGAAGTTACAGTCAGCTAATTTCTTCTCTAGCATTAACGAGTATAGATTTGGTGTCAATAATATCTTTTGTGCTTTTGAGTTAGTTTTGTCTTAAAAAGTTTTAACAACATGCGTGATTTACTAAGGTAAACAAAATCCCTCCGGACTAGGCTAGAGCTAAAAACTGTGCCCTGAAATAATTTCAAATAAACCAAATTATGTGATTATAAGGAAAAGTATGATTGCAAGATTACACTGTTTAAGACAGTCCCACCAAAAATATCGTAAAGTAAATATCTAAATTAAACATTTTCACTAAGTGAACTTCTTTAGAAAATTATAGTAAAGACAAGGCTATGAAATATTTGTTATTCGTTAAACAAATTAATATTTTTTTTTTACATTAGGGACACTTAATTTTTTTTTAAACTAAACTCTTTGTAAGTAGCATTTTGTTTGCAGACACAGTCGGTTTTTCTGTATTTCTTTCTTCATATTTCAGCTTGTGATTTCAAAGTTCTATAGAAAGGTAAATTGATCTGAATAGTTTTTTTTTTTAATTGTCTTCTAAAAGTTCTTCAGGATTAATTCGCTACTGATTTATTTATTGACGCGCGTGTAAAATAAATAAATGCAATGTTTATTTCTATTTGATTTCGCAGAAGTATCTCGTTTTTTAAAAGCTCTTAAGAGAAGGAATTCTCAAGATAATTTCTTAATTATCGGTAATTTTAATTTACAAAGGCTAGATTATTTAGAACTGTTAGTCGATGTTTAGAAACAGCTTATGTATACATACATATGTGTGTGTGTGTGTGTACATATACACAAGAATATATTCAGATGCGTATGTGTATTTATTTATCTATACACATAGTGTGATTCAATCGAGAAAAAAAATACACCTCATGATCCAATTCTGCAACTCTAGAGAACTGAGGAACTTATTTACTTATTTAGACCATTACACAGAGGGTGGTAGGCAATTTAACTTTTCTTTTGTTAGATATAAAGTGACCACTCACAAGCTATTCAAATTACAACAGCGCCATCATAAAGTAAAAATTCTATTAAAAAGGCGCTTTAAACTAAATTTTTATCACTATGCGACAAAGATATTAGAAAAGAACAAACAGTTCTTATATAATTGTTTAAAAGTCAACATTTAAATGTAAAAGAAATAAACGAATCTTTCTTATTTTACTACTATTAAGAAATATTGAACTGCTTCCGAACGTAAGATGTTAATTATGGATAGAATTGGTCAGAGGGTGCAGTCAATGATAACACAAAAATAAGCACAACTTATTTTTTCATAGTGCCAGTGTTTCGGCCTACGGTGTAGGCCATCTTCAGGGAAAATAATGGGGTGGTGACTTGTCATATTAGTTTATGTGCACTGATTATGCCGTATTTTATTCATATTTTTGATCTGAGAACTGGCAAAACGTTATGCTCGTATGAAAATGCTATTAAACTTGTGTTAAATTTGCTATAAACCCCGATGGTTATAGTGGTTCGGGGAGAATACATACTTGTATAGATAATTATTTATGTACGTATATGTTTAATTTGTCTCAATTACCTTAAAATTACAACAACGTTAATTGTAAGCATATATAGAAAAACTATTAGACAAAAGTAACCGGTTACTATTAACCGTTCCTTTTGTAACTTCTACGCTGAGCTGCTGAGCTCTGGCGGTCGGCGCCGACACTGGCTCAGTAAGTGACAGGGCTGGCTGGGCTAACAGTCTGTAGATGATGCTCTTTCGAAATTTTAATGTGCTCGCGATATACGTTCGATTTCGAGGATAATTCAGGCGTATGTGGTATTTATTTCTTATAATTTATAGTTAATTTAGAGATCAAAAATTAATTTTTTTGGGCTGATTATTAAAAATAATTAGTAAAAGAAAAATAATCGACACATGATAATAATACCTGAAAATTTCTTTGAATATTATCCTGACTATTTTAGAATATATATATATATATATATATATATATATATATATATATATATATATATATATATATATACACACATCACATTAAATGCTAAATATTTTTTCACTGAAAAAAATCCATATTTATTTCACACCTCATAATTTGGTGATCAATCAGAAATATTATGATTTGTAATCACATTTTTTTAAAGGTTTATATTTTCTATAAAATATGGCTGCGATGAGAAAACTAATTTTATTTGGCTATAACAAAATTAAAAATATATACGAATGTTGAGAATTAAAACTTCGTCATGAAATTAGAATGAAATGAATTATTTTACGATTTAAAAAAATAAAATAAAATAAAAACATATTTAATATTTTTTGAATTTTGCCAAGTTAAAAAAAGGTAATTTTTACCATGAAGACTTAAAAATTGTCATTAAATTTAATCGTTTTTCAATATTTTTTTTTTATGAACGAAACCAATTAAATATGCATTTATTATTCACAATTATTAATATAATATAATATTGATCCTTATTAGGAATAACTGTATATTGAGATCATTAGCCCACCCATAAAATGGCCGAGATGTGTCAGTATATTCCTATCAAACACGTTGCCTCTTATCACACAAATTTTATTTTTTATTTAATTACAACTGATCCAATTGTACTTTCAAATAATTAATGTGAAAGATAACTGTGAAGTTGGAAGTTCGAGCCTTTCTTATTCTATGTTGTCTATCTTTTCATTCTTGAACTAAAGTTGATATTATTAAATGACCTGGTTAAAAAAGTACGGTAGTATTTATTTTTCCTATTTAATTAAAAATTAAGATAAAAAATATTAAGGTTGAAGGTGAGGAACAAAACGCTTTGGGTGAGGTCAGAAACCAATGCCTGGGTTTTCTGTCACTCTTTGCTTGATATTATTCTATATATTTATTTACATTAATTAATAATACAATTGTACAGTCTAAACTGTGAACTGTGGACTGTTTTTTAGCAATGATGAATTAATTTTATAATTAAACATATTTAATTGAGTGTTATTGTAAAAATATTTCACGACATTGAACCTTCAAAATATACGATTTTTATTTTTTTATATGAATGAACAAAAATGTAACAAAGTGAGGAATGAATTTAGAAATGCTATAAATTTTTGCAAAAAAAAAATTAGAAAATTAAAGGTCGTTCAAATTTCTTTTCTTTGCCTAAAATAACTAATTAAGAACACTAAAGAGATTCTTATTACATTTTCGTGCCATTAGTATAAGACAAATCAGATTGCATTAGTTGCTTATAATGAACAACATTAATTTAAATCATGAAATATAAATAATTATTCAAAAAATTGAGAGATTTTTGCAACCAAATTGTAGTGAGTTCCAGAAAGGATTGCTACAACATGAAATAAATCGGAGTAAATGTGACATCAGAAAGCAAATGTTTTTCAGGATTAAACTGACTTAATAGCAAAGGAGTCCTTGTGTTATTTCAAACAATAAATGAGTTAATTTCCAACATTAATAGTCTTCGAACTGTCGAAATGAGTTGACTCATATCAACACCAATAGTTCCTATGGATTAAAATTAAAAAAATAATTGCAGAATATTTTTGTTTAATACGCCACCACAAGGTTAGATAGAATGGGTTGGACAGGTTACTATCCAAAGTGAGAATGGTGTGGGTACACCACGATATTTGAACTAGAGGCGATTCTGTTCTAAAAATCCTAATATATCTACGTAGCTTGTTGGTTAGCATCAATTTATCAAGTTGATGATAAAAATAAAATTTATCAATTTATCAGTTAGTTAAAATATTTTTTCAAATGAACGATTAGTTGTGCTCTCTCTCTAAGATTTTAATCTATAATACTCTTATCTTGATCATGATCATAAAATCTGCTTTTTTGCTTTTTAGGAAATTATCGCAATAACGAAAATTTTTGGTATTCTGATTTTAACCGAAATATCCCTTTGGCCATCCTAAACCAGTCATGGATATTTTCTTGCGACATCTTTTGTTTCTCGAATAAAAAAAAAATTGTTCGTAAGTTGAAATTGTTTTTTGTGCACCATTCATTCATGTCGTTTCATGATCATCGGAAGTGATACCTTCCTTGAAGGTTATAATAAATTTATTAAAAGAAATGTATTGCATAACATTGGTATGTTCAAGTTTGAATAACATAGCAGATTATAGTTAAAATTGACAAATCTGAAATGGTGTTTTACTTGACCATCCGAATATATTTTAGTAAATAAATATATATCTATAAATGAAATGTTTTAAAATCTGTTATTATTTGAAGCAATATAAAAGAGGGTTATTTTATTTGAAGGATCCAATAAATTTCCCATCCAAAATAAATTCACATATAAACCGATTGTTTCAGAATTTTGAAATTAAAATAAGTACAAGGGAATGAGGTTACGTCCACTTTGAATCCGAAGATGTTTTCATTCTATTTCATTGCTTATAACCAATTTCTTTTATTTTTTATTAAAAGTTTATATACTTATTAATTAATAAATTCTTTGGCTCTTGAACTGTGTCGAGGACTAGAGAGTCGTCACGTACCAGCTTGCTCGATCCTGTCGAATGTGTCTCTTGTTTCTGTTAGAGATAACTTTTCTTTATCAGACCAGTAGTTCAATTAGTACAGTAAGAGTTCTGAATCTTTAAACCGATGATTCAAACATGAATTACAATATTTATCGAAGCTCGTCCAGCCATTTCTGTATGTGCATGATTAATTTTATGTTCTCTTTGAATATTATTTTATTAACACACTATAAAAAACAAACAAAAAAAAAAACAACCAAACTATAATAAATCGCTATTGCAGCATTATTAATATTAGTCATCTTTCAATATTTTCACACAATACTCGATCAATATTACTGTCATTAACACAGAAGTTTCTACATCATACACGGTCATTCAGTTGTATTTCCGTATATATATATATATATATATATATATATATATATATATATATATATATATATATATATGTCTAAGGAAGAAATAGTTGGAGTGCAGTCAAAACTATTTCTTCCTTATATTAGAAGATACAGTCGACCAATTCTTCTCTAATATATATATATATATATATATATATATATATATATATATATATATATATATATATATATATTGTAATATTTTTTTTGATATGATTAAATGGGGATTTGAAACAAAAATTAATATTTTTATTTTTAAAGAGAAAATATAGGACCTCGGCCGGGATTCGAACCCGGATCGGATAAGAGAAAAGATTTGTCCTCTGCCGGCAGGTGGCCTTAGTGGCTCAAATGGTAGGGCGCTGTCATGGAAAGACAGAGGATCCGGGTTCGAATCCCGGCCGAGGGCCTAACTTTTCTCTTTAAAAATAAAAATATTTAAAAATAAAAAAATTGACCAATAATTATAAAAAATTAGTATTTGTTGACAATATTTAATTAGAAATATGTTGACGTAATTGTAATACTGATTCCAGTGTAAATACCTACATAGAAATCGTAATTGATTCTAGGTGATCTATTATTAAAATCTGTATTTTTTATATAAAATATTTTTAGTATTGTAATCTTTCAACGGATCGAATAAAATGAGCTGATTTTTTTATTAATAAGATAAAGCCTAATAATTAAGTACATCGCAGTAATTATCTTCTTCTTCTATCTTTATTCGTTTCAAGTTATATAAAACTAATTGTATAAAATAGTTATAATAAAAAATCTCTCTAGAATATAAAAAAGTTTATAGTGATGTTTATAATATTTTATCGGCGTTGCCTAGCAGCGGATCAATGTACTTCACTACTTTTTCTTAAGTATTTTGTCGTACTCGATCAATAAAATTATAAATATTTTTACAAATTGGCAAATCACAAACCCAAAATTCATGACTACTTTAAGGGGATACACCAAATGTAGTACAGATTTTGAATTTAAATGGGAAGAAATGGACTGCGTCGATTTATAAAATACGACAAGCTAAATTCTATTCCTATATTTCCATTTTAGTACTGTTATTTCAATAATGTAAATGCAGTGAAATAAGATTAAGACATTTTTTTAAAAAACTATTCAAATTTTTGTCTATAAAATAAACCTCAATTATTTCAGAAAACGCGAAACATCTCAAAAGAGTACTAAGTAGATACTCATATTTTAGCAGACTCACTTGGGTGGGGATGGAGGTAAAAACATTAAATAATAAAATAAAACTTATACATTTTTTATTTTTACAGTAATAACAGGGTACCAGAGTATCTGGTTGTATATTTCGTTAAATGGGATTATGTCCGCCGTTGGACAGACATGTATCCCAGTTGTTTCCAAATGAATAGATGAAGAAATTAAATGAAATTGACTTAAAGCACTTAATGTGTAGTTATGGTGGTGAAACATCACAGATATAATAATTTTCAGAAAAACGTTTGGATTTTTATTTTGTTAAAAAAAATTGCAACGAGAAGTATTTATAACTTAACGTATTTAAGGCACTTTTATTGACATTCATGATCTCATTCATGACTCTGCTTGCATAGGCGGATCCAGAGGGAGGGGGGCGGCACGGGGGCACGTTTTGAGTACTGTGGAGAATCCATTACAGTACATAGTTATAGGCAAATCAAGTGATGTTATAAAAGAAATAGCATGAGTGAAACTATTGTTTAGATATTTTAATAAACCTTTGAAACCTTTCTATAAATACTACAAGTTTATTTCTAAGTTATTATTGATTTTTTTGCCCGTCTATCCGTTGGTCTCCCCCCCCAGAAAAAATCCTGGACTCACCCTTGTCTGCTTCCCATTCGGTTATCGTCCGTTGCAGATTTATTGTGTCTGTCTGGGATCAGGGCTATATCGTCAGCATGTACTACCACTTGTGCTAGTATGGTCCGCATATTCCAATGCCCAATTGTAGTTCTCACAGTTCTTCTTTTACATATTTTTTGATCTGATTTCATCCATGAAAATTATAAAGAGTAGTGGGCTGAGACTGTCTCCTTGTTTTACTCCTTTGTCCATGGGAATGCTCAAGGATTCAGTGCCATTAATTCTCACTATTCCCTTAGGTTTTTGGTAGCAAGATTTGATTGCCTTCCAAAGTCCTGATGGAACATTCTTGACCATTAATGCCTTCCAAATTTCATCTCGAGGAACAGAGTCGAAGGACGTTTTGAGGTCGAGGAAAGCAAGCTATAGGCTCTAGTTTCTCTCCCATGCTTTTTCTATGATCATATGTAAGGCAAAAATATGATCATGTGTTTGACGCCCTGGGCCAAATAATCCTGGGGCAAAATTAAGTATAGAGGAAATACGATATGACTTGAATTTGTAGGTAGTATTAATTGCAATTACGAAGTATTCAGGAGTTACTGCAATTGTAATGTAATTACTCTGAATCAAGGAGTAATTGAGATCCTCAATTAGGGTTAGATTGGATTAATTGCAATTAATTGGATATCTCCAATGAATAATTTAAATTATTTTTTTCTGGTTTATATGTTATGAAAGTTATCATTAATAATATAATTAATAAAGTTGGAGGCCTGTAATAATCAGTAAAAAAATGTTGTAACGACCTTTGTTTATGTATAAAATTGATTAAACAATTGTTCTGTCATCATAGTTCAAAATCAAAATATATATATATATACAGTAGAACTTCGATTATCCGTCAGGGTATGGGACCAAGATGGTGACGAATTTGGGAGTGAGTCATATGTCTCATATACACGTATATATATATATATATATATATATATATATATATATATATATATACACATAAATTTAACAATATATTTCAAACATTTGACATTAAATATGTGCTCGTATTATTATTTATGTGTGACTCTTGCAATGTACTCGTAACTTATTTACGTACTAATAAGGTATACATACGTAGTAAGAATGTTTTTAAAAAATAATAATAATTACGTCCATCGATGGCAAAAGCACAATCATTTTATGTCCAATTTTTCCCTCTTGAGAAATGAATATCAATTTAAAGGTGGAGTTAAGCTCCTTCCTCGTGCACAAACGTAGTATGCCCCTTCTTAATAATCATTAAATGATTATATAGAAGGGACAGACTCTAGGGTCCTCCGCACGTTTTATTTCATTAACTGTCGTCCGAGGAATTTCATATATTTTTGCTAAGATTGAAGCATTTTCACCTTTTCGTAAACGTTTTACAATTTCAAACTTAGTAGCGAGATCTAAACTCTTCCTTTGCCTTTTTTTCCGACATTATTGTACGTACTTTTAAGAAAAAGACAAGTTCCCGCAAGACAAGAATGAAGACTGAAGGTAGTTCAACTGCGGAAGCTACATTAGGTAGAGATGAGAAGATAATTAATTTCTGAGAAATGTGTGCGAGGATGCCTAGGTTTTGAGTAAACAACAGACTCTAGAAAACGAAGATGTCAAGACACAACGATTGATTCTTAGCCCAGCGTCTATGACATATACATCTTCTTTTTTTTTTTTGTTTTCTCAAACTGAGGTGACGGTTAACAGAGGTTGACGGTAAATAGAGTGACGGATAATAATTATAGGTTTTACTGCATCTCAATTTAAACTTCAAGGTTAAGGAAATTAATTTTCTCAAAGTGAGTCCCAAATATTATCATATTTAAAACTTTTTCAATCTAAAAAAATGTAGACAGATTTGATAGATTTTTTGAAATCATAAAAAAAATATATATATTATATCGTTGATAGAAATGCTAAACTATTGAATGTGAAAAAAAGTTTTTCTTTTTCTATCTATAATGATTGCTTTAGGATTAATGAATGTTGCTATAAATTTTTGAATCTGAATTTACTTTGTGAAGTGGAAAATAATATTATGAAAAGATCGAATAAGCAAACTATCTTGACCATGATCAATAACAGAGTAATGAATACAAAAATTCGTTATTTTGCATTCGTAATTGTCAACATTTTTTTTGAAGTAGTATTGGGTTGTAACCTGTATATGAAATAACAGTGATGCAAAGAAATATTAAACAATAATTAAAAAAAAAAATAATCAAAATAAGATACTTCACTTTGACAACGAAAATGCCCTGGAATCGGCCTTCCAAAACTTCGCTTCTTCCTTGACACCTAATTTCTACAGAGCGGGGATAGAAATGATTGTTTCACGTTGGTAGAAGTGTATTGCAAGTGAAGGATCCAACTTTGATTAATAAAAGTATTGTTTAATAACTTTTTTTTGCTAATAATTTAAATTTACACCTTCACTGACATTTCATATGTTACAATCCAATAGTAAACCTGGATAGGCAAAATTTAGGGCTCCCAATGTAGCATCGTCCGATTAGCCATAGCAGCAAAAAGTGGCGTTAAATGAACAAACAACCCAATAGTTTCAAAGCCTGAGATGTATCAGATTCTCGAGCTTGATCTGGTTCGAGTAGTAACAAAATCAAATTCCTTGCATGGCTGAGTATTAATTATGTCATGTTCGTGTGTTTACTAATGCAGTTTTTAGACGAGATGCTTAAAACAGACTATCGATTAAGATATATACAATAGATAGAAATTGCGACTTTAAGAACTCTTTAAAATGATACAATGTAGGCTAACGAAAATACTACATTCGATAGTATGCATTGTATGTTATAGAAGAATAATCATAAATTATTGATAATAAAACTAACGAATGTATTTTTTGGCAATTTAAAATACTATTACTCGATAAAATGTATATAAATTCCTCATCTACACCGCACAAAACCATGTAGAATGACGGGTAAAATTCATTTGACGATATGCACTGATTTTAAATAAGCACTGTAACATTTTTTTTTTTCGTTTCCGATACTTTTGATTGAATCGACGATATGAACGCTTGATAATGAAAAATATGTGATGTGATCTGTAATTAAATATTCTGATCAACCAGATACTTCAGTAATGTTCTCTTCGGTTGATATTTACCAGTTGTTTTCTGCTCCAGTAAATAATTATATAGATTGCAGATTATTGTAAATTATGATTAAAATGTTCAAAAACTGTATATAAATCAAATAAAATAAGAACTATAAATATAAATATTGACCAGTTCGTGAATCATATTGTATATATGTATATATATAGATGATATTTATATAGATGATTACTGAAATTATTATTTCTTTAAACGTCCTAACTTTATTCTAAATTGGATTCTTTTCCATAGGTTGGTTGTGTGTTTACCAATTTACTAATTAATTAAACCATCATTATATTATTCATAAATAAATAGTGCATCTGGGTTAAGCGCCAAAATAATTATAATAAATATACTTCATTAATACAATTTGAAATATCTTTAATGATTTATCTATAATACAGGATTGCTATAAAATACATATAGAACTTAAATTACAACTTATCTTGTAGAACATGGTTAAATTACGCCTACAGAGAGGGTTTCGGCCTGGCCGCCTTAGATACTTCTGCTCCAGTAACGTTCGCCGGCCTCCTTCTTCCGTCTTCTCGTTCCTTCTTCTTCGGGATCTTTACAGGCAGTCCTTTTTTCCAAAGGTGGAGTCTTGGACCCCCCTATTTGGTATCTCTTGATCCTCCCTTGAGCTCAAACCATTTTACCTGAGTGACCTATTTCTTACAAATGGCCGTATGGTCTTTATGCAAATTCACATTTATTTTTATAATAACGCCCGGTATATATATATATTATATATAAATGTCTGCGTCTAACTAAGATCTCTGATTTTATAAAAAATGGATCTATTGTAATACATAGCAAGACTATTTACTTTTTTTACGATAACATTGCATGTAGGGAGAGGTGTAGTTCAGACCTTATCTTCAAATTACTTGGCAAGGTTAGTAACCAATAAATATTCTAAACAGCTACAAGTAATTCCGTTCCATCAGATTAAAATCTACTTACTGTATTGTGCGTGCACTAACTTCCGAAATTAGATTTCACTGATAGAGCGCTAGTGTAATCGCTGGGGCATGGAATTAGTCCGATGTTGAGACGTTATTTGATAAGTTAATAACATTACGCCTAATATATCATTGTAAATTGACCAATTATATTAATTTATTTTGTTCTTTAATTGTTTGTATTTATCAGCTACAAATCACCGGATATTCTATATATCATGTTTTTCTAACAACTTGAAGCTTTTTGAAACTTACATTTTTTTCGTACAAGACGTACAGTGATATAAAAGGAAATAAAATATACTTACTCAAAAAAGTTTTCGACGCTTAAAAGTGGCTCAAAAATTTAATTAAATAAATTATTGCAATTTCTAAAGTGATTAACTGCGTACTATTCTTTTCTCATTGGAATAAGTGGGGTAACTCGGCGCGATGAAATGCTGAACTGCTGGATTAAAATCCGGCTGTGGCAAATTAATTACTTACTTTTTTAACATAAATCTGATTTACTTACTCCGTCAAATCCGCAGATCTCCATCCTGAGGCTCACCGCTATATAAAGTGGCTACCCTCAATCGAGTTATCGAGTTATTTCTCTGCACAATCGTTGGCATAAAACAGTAGTATCATGTTCATGGACTGCAATGGTACAATTTTTTTCGTTGACAAGATCACAACTATGAATTGGGTTTTAATAAATAATTCATTGGGAGTAGTTGACGTTTTTAAACAAATTTTGCTTCGAAAACTCTGTTTAATAATAACTTATCTACTAATATCAACAGTATTACAGTCCCTGGCCATATTAATGTGACCACTGGATAGGTTCGTTCTTGTTACATGTGTGCATTATCTTTTTGTATGCGTAATGATGTAAATTGAGTTTAAATATTAGTTTTATGGGTAAGTTAGTTATCTGATAATAATATGAAATTGAAAAAATAATTTGAAAAATAAATCTTTATTTTTTAAAGATATTTTGTGGTATTTACCACAAGTAGTATTTACACCCTATTTTACATATTGATGAAAAAAACTATCAAAATAGTTAAAATATATGATACAAATGATAAATCAATAATAAACTTACCGAATACGACTTGTATTTGATGAAAAAGAAACAATAAATCCACAAAAATTTCAAACACAAATTATGCACGCCGTCACTCGTAAAACAAAATGGCTGTACTAAAACAAATGCTGCCATAAATAAAAAAAAAAACTTTATTTTATTAGTGTTGCCATTACTTAAAACAACAATTTATTAAGACACTCGAAAGTATATAAACAAAAATAGGAAAAAACAAAAAGAAAATAATCTTTCTTGGTGGTCACATTAATATGTGAGGTGGACTGTACTTTCGGTTAACTTACATGGGTATTTTTTTAAACATAACTTCTGTTTTTTAATTATTTCTTTTTACAATAACTTTATCTAAATTCTCGGCTAAAAATGTATAATAACTCAAACCCGACCCGGGAATTTATAAATAAAATATACCTTTTATTATTATTATTATTATTATTTCCGCGCAACAACACGTTGACGTGCCCAGGCCCCCTCAATCAGTATCCGCCAGTGGTCCCTGTATAGTGCTGCTGCCATCCAGTTGCGGACTCCCAGGTTCCTCATGGTATAATTATACCATTTATACGTTGTTTTAATTCGAATTGTAATATTCTTCAAAATAAGTAGTGGAATTTTTCGCTGTATCAAAGGCCATTAGATGGGGTTAGAGATGCATTTTAAACCTAACTTAAAAAGTTGTTGTTTCGATCATAAATGATACGCATACACCATTGCATCATTACATCATTACATCATGATATTAGTTCCACTGAATCCCCTTGGTTAAAAACAAAAATGTAACACTTCAATCCAAAAATCTTCTTAGGCTCAGTACTTAGCAAGAGGTGTACTATTTCTAGGTCATATGCAAGGATGAGACTTATTTTTTAAATGTATTTATATTTTTTTTTTACAACACTTAAGTTTTGGGGATGCTCGAACATGATCACGCTCAGTCGCCAGACTTTACCCCATACGATGGGAACCCATTTTACAGATACCTAGCAAACCATTAAGCATAAATAATTTATGCTCTAGAGACGTTCTCTAACTCTGACCTCGAAATTAATAGTACAGTGCACTACACCGTGAGTGATGCTGTGGTGGGATGCCTTCGAGCAGTCTATTGAGACCATACCTGTCCTTTGATATCGGAGTGATATCTCAATGCTGTGTTTGACAAGCAGTTGTCGATGTTAGATGTTCAAGTGCTCTTAAATAATTCTTCTCAAATAATTTAGAATTATCTTCTACAAAAATTTCACCTCGGAGGTGATATTCAGGCATCGTTGCCTACTTTATTTATTTAAACAACAAAAGTAGTCTTTTTAGTTCTTAGGCTCCTGTTACATCCGAACCATTCTTCCTCAAACAAGAGCACTATACCCGTAATTTATAATTTAATAATAATGAAAGTCTTAACGAAGGTTCGATGCCGATCCCGTTGTTTACAAACTTCCCCCTACGGATTATTGCTATTACAGATTTTACCATGCAATTCATTTACCTGTGTCTCGGTTTACACAACGTACGTTTACCTGTCGGTTCAGCTCTTATTAATTAACAACGTAATAAGCCAGTTTCAATCTATCCCTCTCCTCGTGAGCATCCCTTACGCTGTCCTCCCAGGAGATGCAAAGTCTTCCTCTGGGCCTTTTCCCTTCTCTCTGGTTCTATCTTAAGGAGGAATCCAAACCACCTTAGATTTGTTCCTCTAGAATGGCCTCAGCTGGTTTTCAATAGCTTATATGTGTAAAGGTCTTCGATTGCGGGGAGTAAGATAGGATAGGAAGGTCGATTTATAGAGGGCCATTTTGGTCTGCCTTGTCACCGCTCTTCTTCCCAGGAAAACCCGTCGGACCATATTAAACATTTTCCCTACTGCTACTATTCTTCGAACCACTTACTCTTCAATGTAACCACCTTCAATAAGATAAACATCTAGATAACCTTATTATCTAATAATATCTCAATAAATATTATATATGGTAATATCAAAGTGATATGTCTCCATCTTTTCAAAAAACACCAATTTCGTTCATAAAATTCAAAATTAGGGAAGAATCAATTATGAGGTGGAATGAACGGTGGACTATTTCAAATAAATCTCCTAGTTTGCATAGGTTCATTCCAAAACTAACAAACAATAACTACAAATTAATAAAATCCACTAACTACAAACTAACTCAGGTTTTAACTGAAAATGGACATACCAAATCATACTTACACAGATTTCACATAACCAACGATAGTACTTGCTCAATAGACAAAGAAGAACAGACATTTAAACATATAATATATGACTGCCAATTGTATGAAGGACAAAGATCAAAATTAATTATCTCCACAATATTAAGAGGGAAAGTTTGGCCAGTTGCTGAACATGATCTATACAATCACTGTCGATCCGAACTCACTAAATTTATTTATAGTATTGATTTTGAAAAGTTGACATCCATATAAGAAACTCCCTGTACTATACTAGGAAAAAAAAAAAAGATAATCATTTTGTAAGTATTGTAATTTTAAATTAAAAAAAAAAAAAATGTTAATTGTTAAATTTATAGTTGTTAAATTAGTTAATTTTGTTAATTATGTTAAGTTGTAACAGCATGTATATAATAATGTCTTTTGCATATATTTTAGAATTGTCCAACTGTAGTTAACTATTTGTAAAATGAATTTATAAGGCACATAGTATACTCACGTATGGAATGTGCTAACAAATAAACGGTCCTTTCAAAGGATTACTTTGAAAGGAAAAAAAAAAAAAAAAATGGTAATATCAATGAGTGATAAATCGAGAAAAAAATGTACTGTAACGAGTTATAATGAGTTGCCAGTTCCTATAATGATTATTTTCTTATGGTAGGATAAATAATTAATCGAGTTATTATTATAATATATAAAAAATAATCGACCCCCGGTTTAAATTAGATTTATTTATTGGCCTTTAGTAGATTAATTGAATAGTCCCATTTTTTTTTTTTATAAAAGTCATAAATTAACACAAAATAGAACTTAAGGAGGAAGCGTGCATTGTATTTATTAAATCGATATTATTTTTTAAAATAATTTTAAATAAGCCAAGAGTAAACAATAATGTAACTGCGGAAGATTTCCTTATTCGTAAATACCGACTCTTTGAAAAGACACACTTTTTTTCCTCTTTTGTGATAGAAATTGAAATGTAAGAGTTCTCTTTGGCACATTCTATGTGAAAGAGCTTATCCTACGTCTTTCAAATGTCCCTCGTGAATGCGAGGTCCTCACGAATTAAAATGACAATACAAAATGTCATGAATTTGAATTGAGGATGTTTTATGTCGAGAGACGAATCTGGATATAAAAGCTGAGATCGTTTACTGTCCTGATATTTTCTCTGAAAAATAAAACTTTTTTTTAGGAACGATAGTCAGGAAATCAGGAGAAAAAATATGTAGATTTTCTGTGGGAACTTTATTTTTATATCATCCGGTTACCATAGCAAAGTCAGTATGAAATAATTTCCAATTCAAAAAACCAGTTTTAAATAAAAAATAAAAATATTCAATAAAGGAAGTTTTAAACTAGGAATAGTATTTAATTTGTAACAGCTAAATAATTTTGATATTTAATTGTTCAATTTTAAATGGAACATTAATGTATTAATAATCTTACATAGACTCTTTGTATTTAGAAGCCATATTGTATTATAAATAAAACAATATATCTGAATTAAGGCATTCTGTGGTACGCCTTTCTGGCGTAGAAATACTTTTTATCAACTTGATGTTTCATTGTTATTAAGAGCTTGATATAATTAAAAACCTCATAAATCATTCCTACATCCCTCCCAATATCTTTATACGAAATGTCCGAGGATCGAGAACTTAAATAGTTAGCCCTTTTTTCAGATCCTGAAATACAGACGAAATTTCTTATTGTTTATTATTTGCTAAGACGGAAATATTTGGACTAAAATCTTATTTATAAAAAAATCAGATGAATAGAATGAGATATTCGTTGGAGAAATTTAGTCGATTTAGGCGGAAATACTTTTTCCGTTCAAGTATATGAAATTTTGTTTCTATGATTAGTGTATATTAAATATAACTCATAGTACATATTTTTTAAAAAATTTAATTTATTGATATTTACAACTATAATAATATTACAATAAGTAAATCTGCTATTGTAGTACATATAATTGATAAACGTGATATCCTAAATAGCCATTGCAGTATAAAGAAATGAAGTGAGCGCTCGAAGTCATTTTTGCCTTTTCGAATTAGAACCCTTATTTTCGATTACATAACTATCCGGATAATACTTTAAAGTTTATGCAGAATCATATCTTATATTATAGTATGCCAAGCATGATTCCTTTGCTCTACTATAATGTGCGGCACATGGAGTTCACCTATTTTCAACACAGAACCATGTTATGATCATAATTTTTAATAAAACCACGCCGATGGCAAACTAATCAGTAAAAAAATAACATTGATAATTTTATTTTTCTATACATTTACTTCGTCTGAATTCTTAGCTGAAATTATTTTAAAGGTTTCGAAGTAGTAATGCTATCGTTACCATACAGTCTTTTCAATGCAAAATACGAAACAAATCATTAATCTTACTATATGCTATTATGCTATAGGTGCTGTTATAATTACATTATATAATTGATTGTTAATGGCGTTCTACAATCAGGTAAATTAAAATGGTAATTTCGGCATTAAATTTTAATGCTTAGTTGCTTACCATTTCGGCCAACAGCAAACACTTACAAACAAACCTCCAAGACAAACGCAACCCTAGACAATACCCTACAAGACAAACTCTCTAAGCTCCCAATTAATTACAAAAGGCACTCTGACTATTATAAGACCTATTTGGACTAACGGTGTAGAACTTGGGGACTCAATTAAGCCATCGAATTCCTCTCGTATCCAATTCTTACAATAAAAAATCCTCAATGTTCCTTACTTTGTTAGGAATAATGCCATCCAAAATGACCTTAATGTCCCATTTATTGTTGGTTTGGCTCGAACCCAATAGCAATCCTTTCATGAGAAAATTTATTCCCACTCAAACCGTCTAGTTTCAAACCTAGATTCCTCTTCTTATTTCGATAATCCTCAGAAGCTTCTAGAAAAAAAAGATGTCCTCGGGACCTTTTAGTCGAGTTTTTTATTTGTGTATTATCAGTGGGTAGTTTCTCTACTTGCGTTTATTTTTGTATTATTTTAAGACAGTTGTGTATTTCGATTAATAAATTTGAAAAAAAAAATTTTTTGTTTATAAATATAGGTTACTTAACCGTTAGGTAATAAAAACTTAAATATATAGACAAACAGTTTATTTGTATGTTTTGATACATTTGGATTGCATTTCTATTTGATTTGTTAATAAATAAATAACATCGGTTTGAAATTAAACTTTCAATAAATTTAAATAGATATAATATATGCAGAGGCTCCCTAAAGAACACAGTAACACTACCTGATGCTATCAAAATAATAATAAATAAACTATTATGTGTTATTAAATATTTCCTCTCCATCAGGTTTTTATTTCGTTCCTAATCCATATCGGTGACATGGAAGTGGGCGGGATAGGGACTATTGGCTTTTCATACGGTTCAAGAACTCTTAGGTCGAGTGACAAAGCGGTTAATTTCATATCGGAAAACGGTTTTTATTGCCATCACTGAACCTTATCTGTCCTGGTTTCGTTCTCGGCTAACTCTTAATAGTACACAACCATATTTTACTCGGGAACCCCATTTTATATTCCTTTTGATATTAATTCATACTTGTTATTAATTTTTTTTTTTTATCCTTTGATGGTAATCTTTAGTCGGAATTCAACTAACAGCGATTGGCGGTATCGAGTTGTAACTTCGGTTTCGCTAAGCCTTTTTATTTTTTTAATTTCGAATTCATCACTTAGAATCACGCAAAAATATTCCTTCATACGTCCACAGTCATGTTTGCTTTAACTCTTTTTTCAATGGTTTATCACAATGGTTTCAATCATCTGTGGCATCATAATTAATTAGGCTGTCTCTGAACTAAGGAAAGAAACAGTATGGTCGTAAATAATTAATTTGCTCAACTTTTACGATGTTAGAGTGATTTATAATTAAATAATTTGTCATTTATGTAATTTGTAGATATTATAAAAAAACTACACCACTACACCTACATGGTGGAAACTGTACTGTACTTTAAGCCAAGAGTTTTGCAGGACATGATGATCTGGCCGAGATTGTTTTTTATGAGTCTCAAAGGTTTTTTTCCAGATCGCACAACGCCGAACTATTGATTTTAACTGAATAACTAATTTATTCGCCACAACCGGATTTTAACCCAGGACCTAGATAGTTGATAGAGAGAGATATAAATGTAAATTTTTATTAACATTATTTGAGAGATCCACGGTTTTAAATTTTTTTTGGCTGTATTGATTAAACATTTTGTCTTTGCACGCATTAATAATAAAAATAATTTTCTTACTTATCATAGTTGCTGTTACATATTTATGGAAGCTTAGTACTATCATATTCCATTACTATGCATGCTTTCGAATTTCATCCTGCTAGGAAATAAACGCTACTCAAGTTAACAACCAAGCAAGCCTACACTTCCCCTCGTAGCAGCTGAACTTAACGGCTTTAGGGCAGCCTCTGGTAATAATGACTTTCCTCTCTGGGATTAGCAATATGCGTTCAGGTTCAAAACTTACGTAACTCTAAATTACAAAAATTAGCCGTCAATTGTTTACTGCTTTACATTATTCGCTAGTTATTCAAGCAATGGCTTTTGCCCCCAAACTCATGTCAGAACTATACCAAAACCGAGGGAAATAAGGTGGCAAACTCTTTTATTAAACAAAATTGATGGACTAAACTAGTGATAAATGTGAAAATGCACATTTTTGAAATTATGGCATTTTTTTTATTCTGAATGTTGCATGTTCCTTCGAAGGACGGAAGAAACAAATATTTCTTACTGACTAAAAAATTTTAAGACTACCTGTCAACCTGCGAACATTATAACATTGGTCAGGCAATAATCATAGGTTGTTGTGCTAACCACTACACCACAGGTGACTGTAAACTAATGTTATGAGAAAAAATCCGTACCACTACAACCCGTGAACGGGTCTGGGGGTTCAGTACATGGTAGAGACGGTACTGTTTCATGGACAACCGCCAGATTTTCCCCCCTTATATTTGTACACTATTTTTATAATATTTTGTAGAGGCTGGGTGAGCCCCAGGAGGATCATAGATCCTATATTATCCATCGTATAGCATGGCAACTCAGTGCCACTGAGGCACTCCGCTCACAATGCTAAGAATAACTATATTTTATCATTGATTGACCATTCCGGGCGACTGGTTTCATCATTCTTATAATTTTGTAAATATTTGACACAAGTAAAATATTTTATATTTAATGATGAACTGGTCAGGAGGCGCAGTCAAAGATAACACAAAATAAGTGAAACTCATTTTTTAATTGTGCCAACGTTTTAAAGTGGCTACGTCGTAGTCTACATTGTCTTAATATTAGTACGAACAGTAATTATTTGCTACTTTGTATAACTTATTCGTATTAAAAAAACTCTGAGAAATCAATCTTTGTGAAATATGTGTGTTTTCAGATGCACGAAAAGTTCTTATATGAAAGCTCGCATTTTAGGATCGTCAGTATATGGCAAAGCCGGTAGAAGCAATTCGTCTTGGTTTTCGAGAGTGTACGGAGGCAGGAGAATTATAGTTGATAAATGCTCCAACTCTTTGTTTGATTGATTCTTACTCTAGAGGTAAAGTATTGCTTCGCACCTCTCTTACACCTTGACGCGTTATTAATAACATATATAATAAATAGGTTCAGGTATTAATAATATTCTATAAATTATTAACAAACATGACAATCAGAAACATTAATAATAGTATACCAGAGGTTCGGTACTTTCGACCACATTGACTCACAATCTTTCAGGTTAGAAGGACGTTCTTAGAAGATAACTTAAATATCCTAAAATACACTTTATTAAATTATTAAATACAGGTTTCAGCCCTAAAATAAGAATATGTAACCAATTTCTAATGGCATTCGGATAATCGATTTTATCAACTAATGTACTGCATGTTTCCACATTATCTGCATTCCATAGTGGTTGTCATGGAGAAATTAGTAACAATAAGAGGCATAGCGAACCCTAAGGTTCGATACTAATATCACCAATCTGCTTACATACTTCTTTCTGATCACAGCCTGCCTCCCAAACCCAACCCCAAACCTGAACTCGTACGATCTTCCTGAACCCAACCCCTTCATCAACGCCTAGGTCTTCCCCTCAGACATATCCTAGTATTGTCAAAGGTTAAATTTTGTTTACATTAGTACGAGTAATGCGCTCGTTCTATATTTTGTATTTCCAAGTGTTACCTAGGACTCCATCTGGACAAACGTTTCACTTGGAATCCGCAAATAAGACTGAAAAGACAACTGCTCAACGTTTTCGCCTACTTCAACATTTACAGGACAAACGTTAAAAGCTCCCAATTAATTACAAAAGACTCATTTACATGTCAGCTATCAGACCTATTTGGACATACGGTGTTGAGCTTTGGGCTCTACTAAACCATCCAATTCATCTCGTATCCAATCCTTACAATACAAAATCCTTCGTAAAATCCTCAATGCTCCTTATTATGTCACAAACAAACTCATCCATCATGATCTTAATATCCCATATGTTGCTGATTTGGCCCAAACTAGATACCTATCCTTCCATGAAAACCTCCATACACACTTGAATCCTCTAGTCTCTCAACTTGCTTCCCATAATATTTCTGATAACACTCCGAGGCATCTGAAAAGAAGATGGCCTCGAGACTTTCTACTATAGAACTTTATTGGAGTGCTATCAATGGATAGTTTCTCCACAAGTGTTTTTTTCCATGTCCTTTGTTCATAAAGCAGATTTAATTGATGTAATATAATTGGAGTTGTAAATATCAATAAATTATTCTAAAAAAAAAAATATTTCCAAGTGGACTTATCCTTAGGTACTTATGCCTTAAGATGTTCATCCTTCAATGTTGACGTCCATGTTCCGTATTAAACAGTTGGATGGATAGTTATATCATAGTCATGTTTGTTTAAAAGTAAACGGCATTTTTTATCTTTAACTGCGTTTATCCTCTTGAATTTCTTTTTTTTTCATTGTTATTTATCATAAACACTAACTTCTTTATTTTATATTATATTATTATTTAAATTCTGGAAATATAACTTATTCCCTCCTTTATCTATATCTGAAATGAGAAGCAAAGAAAACAAAATATTCTGCAATAAATATAAATATAAAATATGTAGCTTTCACTATAAGTTGTGCAAGCAAAATAAATTATTTTAACGAAAATACTATAAGTTTTATTCTTGTATCTGATTTACAATCATTTCCACTCCCGAAGGCCAACTGTAGAAAAAATAAAAATAATATGAATAAGAAAGAATAATGTAAGTAATGTTAAAAATAATATATTTTTGGAAGTTTATTTCTTGTCTCTGCCCTAAATGATCATTAGGGCATAATAATATCATTGTGTTCTACTTAACAGTTTATCTTCTTTAGGAACTGGGAAAAATTTTATTGAATAGTCAAATTCCTTTTGAGGTTTTAGATAGAAACTTTTCTAGAATCGGGGGCCTTCTTCTAAGAACAAGGATTTGACTGTTTGCGCAGTTTCGTTGAACTTTTTCTCGTGGGTATTTAGATGCTGCTTTAAACACTCCGGTTTTATTTCCAGTTTGGGATGGTTCTATCTTCTTGGGTCTTCCCAAGTTTTCTAAAATACTCGTGAATTTCTTATGAAGTACTTTATGTCAATGATGCCTAAGCAGTTCGGCCTCTTGTTCAAAATTTTGGTTGCTTGAAATTCCTCAGTGGGTTGGGATACGAAGAACAAGATTATTATTTTAATATTCAAGGTAATCGATAGACTCTAAAATGCTATTGCAATGTTTAGTAACTGCTATTTTAATTTAACAAAACTTTGTAAATTTTCTTTAAGAGATTTTATTTTATTAAAGAGCGAATTTATAAAACAATTTTCGAAAAGATTCGATTGAAGAGATTTTCTGACAAATTTTTCTTTGTCTTTCTATGTTTTATGTCCACGATCACTGGTTCGCTGACCTGCATATGGACCTAGGATTTTTAAAGGTAGTAAAAAATTCTTGGTTAACCCGTCCTTTGCAAGGAACGTAAAATGGAGATTTTGAGCCTGTGTGATACTCGTTAAAAATTCCTATCCTAATTTACGCGGATGGGCAAAATTCAGGACTCCTACTGTAGTATCGTCCGACCAGCCTTAGCAGAATAAAGTGATGTTAAATGAAAAAATAAACTGGCTCCGGTTTTTATTTTTTATTTAAATCATTTCTATGAACCCTCTTTATCAGAATCCAGAAACTACTAGAAACCCAAGACTAATTCACCGCCGGGATAAAGCTACGTTCAATTAATAAACAACCAAATCACTCAACAATACATTGTTGCATAACAACCATATCATCATCATCATAATCAGGGCCTAGGGCTGTTATGTTAGTCATTAAAGTAAATAAAAGTCTGAGAATTTTATAACAATGTTGGTTAAATAGCAGCCAGGGTATCTCTAAAGTTACTGAACTAAGTTTGGAAATTCCTGAGCAAGAAGTTTCCTTCAAGCAAGAGCGTCCGACCCTAAGTGTGCACACCATATTTTTTTTAAAACATTTTATGACCTAATTTTAATATTTAAACAAAATTATATATTTTTCCCGTTAATTTTAAGATTTTTCGTATAAATAATATGAAATATGTTAAAAATTAATATTGTGGATGTGCTTAGATATTGAGAAGGACTAGGGTTTTTTCACTCCAATAAACGAGGAGTCATTGGATTGTAAAATATGGTTCTACACAATATAAAAAAGTAGGACACTTCACTTTAAGTTAACTTCCCAATTACACATTTTTCATTGTTGTTATATCTTGCATTCTCTGCGTTGATTCTCCGAATGCTGGTTGTAAAAATCAACAATGTGGCCGTTTAATTTAAGAGGAAAACGAATCATAGCATATGAAAACGAAATAAAAATATTGGATAAAACATAACAAGAGTTATTACCATATATACCTGTTTATTTTAATTACCATCTTCATTATTCCGGTGCGTTATTAACTCAGAGGAATGAACACAAATAAATAAATTATATATCTCCCGGATAAATATTAAACTTTAAACTACTTTATAGACCATTGCTCAGAGAGATATCATTTCCCAAAGCTATTAATTTAATGCAATTTTATTATGCATTTTCTAGCATAAATATAAAATATATAAAATATTAATTGATTGTACACAATTTAAATCCTTACAGATAAAGTAACATATAAAATTTATATATTTTAATGAGTTTTGTTCCCTATTAAAGCTTGTTTATTAGTAGGTATTTTAAACTATAATTTATTTCGGCCACCTATTTTGATTTTTATATATTTTTATTTTAAAGATAAAAGATATGCCCCTTCTGATGACTGGAGTCGCTTGTCGGCAGGGGACATATCTTTTATCCTACCCGATCCCATTTTCCCTTGTTCTCGCAATTTTTTGCGATGCATACGATGTGAACGAATGTTCTTTGTACATTACGTTAATTTTAGGATCTTGTTGACTTACGTCATATTACTGTATATAATTTTTGGTCAAATTTTGATTTTTATATATTTTAATTATCTTGTTTTTGTTACTGGAGTACATCTTTCTTAGTCAATCATTCAAGTGAGTAAAATAAAACCTTTTTCCAGTCATATATTTTTTTTCTTTATTTAAAAACGTTTCAACATTAATATGTCATTCTCAATTTACATTTCTTATGAGTCCTTTAACGTTATTTAATTTTAAATATTCTCTAAATTTTTTTTATAAATTTGTACATTTTCAACCTAAAATAAAAGACAAATCAGAAAATACATAATTTTACAAACAAACATGTCCCAAAAATACTGGATAAAAAGCATAGATACCTTTTTAGTTGATTGTAAAATAATTTAAAATATTTCTCATAAAACTTAGAGTTACAATGTACTCCATGGTCATCATTAACAATTTTTGAAATTTGTACTTTGGACTGTTATGATTATTATTATTAAAATAGTATTTTAATTTGTTTTCTTCTTTAATATATAGTTATCATGAATGGTCAATTAATATAAATTAGTGATTTTTGATCTATATTGATCTATTTTATATCTTTTATTTATTTTAAAAAGTTAATTGTATGAATATTAAGAAAATTGGAAAAATGAAAACAATGCTATGAGGTTCCTGAGAAGGTTATGTTATCTGTGTTATCTAATAAGTGTATACTTCAATATTTCTTTTTTTCATTTTTAACTTTAAAATCACTGATGAGTACAATTTACTTATTTCGTTAGATTCCTTCCTATCATTAATTTTTATTTATTCATATATTTATATTACAGAGAAAAGATTTGTCCTCTGGCGACTCCGGTGGCTCAAATGGTTAGAGCGCTGTCACGGAGAGACAGAAGATCCGGGTTCAAATCCCGGCTGGGGGCATACCTTTTCTCTTTAAAATAAATATAATTTATTTTCTACTTTTTAGCTGGGATAGCCTTCAACTCATGTCATTTATTTTTTTAAGGACTTTTTTAAGTAATATTCATTTTCTCCTTTTTTGTTTGACTAGCTACCATAGCGCGTATTTTAGTTTTTCAATTTTTTTTTGCAAAATTTGTTAAACTCTCTAGTTTATTCTTTCAGTAATCGTATCCGTGTCTAAAAAATTAATATTTCTGCCTTAGTTCACGCCTTAGTACTTGGCAAAACACATTTCCGCGTATTTGATATGAAAAGCGCTAATCCTGATGATACTATATTATTATATTTTCATCGTTCCTTGACAAGTCTGCAAAGTGTTAATTTAATTAGATTTTTTGTAGTCTTCCAAAATCGAGTTAAAGGATTCGGATCCATACTTTATGCGAAGGTAATAAAATAATATTTATTGAGAGGAATTTTAAAAAAATGCCATACATATACATTTGTGGCCTTCCTTTGAAAACCGCCCCTAAGGGATTCACGTTGAAGTGGGGATAGAGAAACCTTCCATTGAAGGCAATTTTAGAATGTTTCATCTCTTAGAAGTCTGCGCCTGAGATATTACAGCATCCTTGTCGGAGATATGGTAATGTGTTTGTCAGTAATGATTGTACCGGTAAGTAAGTTTGGTGCCTCTCGAGTGAGTCACGAATTTTTTTCTAGTTTTCTTGATCGTGTCTGTCACAAGTGTCCTGTTCAGGTCTTTCGGTTATGATTTATCAAAACAAAAGGATTTTGACTGAATGATCTGTAAGTGAGATTTTAGCATGAGTCCCACATCTGATGGGTATAAGTCATTATCTTTTTAGGTTGTATGTAGCCTACTATAAATATTATTAGTTCGTGATAGTTTTTGGATCTGTATTAAAAATGCCATACACCTATTTACTGATGCCAATAAATAAGTACTTCTAAAGTATATTATTTAAATATATATTTGAATGGCACAACCTCACCTGCTGTTTACAGGTCTGTGGTTTATCGACCATTTCTAGATTGAAGATGTCGAGAGAGAACTCCAATGCTAAGCAGAAAATATAAAAAACCCCCGGGGGAAGAGCGAAGAGCGAGTTGATGGATGGCTGAGGATATGCAAGAGGTGAGGGCCAATAACCCATGTCCCTCTCTCGTCATCATTCATATGTTCTCAGATTGTCTGTGCGAATATTCTATTTTCTCTCGACTGGCGATTTATAAATAGATTAAGGTCGACAAAAAAAATTTATTTTTGTTTTTTTACAGAAAATAAAATCTTTATATATATATATATATATATATATATATATATATATATATATATTATTGTTGATAAACAAAATGTATTCACTGTATTTTCCAGATTAATTTTGACTTGTGTCATCCAGGGTGTAGTAGTCTTGAGTTGCTGTATGTTTCTAAGAGTTTTTTGATGAGTCCCGTCTGTGGTTGTCTGCCGACGCGGCAGTAAAATTAAACTGATAGCTATTCTGTGATGTCTTTGGAGTGAAATCTGTTTCTATTTTCTGTGCGTTTATGTCTAATAATTTCCCTGATTATTTTTATTTCCTCTGTGTTGATCTTTTTCAGGACACCCTTATTGCGTAACATCAACGCCTCTCTAGCTTACAGCGCATCAGGTTTAAACACAGTGCTATAACGACGAATTTTGGTGAAGGTGGACATTTTTTGTTGTAGTCACCCTGTGTCCTATATAAGGCCCTCTTCATACTCAGTAATCTGATCTTCTGCGTGATTTTCTCTTTTTCCGTCTCTTCAAACACTTTTAATAGGAATTTCAAGTACGCGACTCAGTTATTCTTGCCTTGTTTCGTATTTAAATTCGGTATGCTTAATTCGTGCAGTAGAACTGAGTTTTTGAAAAGAAGTCGGTCTGTTTTGCTTTTTGAATACTTCTATCTGCCTGATTGTGTGTATGCGTGTAAATAAATATACAAAACCAGTTACGTCATTATTATATTTTATTTTTTTAATTTATAGTTAGAGAGATAACTGATGATGATGTTTATAAAATAGTACATTAAAATATAAGTTTTGAGTAATTTATCTTGCAGCCTATTTCTAAAAATGGCATCGACGCCAAAGAGAAAAAGTACTATGCATCATTCGTAATAGTAGATAAAATATAACTGTACAGAACTAAAAAATTGTACTATATACTTTTAATATTGTACTATAGCTGAAAACAATGTTTATAGTTGTATCCTAAAGTTCAGTTCAAAGATGGCCTTCGTAATCTCAAGGATTCGGCGCACGTATTTGTTGTGCCTGGATCCTTGGGAATAAGGCCCTGTGCTCGCACCGAAATATACATCGTCGATAGAATAATAATCTCTATTTAGGTCGCCCTCTGCCCGGGTCACGGAAGGTAAAGGTAAAGGCCCGGCAAAATTGTGTATATATATTTATTAAATATATAATATTATCCTATCAAGGCTTAATACCCCAATATCCTTCCCAAATTTCAATCAGAAATAATGAGCTTTGGGTCGGTAAACAACTTTGATATGTACGAACTTTGCCTTAACTAAATTGAAGGCACGGGAATTGAGATATAAATTAATTAAATATCTTTGTACATTTACTAATATTTTCCATATTTTTCGATTCTAAAAAAAAAAATTGTAATAGCCTATCATTAACGGTTATTAACTCTGAACTGTCATTGTTCTTAGTGAGAATTATTTAAAAGATTTTCGAGAACTTCCGTAACGGATATAAAGAAGATCACTTTCCTTCGTTTAGGGATTATAAAAGTTAAACAAAACTTCTTGCGATTACGTTTTAATTATTTACTGACTAATTTAACAACTTTTGCTGTAATTGTTTGAGACTTATATCTTATAAGCAGGTTGTAAAGTTATTTATTTTTAAATCCTTTACTTCAATTAATTATAAAGTCATTTGTACCGTTTCAAAAGATTCTTGAGACATTTTATAGATATACTATAAATTTATAAGATCTCTTCGATTACAAAAACCTTTAGTACAGTTAATGCTTCGTATTAATTACTTTGAAACATAGATTCAAAATCTCCCCTTCTGAAACATATAAAATATAATTAATATTCATTAATTAGCTATGTTGCTTTGCTGAAGATCCCGGGCTCAAATCTGGCTGTAACAGAGAATTTTTCTAAACTGTTAGCAGCCATTTAAGGACCCGATGGGTCTGCAGACCCTACTGGGGCTCACCCAGCCAACGGACTCTCTACAACACCAACTAACGTTACTATTCTTTTTTAAAATTTACATGTACAGGATAAATGAAATGTAAAACAATAAAAAGTTCATCACATAAAATTAATACAGATATACACCTAATATCCCTACAATTCCCAACAAATCGGAAATAATAGGGCATCAGTGTTGAGTTAAAATTCTCTTCATTCCATCAATGAGTGGTGTTTTTAATGTACACTTGTGTGTGTGTGATTATGTATGTACGAATATGTATATATATATATATATATATATATATATATATATATATATTATTTTTTGTATTCTTCATACATTGAGATGTTTCTCTTATATAATTATTATTAACTTATTTTAATTTTTTTCTTCATCTTCCTCTAATCTGTTTTTAAAATATTCTAATTTGAGGTAATTCGCATTTTTTTTGTTTATTTTATTTTTTTTCCTCAATTACTAAATTATATGTAATAATTAATTAAATGTAAATTTTTTCCACTCATACAACACCTGAATTCTTATTCTAAAGGGACTTGTCCCAGAATAAATAAAGACATTATTATTATTATATGAGTATCAGAAATTGGCCTCTCAGAGAAACTGAGGTAGAAATGTCAATACTCATTGTATACTCAAAACAAGCTAGTCTTAATACATTTTATCCCGCAAAGTTTTTTTTTTTAGATTAATTTATTGATATTTACAACTGTAATAATATTATAACAAGTAAATTTGCTAATATGAACAAAAGACATGAAAAAAAAACAACACTTGTGGAGAAACTACCCATCGGTAGCACTCCAATAATAAAGTTCTGTAGTAGAAGGTCTCTAGGCCATCTTCTTTTCAGTCACTTCGGAAGGTTATCAGGAATAGTATGGGAAGCAAGTTGAGAGACTAGCGGATTCAAGTGTGTATGGAGCTTGTCATAGTAGAATAAGTATCTAGTTTGGGCCAAATCAGCAACATATGGGATATTAAGATCATGATGGATGAGTTTATTTGTGACATAATAAGGAGCATTGAGGATTATACGAAGGATTTTGGATTGTAAGGATTGGATACGAGATGAATTGGCTGCTTAAGTAGAGCCCCAAAGCTCAAATCCGTATGTCCAAATAGGTCTGATAACTGTCATGTAAATGAGTCTTTTGTAAATAATTGGGAGCGTTTGTCCAGTAAATGTTGAAGTAGGCGAAAACGACGAGCAGTTTCTTGTCTTTTCAGTCTTGTATGAGGATAAGCTGTTTTTAAAACGGAGTATTATTCCTTTTGTCAAAGAAATGTAATAATTTTTACTTTTAAAGGTGGAATGTAGTTATCTTAATACGGTTAATGGAATCACGTATTAGATCTTAGACAAACATTAACATCAAAACAATAAATTTAACTAATGTTTAGATTGTAAATTAAATATTATAGCACTGTTTTCTATTGTCCGTCCAAAGGTTTTTAATTACATTTTTAAGAAGGTAAAGATGGTAATCATAACGTGTTAAACGGAGAGGTTTATTGGATCCGATATTCATTTTGTTATTACCAGACTTTGAGAACCAACTAAATAGTAATTTTATTCTTAAGGACCATTTAGCATTATAAACTTTTATAAAAAAGTTGTGTAACAAATTAGTTGTGTATGTATCATAGCTAAACATCAACATTGCAATTATTATTGGATAAAATAAATAAATAAGTTTGACAAATTTTAAATGGTAAAGTTAATTATGTAATTCAAATTGTTTATATTATTTTTTTTATTTATACTGTTAAAAGGGCAATGATACTACGACATATGCTTACTCTCGTATATTAGTTCTAGTTTTAGCCATGCATACCAGAGCATGGCTTTGAGAAAGATTGGTGCCAATTTGAGAAAGATTGGTGCCTTCAATTGTTGTAGATACAGTAACGCAAGACAGATCGGCATTGTAGGTCTGTCGGCCTAATTAATGAAGAAGCAGGAATTTTAATGATGCCTTGGAGTGGCAGGTGGGTAACTGAGCGTGTAGAACCTTGAGTTACTGAGTTGTGTGTGGTTTGTTCGATACCAGAGGAGGGTGATAAATTATTTTTACTGATAACAGCCGTGAATCGATCCTGTGGATCTGTAGACTCTGCTGCGGATCTATAAAATGGGTACCCACATTAAGGAGGAAACCGACCACCACGTGATCTCGGACGTCACTTCTCTGCACAACCGTTGTCTTTGAAACAGTTCCGTCTCTAACATGTTTATAGAATAGAATAGAAAAATAATTTTATTCTGGGACCAGGTCCCTTTAGAATAACAGAGATGAACATATTTAAGTAAATATCTGACCAAAGGCCTACATCTGAATAAAACAATATTTACAAAATATCTGGAAAGTAAATAACTAAACAGGTATGTTTTGGTAGATAATCAGAAAATGTAATGCAAAATTAAAATTAAAAAACAGACAAATTTGCAATAAAAAGAACGAGGCTTATGAAAAAAAAACAGTGAATACATGATAGCATCTAGTAACAAAAAAAAAAAGATTTCATTATGAGTGAGGAATATTTACAATGGTTCATCAATCGATAAAGTTGAAAATATCTATAAATAGTAGTAATACTTATTTTTTAATTTGTTAGTGACACATTAAAAAATTAACTTTTATCTATATTTATTTATTTTTTTTAGTTTCATAAGTCTTTCCTATCGTAAGCTCATTGATTCATAAATCTATATTTAACGTTTAAGAAGATTTATAAATATTATCTTTTAAATATAATTTAAAGATATTATCTTTTTTTTTCTTTGTATATCAATCCTATTTTTATTTTTTTATTGAACTACATGATTATTTTTAAGCCGTTAATTAAAACTTGAGTCATATTGGTATTTTTTCTTATTATTGTGAATTAATTATATGTATTCGGGTTTCTTAAAAAAAAAAAAACGCATTAAAAAAGTGAAGGAGGAAAATCGAATGCCCTTGACCGCTATTTCCAACCAACCCATCCACGTCGTCAACCCAAGGGCCATCGAGGTACTCAATGTCTTCTTCAGCCCTCTTTGCTTCAGCACATGGTAGTAGTGTGCATGTGAAAAAACTTAACTTCAGCATTGATCAAAAATGTCTTCCGGTGTAATTAATCATCAACCTCATTAGTTTTAAGAGTTATGATAGACTATTGGGCAATATTAATGGTTGTGATCCTACAACCTTCCTAACAAGTAATTACTAGTGATTTATTACGACAGAATATGAAGGTAACTAAGGATTCGAGTAATCTAATCAACAAGGTATATCTTATATATTTCTACTACAATAGAACTAAAAATAATAGCGAAATATGAACATTAATTTTAGGAAGTCGACAATTTTTTTTTCATAAAACATGTTTATCACTTTGTCACAGACAATGACTTTTTTTGTTTTTGACTCAAGAATAAATCAAAAGTCAAGTTTTTATTGCGTTGATCATTTTTTACGCTACTGGATTAATCTTGATGAGATTCCTATTGCTCGTATTATTCCTCCTTCATTTTCGGGCTTACTTTTTCCTTCACCATTACGAAATATATTTACGTATGAGAGGAAGATAGTTGACTGGATGATCAAATGTAAAAAGGAGATAGTTGGGGGGTGCAGTAAAAAAAAACACTGAATAAGTACTAGACTTATAATTATGTGCCGACGTTTCGACCTAGAGTGTAGGTTATCTTCAGGGCGATTAAATATATTTACGCTTCGACCAATAGAAATAACATTATTGTATCGTTTTCAAAAAATATGAACCATTACCGTGTCTTACAACTGAACTGGATATGATGAAAATTTCTTAGCTTCATTTTGAAAATAGTTTCTTATAAATATAAACTTACATATTTATATCAATAAGGGCTTTTATATTTTTTATTATGCATTTTTTTAGGATTATTTAATGCTTATCAACAGTTGTTTCGCGATCCATTTGACGTCTGGGCGAGTACCATTTATAGATATAAATATATATCTATAGATATATATTTTTTATTCCATGAAAAAATGTTGTTATGTGTAAATTAATCACATGTTCTCTCTTGCTTTTTAAATCTAGAAGAAGTTGAATGCAGTTGAATTTTACTACTTTAAAACTTATAGTTTTTGTAGTTTGTTACGGAAATACAAAACAAAATAAGAATGAACCAACTGTTTCTAATAAGAACCACTAATAACATAAGCAATAATATAACGAGCCATTATACCACTTCTGTAGATACACACGGTATTTTCATAAAATAAAAGTTGTGCGAGCCCTTGGGGGGTTTGTAGGACCAACCGGATGCATCACCGGTGGTTGATAGAATAAATAACTTTTTGGTACACAGCCGCTTTTGACCCCGGAACTCTCAGCATAGCTAATCATGACTATACACAATGATCTCCCATTTCGGTTTGCTTTATAATAATTACGAATGAGTTGATTAAAAATGCATGTATATGATAAATGCGTGGCGTAAAATCCAATTAAGTCCTTCAAGATTCATATTAGTGAGCTTATTATGGTTCTACTGGGATGCCTCATTTGGGAATACTGTATGTACTCATAAATTAGTATCACTGCACAGTTCGTCGCAGTTTGAATCTGTATTTTATAAAAAAAAAGATCTGTTGACTTTTAATATAAATGAAATTTACTCTCTTTTTGGATATGCAAATAATAATCTAGGTAACAAATAATAATTATAATAAAGTACCATATCTATAGCCCCGGTGAATAAGTCGTTAAGTCTAATCTTGTCCAAAATGAGTTTCTTCTACTTAAGTAAGTGGAATCGAGTTATTTTCGTATTGAATAATGGGCTTTGTAAGGCATTGCCATGAAAATTAGTTATTGCTTGTATTTCAACTCAATTTCAAACTAAAAACTACGAGAATAATACTATTCCGGTTATCCGAAAGCAGTTAACTCTCTCAAAATCCGACTTAACCACTTATTCACCAGGACTGTAATTTAATGTTTTGAAAAATATTATAATACTAGCTTATGCCCGCGGCTTCACTCGCGTGGAATTTGGTCTGCCACATAAAGTTTTGTGAAAGATCATTTCAAATAAATATTTTTTTGTAATATATTGTAAATAAAAGTTTGGAGGATGTGAAAAAATAAATTAAAAAAATAAATAAATAAATAATTTCATTATTTTTTAAGATATAAGTTACTCGTACATCCAAAATTTCAGATGTCTAACATCAAAACAGACGGATTCTATCCAACTTTCTGTTATATTAACAATTATGACCATGTGATTTGCCTTTAATTATGTGCTATAATGGATTCTTCACAGTACCTAAAGAACTGTCGTGGGAGGGGGCACATGCCCCTCTGTGCCTCCCCTAATCCGCGCTTGCTACAGCCTATGTGTTATTCTGATGTACAACCTATATTACTGTAAAGTTTCGTCCAAATCCGTTCCGTAGTTTTTGCGTGAAAGAGAGACAAACATACAAACTTTCACATTTATAATATTAGTAAGATTAAAATCCCATAATGCTTTAAAAAATTAAGCAGTACAGTTCAAAATCCTTTAAACTGAAAGAAATAAGTAGCATTAAAAATATGATTGGCCTTTTGGTTAGGTGGAGAGAAAAGAACTCTTGAAAGAAAATGTATGCTGACGTCAAGGGAAAGAGAAAGGGAACGCCTTGGACTCCTAAAGACCCCCTAAACGGAACAATCCTACAAGAAAAAGAATTTTACCCTCGTTGAGTAAAACTGGAGAAAGTTTGGCAGGGCTCCAGCCTCCTCCTCCATAGAGCGGAAAAACTTGGGCGAGTTGACCACTCCTTTATGTAAATCAATAGTTGCTCGGAAAAGGTAAAATGCTCTTTTTCGGACTTTTCCGAGTCCACTGAATAAATAATAAAGACCTACATGGATGGGATTGTAATGGCTCACTAATAGCAACGGTAAATAGCTAAGAACCAAATCATTATTTACTTTATTCTACACTATCTTCATGGGATACTAATTACTTCCTGTCCTCTAGTATCCTTTAGTAACATCCTACTGACTCCTGTAAAATAAATTCGATACACCTTTAACTTGGAATCATACTAGACTGAAAAAAACAAGAAACTGCTCACCGTTTCAGGCTACTGCAGCACAGACGAACGCTCTAAGCTCCTACTGAATTACAAAAGACTCATATACATGACTATTGTAAGACCAAATTTGAAATATGGAGTAGAACTTTAGGACTAAATTAAGCCATCGAATTCCTCTCTTACCCAATCTTCACAATCCAAAATCGTTCGTAAAATCCTTAACGCTCCTTAGTTTGTTACGAATAAAGTCATCCATAATGACCTCAATGTCCCATTTGTTGCTGATTTGGCCCGAACCCGATACCAGTCTTTTAATGAAAAACTTCATTCCCAACTCACTAGTTTCAAACATAGCCATCTTTTCCAAGGCGTCTGAAAAGAAGATGGCCTCGTGACCTCCTTAGTTTAAAATGTTATTTTGAGTGCTACCACTGGGTATTTCCTCTACTTGTCTTTACTCATACTTCATTCCTGCCATTTACTTATTGTATTGTTATAATAAAGTCGTACATTTCAATGAATTAATTAAAAAAACAAAATGGTAAGTGACAAAGGAAGTATTGTAATCGCGAAAATGTTCGAGTTTCTGATTTCAAAGGATATCATTATTTTGGCTATCCTGAAGCAATTTTTACTACTCTGTTTGTTGGAATGTTCATAAGCTGTTACAGCTGACTATACTAAAATAGTGGAATCATTTCAGAAATAAAATTTATTGAATAGACTTTGTAGCGAATACTTTGAGACTTTGAGTGTTAAACTGAATGTTGAACATTAAACTACATCACTGACAAATACATTTTTATGAGGCTAAAGCAATAGTATGGTTATAGGTCTCCTACAAGAGTATGACGTAAGTATATGAATTTAAGTCTCATTTGAGATTTTGACTACAGAATTTAACTGCATAAGTAATTAGTCAAAATAAATTTAAAGGATGAATATATCGGCAGTTATACCAAGAAAAAAAATGAAGAATGTTATAAAATGGAATATGTTATTCCTTCAGTGTAATGAAACTTTTATAATAATTTCTTAGGAAAAGGGTCTTTTCTTGGAATTAACGTATTGTCTTTAATTTAATAATACCCTTAACGTCATGACTTTAAGTCATGGTAAGGGTTCTATTGTACTGTGAGGTAGTTAACTAGTACCGGCTTGTGTTTGGGTTATACGTTAATAGCAAGTTAATAAATAAAAAATTTGTAAATAAGAATAAAGCCTTAGTTAAATTTAAGTTAGATTATAGTTCATGAATTCAACCCATCGTGTAATTGCACATTCGTAACTCTGTAATTCATTCGTATAACTCAGAAACGTTTTAGAATTCCATATTTAATGTTAGCGGTATATCTAGTTATGCCCTTTATTTTTCAGTCTCAACATGATCAGAAGTAGTGCTTCAGGCGAACTTCCTAATGAGTTACGTTAGAGAAGAAATAGTTGACTGGAACTTCTAATGTAAGGAAGAAATAGTTGGGGGTGCAGTCAATTATAACACCATAATAAGTGCATACTTATTTATTGTGTGCCGACGTTTCGATCTACAATGTAGGCCATCTTCAGGGCTATGAGAGCGAAACAAACAGAACAAAAAATATATAAAAACTTGTTACTGTAACGTTTTTATGTATTTTTTGTTATGTTTGTTTCGCTTTCATAGCCCTGAAGATGGCCTACATTGTAGGTCGAGATGTTGGCACACAATAAATAAGTATGCACTTATGGTATTTTAAATGACTGCACCCCCAACTATTTCTTCCTTACATTCTAATGAGTTGTCACAAAATCCTATTCCTTCTGAAAAAAAACAATTGCATTTGTGTTTAATATTATACAGTCTTACATTCTGGAACTGAAGGAAAGAGCTTCCTGGCTAAGAACAAGCAAAGAAGTCAACTAGTTACTTTAATATGTCGAAAGGCTAGGTCATGTCGAATGGATTGCGAGAACAGCGAACAAGTTTTTTCAAGGGAATCCAGATGGAATAGTCTGGGCAAAGACCGCCGTCAAGATGGATGGATGATTTAAAAGAATATTTTAGAAAAATAATACCAAATAATGAGAAGTTGTGCCCAAAATGAAAATATAAATGCAAACGACGTGTTAAATTCTAAACTAGTTGATAAAACAGGATTATTATTTGACTCGAAATTCTTAACTAAATTTTACAGCCCACCAAATGGTGGGGGGGAATTAGAACCATCGTAGAATATCATCTTTAACGTTACTTTATGCGGCCATCCCGGTGATGCTATAGTTAGTAGTTTTAAATTTTGTCTAGCCAGGATTTTTTAAGGATATTTAATGACACCTCACAGTCTCAGGATCACCATTATACGTTTCTTCCGAAGGATAGCATAATCTTGGATTTTACTCCTCAAAAAATCCTGGGACCCCCTCTGAACTTTTAATCTTGGGCAGAGTACATGGTATAAATTATTCGGTTTCTTCATTCAATTTTTTAAAATGTTTGTTTCTCCGTGGCTTATATTTCGTTTATGTACTAACAGGGACAATAGTAATGAGGAAATAAGGTTTAATGGCCCAGAATGCCCTGGGCATTGCTGAGAGGCGGAAGGGCAGAGAGCTACCCTTATTAAGGGCCAGCTGTGTGCCTTGGTCGCGTCCTCTAATTGGCTCTGTCCTGGTCGTGCTCTTCGATCTCTTGTTGGGGCTCCAGTCCTTACTTTAGCAGTAATTAATCTTTTTATAATAATATCCTTAGTATAGGCCTGATGAAAGGATAATAATAAAATTACAAGTAAGCGACGAACGTAAAAATGACGATTAGTCTCCATAGCTCTGTCCAGAACAAATATGATTGAGAAAAATTACGCTGGTTTTTACTATTATTTATGTTATATATTTTTACTAATCCACATTGTAGTTCGTCATCAAGATTTTCACACGTTGTCATACCTATGAGGCTTTGAGGTCAAAAGAAAACTACAAAATTTCAAGAACTTACTTTTTTAAATATTTGTGTAATACGGAAATTTTATGCTTCCAAGACATCAGAATCAAAACTGAACTGAAACCATGAGAAATAAGTCGAAAAAGTGTCGAAAAATGGGATTCATATGAATCATATTCAGTAAATACAGTATGAATCATTATACCGCTTCTAAGCTAAACTGTATTCCGAAAACATAAGAAACAATAAAAGCAACGTTTCTGGCCAGAAGCATGCATATTAAAAATAAGTAGATACATTAAAAATAATTAGAACGAAAATTTTTTGTTAAAAAATATATAATAAGGAATAAGTTTCGAAGAAAAAGATGAAAGCATGAAAACCAATTTAAAATATTTAAGTCATTCAAATAAATATTTATTCTCATTACATTAGGGTTAAAAAGTAAAATAAATAAAAGAAATTTTATAACTTGGAAGCTTCATAAGAAATAAACAACTTAAATATTGCTCTTCAATAATTAAATGGCAACTGCTTTAGTTGACTAATACTAATAAAAAACCTGTACACCTACAATCCATGCACGGTCTTGAGTTTAACAAGTGGATGTGATTTGGCCAGGAGTTTTCCAATTCAACCCCCAAGTTTTTCCCTTTTATTCAAAAGTACCTACCTTATAGAGGCTGAATGAGCCACACGAGGGTTGAAGATTCTACAGGGTCTCTCAATAGCTGTTATTGGACTAATTAATTTATCGGCCACAGCCGGATTTCAACCCGGGACCCTCACCTCAGTAACTCCTCGCTCTACACCACATCCCTACTAATACCATAGTAGTAATAAGGAAGCTAGTGAATCCTTGAAAGTAAAAAAAAAAAACGATCTTAAAAAAATTTAAATTAAAATATACGAAAAATCAAAATCAACAACGTACCTAACGATTCTGATAAGATTTAACTATTTATTGTCTGACAAAGATATGATAAGAAATTGCAAAAGGAGAGCAAATGTTGATAAGATAAGGGTATGCCGCATATTATGAGGACGAGAATTCCCGAAATATAGAGATAAAGGTACAGGTTTGAGGAAAAGAGTGAAAATTCCAGAGGACGGAAATCTTGTTGGCTGGAATAGAAAAGATGACTTGAACTGGAGGAGACTGTAGAGAGAGAAATGCTTTATTTTCAGCAGTGCTGTCCAATTATATTGGATTGCCTTAATACACAGCATACTGATTAATCCATATCGGACATAATGTACATTACAATTTGTTTGTTTAATACGATAGAAGGGATCTTGGGTGCTAATTAATAAATGGAAAGTAAAATAATGTATTTAGGAAATCCATAAATATATCGATTTCAACTAATTTCCATGCTATCTTCCTTTCAAATCATCATCAAACCATCTTATTTCCTTTCAAAGTAATATGAATCACTAACTGAAAAATAGCAACTCGCTCAATTTTCTAAATTTTACAAGATAGATTAAAAAAAGGAACTTTTCCTGGACTAGTCCCAAACATCTTTTTTCATCCCAAACATCATGTATTTTTTCTACAGTAAACGATGCCATTTGTCTCTGGTAAAAGTTTGAAGTTTTAAAAACAAAAATTTGAAAAGATGGACTAGTTATCTCTCTGTACTTAGCTTTTGCGTTATTGATAAGTACTCATAAATTTGTAACTGATTAAGTACTTCATTAGAGCTTACATTTTTTGTATTTTTTTAGATATAGTAGGAAGGTAAGATATATCTGATTACCTCATGAACTGTACCGACAAAAATGGCTATCCTAAAATTGATCAGGATAGTTCTCGAGTTCGAGAGCCATGAGTGAGAGTTTAATGAGGTTGTTATCAAGAAAATGTTGTTCCCCTAACTTGTGGAAAATGAACTCGTCGAGCTCTCAATCACTACCGCAACTCTTAAAACAAACTTAGCTGGTTATGGAGCTTTCAGAAATAAACAAGTCAAACTTGTGGGCCTTGAATTTCGTTCTAACTGAACATAAAGAAAAATGTTCGAAATAAATAACCCTTAGTATTTTAGTTACAAAAAAAAAATTGTCATTAGTGCAAAATAATATGTTGAAAGCTGAAATGAAAAATTTTATTATTTTTTTATAAATTTATTTAGTCGTTTTCATTCTATAACAATATATGATGAATAATCAGAAACTATAATAAAACTCCTACATATGTTAGCCTTATAAAATAGAATGATTTACAAAGTTAGACAGATTTAGAAATTCAATGAAACATATATAATTGAAAAAATGATCTTATTCACTCACAGGTTAATAAGTACTGCATTTATCATAATGAAACTGTAAAATTATAATATTTAGGCATTTTCTATTTTTTTTCTTTGGTATGTGACATTAATTAATTCCTAATTATTTTTACAATTAAAATAGTTGGCAAATTTTACTGTTCAGTGTATGATAAAAAAAATTAACCTTTATTTCATAAGTGAAACTAATCTAAGATGGTTTACGAGCTGCATAAAACACAAGCTTTATGTAATATTATGTTTCGGTAAAAAAAAAATTGTAGGAAACAAATGGAACACTGAAACAATCCATATTTTTTTAGAATTCAAACGGAATATCAATGTTCATTATATAATAACAATTATGCAGTACAATAAATTTTGGAGTCAATGATAATGTATTTGCGATTTGTCATAAATTTTATTTTTATAAAAAAATATTTTTGTTGGGGCCTTATATTATATAAGACTATAAAATAATATAAAAATATGTAATGTGAAATAATTTTGGATGACCTCGTTGTCTTGAATGTTGGAGATCCAAATGACCTCGAAAAACCGCAGATCTACCCAAGGATTTGAGTAAAAATTATTTAATATATTTTTAAATATAAAATAAAAAACTACCGATTAAGAAAAACAATTTATTTTCCTATTTCCTTTGGATATTCCGTATATATTTTCCCTCCATTTTTTCATATTTGTCTGGAGGAAAATGCTCTTGATACTGGAATGTATTTCCAAGCAGTTTTTACAGACAGGGTGCAAAGTCTTAGACTATAATTACAGTGTACATTGTACACTTATGCCCATTAATATTTTGATCTGTTTACAATCTGTTCTTTATCTACAAGGTAGAAAATGCAATAAATTTGCTAAATTAGAAGTAGAGTTTTTTTTAATATGCTATATGTGACATTATGATTTTTAATACTTTTTTTAATATTCGTTTTGGAACCTTTTCTTTTGTATAGAAAACATTGTCCACTTTCGTTTATTAAAATCGAAAATATATTTCATTAAATTTAAAAAATACCTACTCCAATTTGAACGTCCAAAATCCAGTTTTTGAAAATTTAATCAAATAGAAACATTCCAAAATTGGTATTTAATTTAGTACAAAAGATAATAAATTTCTCGGAGGACAAAAACAAATTACTAAATGGAAGGGATGTGTGTGAGCTTTTAGACTGATCCTTGGCTGTCAACAGAGTGGGTCCCTATGAGCGATGACAAACGACTAAGGCTCACAGCTTTTCCAAGTTTTACTTTTCTTCCTTTACTTCCAGCATTAAGGAACAACTTCCAAAGCTGATGACATTATAGGTGTCAAACAAGAGTCGTCAATATATTTTGTCTTTTCGATGATAAATAGGTAGAGGAAGATTATTTATTTATCTTTGAAGTGAAAAATTCTCTAGCCCCGTTTAGCGACTTTTAGGAGAGGAAAACGTATGCGCTAGCATTTCCGACATGATTTTGATTTGTTGCCGAGACTAACCAATTACGTACGTAGCGGCCTTTGCGTGAGTTATACAATTTGTTTTAATCAACTTAACTTTAAAAGTTATAATTCCATTGATGTAAGTATAATTACATTTAACTAAAATGCTGTTTAATAGTTGCGCAATTCATACTAATAATAATTTAAGACGTCAATAGTCATAGTTAAATGTTTTCTTTTATATAAT
Organism: Arma custos; assembly: GCA_037127475.1. Lineage (NCBI taxonomy): Eukaryota > Metazoa > Arthropoda > Insecta > Hemiptera > Pentatomidae > Arma > Arma custos. The sequence goes on along the minus strand of CM073763.1, from coordinate 92,448,159 downwards.
GATTAAAAGTAAAAAGCATCTATGTATTGTTGAATTTAGCGATGATTATAATGCTAAAAATGAAAATAAAGTTCATTAACATCTTTTTAAACACAAATACAAGGTATAAATAATATAATCATTAATTATTTCGAATAAAATACGGATTTTTTCTTTTAATCTTCTACAATCTTAATAAAAAAAACATTAATTTATTGTTTTTATTAATAAATAAACTACTTGCCAAAATATATAATCATTTTTCGGAATGCCAATATATGTGAAATACAGACTAATGTTAAAAATTTGAATTTACAAATTTGAATAAATATTTTAGACCATAATTGATTAATCTTAAATAATAATAGTTATATATATATATATACGTTGGCTCTGCAATACATAGTTCTTCCTACATAAGAGCAATTGTTTTTTTCCTCCACCCTGACCCTTTTATAATTAATTTATAAATTCAAAATATAACACGGTTCTTCTTAATTTTTTAGTTTTCATTTCCATTGGCAGTCCTCATGACTGCCAATTTAATCTTTTTTTTTACTAAGATCTCAGTAAAGAAAAAAATACATTTTTTTTTTTGCTTTTGCTGTACTTGTTTATATACCATTGTTTTCATGTTCAACCAGAGTTATTTATCGAACTGTATAGTTGCTGACGCCAATCCAACAGTTTGCCTACAAAAGTCATTAAACGCAGCTAAAGGAGTTTTCACTTCAAAAACTACACCCAGCTTTTCGTTCTAAGGTTGGAACCTCCATTGCTCTTCCGATGTAAAGAGAATTTCATATTACAAAAGACCTGGTTTTATCGATGGTGTCTCATTTAAGGTAATGTGATGGATCAACAGTTTACGAATATAGATAGTGTTCAATATGTATAAAGCTTTGAGTAGAGGTATCGGAATTTCCAAATTACGGGGGTACGATAGACCTTTTGATTACACTTCGGTAATTAACTCGAGTGAATGAGGTGTCTCGCTCTCAGCTCCAGTTCATCATAGCCGATTACATTTTAGCCAAGAAAATTTCCATAGCATTTTTCTTTTTTACTTTCAAGCTACTACTTTTTTTGATGAAAAACAAACGAAGTATAACGGTTCAATATATATACTTATGAAAATAATAGGTATCTAATGTTTTATAATGTCAGTTCTTGAGATAAAATCAAAACATAGAAGTTAGTTTAAAGGGTATTGATTAAATATCAAGAACAGAAATAAAAAATCTTTCTTTCTCCTAGGACAAGTCGAGGACTGTGAAACAGTCGAAGAGGATTAATGTCTCGGATTAAAGACCTAAGTTAAGACTATCCCAGAATCGCTCTGTCTAGGAGATTAGAAGACTATCTCTTATTCCCACATAGTCTAGAATTCTTCTCAGAAGAAGATTCTCTGATAATCACCAAGTGTAGGAGAAATAGTGAAAATCTTTGAAAATTGCTTAGATTGAGGAGATTGTCGACAATATTAACTGATATGATAATTATTGTATTCAAAACCCGCTTTATGACAAGGAAGGTTGTTAAAATGAATAAATAATAGTATAGAACTGGGATAGTTTAAATTAGGTCTTTACTTCAAGACATTAATCATCTGGGACTGCATCACAGTCCTCAACTGCACTTAGATTTCTCTCATCTTAGTGTTGGTAGACCGGCTTTCTCGTACTGAGAGTGTCTGATCTATCTTCATATAATTAATATATTCACAATATATTTTAGGCTCTTTACTACATTGTAATTATAATATTATAACAAAACATTGTTTTCAATGTATTTTAGTGTTCTTTTAAAAGAATATAAGAATTCACTAGAATATTAATTTTCAACCATTAATAAAAAAATATCATGATTTAAAAGTCCTATCAAGTTATCTGGACAGCGAAGAAGTCCAATATCTACAGAAAGATGAGTTACTTTGCTGAATATCCCGGATTGAAATCGATCTGTGGTAGATAAATTATTTAATTTTTTAAAAAGCATAGAATGTACCCCTCCTCCGACTCACCCAGCCTCTAAAGTAGGTGATTTTAATAAATCAAAACCGTTGGATTGGAATCAGTATGGTCTTTACGATACACTGATCCCAATACTCTTCATGGGTTTTATTCACCTGTTTAAATTAAATTATATCCGTCTAAATTTTAAAGATGTCTTATAGAAAAACTTCCTCTGATACTACCCCAGATATATCTTCAAGTAAGATGTGATAATTTTTCAAAAATAAACTCGGTTCTTTAAAATGTTACATAAATAAAGCTACAACTTCACAGATGTTGAAACGGATAGCGGGACTTGTACAAATATGGTGAAATTACTAAAAGTATAACTTGGAAAATGATGGAGATTGAAGGTAGAGGAGGCTATCCTGGAGGGTATCCTGGAGGCCGAGAAGGACTAAGGATAACATCAACATTGCTCTTGGAGTTCTCCCGGGTTCACAATGTTTCCTCAATAAATAGAACTTATCTCTATCTTTACCTACAAGCTAAACTTCATTCATAAAATATTAAAGTTAGTATCATTGATTCTACTTTAATGAAAAAAAATGTTGTATACTTTTTTTTTAATTCAATGCTCTACTGTAATCATGCTTTCTTAATCAATTGTGGTGACCTTCAGGATCAGTCCAAATTATTGGTTTGTAATATATGAAATTTCAGTGAAGTAGTTTTAATTATTAGCAAACAACTTACTAAACAATACATTTATTAATCAAAATAGGATCCTCCACTTTTAATACACTTCTCCCAACGTGAAACAAGCATTTCTATTCCTGCTCTATTGAAATTAGGTGTCAAGGTAGAAGCAAACTCTTGGAAGGCCAATATCAGGGAATTTAGGTTGTCAATTTTTTATTTCTTAAAAAATTATTCAAGCAACGGAAAACGTAAAAATCGGTTGGAGAAAGATCCGAAGAATGTGGTGAGTGAGGAAGGACCTCTGTATTCAGCTCCTGAAAAAAAACATTAAAAAAACGGGTGAGCTGCTGGGCCTCGGATAATTCATGCGGTACCCATCTTTCCAGATTTTTTGTCTTACCAAGCTCCTTAAGATGCCTGGAAACAGTCATGGCACTTGCTCCAAGTTGTGAACTAATTCACGAGTAGTTTGGGAAGGACCCGCTTCGACCAGTTCTTTCAACATTTCGTTGTCGAACATAGTCTTCGGCCTACCACGCTCTTTGTTGGTAAGGTCATATCCCTATACCGAAATTTTCCAAACCCACTGAAGATTGTTCTTTCGCTCACTGTATCTTCACCTTAAACGATATTAATGTTTCGGAACTCCTCCGTGACGCTATGACCAAGTTAAAATTCATAGAGAAACATTATACGAATTTCTGCGGAAGACATAATTTTATTCTAAATTATTTTTAAAACGCTTCACCTTCAAAAGGAAAAGTAAGACTGATTATGAAAAAAGATTAAATGATCTTCCAAACGGTATACATAACATAATTGTGTACAAATAATCTAATCCCTAATGAAAAGAAAACTGTAAATAAACGAAACTGACATTTCATCCGTTACGACCCAATATTTATAAAACTGTTAAAGTTTTTTAGATTGAATATCTCCAAGAAAACGTATTAGGTGAGTATTACTTATTAAACATTATGATAGAACGTTTTGACTAACTGATATTAAAAAAAAACAAGAACTACCTATAGTAGATCTTTTGTTCTCTTGTTTAATAAAAGGTTCTTTTGATTTATATCTTCTTGTTACTATTTATTAAAATAGTTCAAAGACAACAGTAAACGTAAATTAACTTTCTGTTGATTACATAAAACATATCAGTGAATTACATAAAACATACGTTGAGATTAAAAAAATAACCTCTATTTGTTCATGTGGTTTTAAAACTTGTCCATGGTCTGCTTCAATAAATAAAAAAAATAAACTAAAATATTTCATTTTAAAAAAAAATGAAACCACCAAAAATATGGATATCTTTTAGTTCAATTATTTATTGAAATTTCAAATTGAATTTTAATTTACATCTAAATTTTATGAAAAAAAAAAAGACAGCCCTGTGGTATTTCTCCTTCAAAATTAATCTTAATCATAATTTCTATCAGTCATTTGATTTTTATCTTTCCTATAGAACACAAAACATGTAATACGGATACTATAATAATAAATTCTTTATTGGCTTTAATGTATAACATTGTAGCCATTGAGTCTGGCCCACTTAGTGTTAATTTTTAGTAATTAGTATATCGTCACTTAATTACAGTTATTTTTATTTACAGTTATATAGTATCTACAATATGTAAATATTTTTCAATAATTAAATAATCAACACTCGTTTAATAAATAAATAAACAAAATTTTTAGTCAGAACAGAACAGTATCAATTATAACAAAAGAATAACAATATTCCAAACAAATAACGCAAATAAGGCATATACCTAAGGAAATAGATAAATAAAATACAATGGAATTAAAGTATTTAGGTACTAACCCGCTGATACTTTATTGTAACAGTTATCTTATTCTTTCTATACATTACAATCAAGGTATTGTAGAAGTACCCGAAACCATAAACCACAATTAAAGCCCGGATTTCGAATTTTTACATATAAACTGAAGATATAAAAAAATGTTGTTTAATTTTTCCACGCTGTCCATAGTGAGTACATTTTGAAGTGATAATTCATCCTCTTGCTGGACAATATATTTTTGCAGAAATTGTTTCCGTGTGTTAACAAAAAATTTACAATGCAATATTATATGCTTCAAACTATTGAACATGTCCCATGGCGCCACTGACATTTTTCATCAGTTCTGAGAACACAGGTGTTGTTCCTATAAAATATTTTCAGGCATTCAGGGTTTTAAATTCTTATTTGACTCACGGTTCTTAATTTTTCTATGTTTATCTTGAATTTTAAATAGCTTTCAGGTTCAGGGTTGGTATAGGTGCAAATAGTTCTGTATATTGGATTGTAATTTGAGTTAAGAGCTCTATCAATATCCTTCAACAGTAAATGATTTGTTACTTTTTCAAGAATAGCATGTTTATTAGCTAATAAAACATTGGAGTTATGAAAATCTGCAAAATATTCTTCAATATGATGGGTTGTAGCTACCATTTTAAGTTGTGAGATCCAGTTAAAAGTCAAGTCCTGTTTTTTCTTATCTAGCTCCAAAAGTCTATCGAAACATTTACGGGGTAATCTATAATCAGGGATAGACAGTATTTTTAGGCAAAAGTTAACAATTTTCTTTAGGATTGTTACGATAAGTGGGTTACGACCTGTTTCTAGACGTATAATATAATTTGGAGTGCATTTCGGCCAATAATATAGGTATTTTAAGAATTTTAATTGAGCTACTTCTATGTTTGTATAATAGTTTAGAATCATAGAATCAAAGAGTGTCATTTTTGTCTCCCATGCATCACTTTTACCTCTTCTGAGAATGCCTCTCACTTTCGCACCTGCTACGTTAGATTTTTCAATAAAATGCTCAGATGCCAGAAAGAACCTTCCGGAAGATGAAAATGGGACTCCTAAATAGGTGTAAGATTTTGTATATTCCAGTATTTTAGCATTCCAAAATAGTAGCTTTAGTTTTTTTATTTTGGGGGATTTATGCAACACTAATGTTTTAGATTTTTCAGGATTTAAAATTAAAGAATTTTGAACGCAATATAATTCCATTAATTCTAGGTTTCTATGAGTATCATGCCATGAAGTATTTAATAGTACTATATCGTCGGCTAATAGGAGCATTTTAATTTCGTTTTGATCATCAATGGGGACTCCTTTGGCACCATTATTTTGGAAAAACATAATTATATCCGACATAAATAAGATAAAGAGGGTTGGACTGAGACTCTCCCCTTGTAAGAGACCGGAACTAATACCTATCTCCTCGGATAATTTGTCGCCGATTTGAATTTGCATTATTGCATTGTCGTAGAGGGCTTTCATTAATCTTATTATTTTACCACTGACACCAATGTCGAACAGTTTTTGCCAGAGAAGGGGGTGGTTTATGGAATCAAATGCCTTTTTGAAATCAATAAATGTAGCAAAAACATAACTCCACTTATTACGAAGATTAATGCCAATCAATGCCATAAGCGAAAAAATGTGCTCGACACATCCTCTTCCCGTTCTAAACCCTGCCTGTTCTTCGGGGATCAGTTTTTCTCTTTCGGCCCAATCCTGTAATCTATAAGCCAAAATAGCTGTGAATAGTTTTGTGATATTGTTGGTCAGGGTTATACCTCGGTAATTATCTACATCTTTTTTGTTCCCCTTTTTGTGTAGTAGAATTAGTTTTGATTTAGACCATAAGATCGGAATTTCTTCCGTTTCCATTATATTATTGAAGAGATTTAGCAGGTAATGTTCCCACTCCGGAGTTAAACTTTTAAAGACTTCATAGGTTATATCATCGAAACTGGGAGATTTATTATTTTTCCTAAGTTTAATAAAGTTTTGGAGTTCATCTAAAGAAAATGGCAGATCTAAAACTGGATGAGTTACTGAGAAAAACTTAATTTCTAAAATATGTTTTTGTCCATACAGTAAACTATAATGATTTACCCACTCATCAATACTAATTTCATTAGGCGACATTTTAAAAGGTTTAAAAGAATTCACTGCTTTCCAAAATTCGTTGCTATTCTTAACATTCTGCAATTTCATAATGATGTTTTCCCTGTATTCCTTTTTTTTATTGTTTAGCAGTTTTCTAAAATTATCCTTTGAATGAAAATAAATCTACGACCGCATTGTGAGAGAAATTGTGTTTTAGCATGAGTTTGTATTTTCTTCGGAGACTTCTTTTTAGTTTCCAACATTCGGTGTCAAACCATTTATTTTTTGCCTCAAAATTCACCTTATTATTTTGGTTTTTGTATACCATTAGGCCAGAGTCAATTAAAGATTCGGACATGCATGTTACAAAGTTATCGTAGACTGCATTCAAATCCCCTGAGTGGAAGTAAATTCTGTTTGACGAGGAGGTATATTTTTTAAAATATTTAGCTTTATTACAATCCCATTTTAAACACGGTAATACGGATACTAACGTGAACCAACCCATGAACGGTCTTGGTTTCAATACGTGGTAGAGACTATTCTGTTTCTTGGACAACGGTTGTGCAGAAAGGTGATTTGCTCTAGACCACGCTCTCCCCACTAAGGACTCAGCCACTTAAAGAGGCTGAGTGAATCACAGAAGAGCCTGTAGATCCCACAGGGACTATCCTTGTGTGCTAACAGTTTAAATGAATTATCTGCCAGAGCCGGATGAAACTGATACCTTCGGTGATCTACCACTGAGCTACCTCAATCCCAAAAATGTATTACAGCTGTTGGAAAAAGGATACAAGAAGTATTCACTATTTGCCTTTCATAAATATATGGAAAATAACTTCCGCTTTGAATATCATCATATGAATGGTTTTTTTTCAGACAGAGCGATATCTGATTTTTTCATTATATATTTGACTGCCCTGTAAAGTAAAGAATGAACTATATTAATATTTAATCTATCACGTGTCTGTATTTTTGGATAATTACATTCGACCTCGTCAACTAACTGTTTCAGTCTCGAGTTGACTACGGCAATGAATTATTATCACGTTTGTTTGCCTTGTAGATTTGTTTATACTTTTTGTTGATTTAAGAGTATTTCTCTTGCTTTGTTTATTTTTCATAATTGGACCATAATAAATTAACCACTACCGTGGGGAGTTTCTACTGTGTTTTTATTTAATTTTACGTTTAAAATTCAATGTTATGATGTTAGTTAAACATATTCCATAACTAAAATATGACTGACTTTAAATATGCATCCATTATTCATTTAGATCCACGAGTTTAACTTAATAAATCATTAAAATAACAATTCAATGGGGAGAGGAGTGAGTCAGTTGTAGAGCGTCAAGTTGCCGCGCCAAAGGTCCTGGGTTCAAATCCCACTACTGGCAGACTTATATCTGTCAGCCGGAGTGGACTCCATGAGACCTAGGTCACTCCGGGGGGCTCACACAGTCTCTATATAGTGGGCCCCCGTAATAGGGGGAAATTCTGGCGGTTGAGCGTGATCTAGGCAATCATTGTTCAAGAAACAGTACAGTCTCTACCACGTACTGAGTCCAAGACTCTCCATGGGTTATGATGGTCCAAAAAAATCAATGTATGAGGAGTCGCTATACACGTATATATTTTTATTTTTTAAATATATTGATCCTTTCCCGATCGATTAATTAGAAATTCATGAGATAAAAAATGTTAATTGCTTGTGTTTAAAAAAATGATCCTGTAAAAGTATAACCTAATCCCGTAAAGTGGTCTCTCCCTGCTTTTATGTACAGAGTCAGCGGCCTTCTGCCGGTTTAGAGAACCCGCTTTCAGCGGACTCATACTATGTATTTACTTAAAATACCTCCGGTTAGGTTAAGTATTATAATTATTTCCGTATATATATATATATATATATATATATATATATATATATATATATATATATATTTATATATTGTAAATATTTTTTTTAAATATGAATAAATGGAGATTTGAGACAAAAAAAGTTAAAAAAACAAACAAAAAACTTGTCCACTATTTCACTGAGCCTAACAACTTATTTTCATCCTAAAATATATCCACTATCACACCGTATCGACAGGGAGTTTTAACCATGATAGGATTGCTTTGGATTCATTTGATAATCAATAAAAAGAAATATGAAAAAAAGGTGGAAGGATGTTCATGAATTATTCTCTGTTTTTAATTGATGCTGACTATGTATGATTGTTCTATATGCAGAAAGAAATCAATATGAGAGGGGCGGAAATAAACTAAAATATCGATATTTCAATATGGTAATGACGGTTTCCACCATGCTTTAATACGGGGTCTATTGCCGAAAACACACATACACAGGTTTATATATATATATATATATATATATATATATATATATATGTATGTATATATATATATATATATATATATATATATATATATATATGTATATATTCATCATATATATCATAAGACACACACATTTATATACATATGAAATAATTTTCATATATTATTTACATGTCTTTTTGTCTTTTCATAAAAAGAAAAGACAAAAAATATTTTATTTTACCATAAGCTTATCTATAATAATAAGTGAGTACCCAAAATAAGGGGGGGTATCTGGTAGTGATCTAGGACAAATCACTTCCCTACCCAACCGTTGTCTAAGGAACAGTACAGTATCTACAATGAACTGTACCCAACCCCTTCATGGTATGCAGTGGTACAGATTTTTTTTAAATATATGATGATAGAGAATGACTCAAACTAAACTATAAAAAACAGAAAATAGATATTTCTTTTTTTCTTGATATTAGTTTCTTAAAATTTCATTTTAATGCACTGGAGAATTTCCTAAATTTCAAAAGAAAAAAAAATGAATTTCTAATCTATCCTTGGTGTGATATCGAATAATGTAAATCCCTCGACACTTATAAATGTTTTATGTTTCTCCGAAAGTTCGTATCTGGTAAAATTGAGAATAACTAATTTTACGGAAATTGGTAACAATTAAATATTGGGATACGTTGAAAATTCATAAGGCCTATTCCACGAAACTGTTGTCGACAATTCATCGACAGATTTTGGAATGAATTCTTCATAATTATAAGTCATTAACTTATAACACTACCTCGTTCACATCGAAAACAAATATTAGCTTTCGTAATAGGTTTTTAGTAACAACATCAAATTTTCATGACTGGAAATAGACTTTTATTACATAAATACGTATGGACACATTGTTTGGTTTTGTTGATATTACAACTTTGTTTTTATCCTTTAGGGATATTGTCCCTGAATAAATATTTTTCTATTCTCTCTCTCTCTCTCTCTCTCTATTTATATATATATATATATATATATATATATATATATATATATATATATATATATATATAAATGTCTGCTATAATTGAAATTGTTTAAATTAAGTTGGCGTAGCCGTGGAGTTGGAACTCAGAGATTAGACCAAATGTGGCCCCGAGACCTTCATTGTCCGGGATGTCAACTACGTCACTAAAGGCACCTGCTACCATCGAATCAAACTCCATGGTGCTTCTATGGATGCCAAAACTTATATTATTATTACTGTTATAAACATAAAGCCTTTCACTCATATGTATAAGCTATTTCTTTGTTATTGTATAGTGACCTATAGTCCCAAAATAAATCATTTTCTACTCTATATACGTTTGGCCTAGCGGTTCACCCAGTAAACTTTTAATTATCTTTTGGCCTCGTATCGAGCATTTATGGTTCCTATACTAACAGTAGATTACACTAAGTAATTATGTGCTTGATGGTCACAAACTAGTTATAATCAGAACAAAAGTTGCATAAATTCTGCTTACAAACTGATAAAGAAATATATCACATGCGTTGCATTAACTTTTACAGTGATGCTTTAACTCTTTTCTTGCAAAATATTTCTTTTGAGAGAACTAAAATATTTTTTTTATTGCATACAATGAGAAATGTTTTTGTATCGTTATTTTGGCCTGTTCCTGGACAAAACTTAAAAAATAAAGAAACAATTCTCGATGAAATTTTGTTTCCATGTAAGTTTTTTTCTTTATTAAATTATAAGGTTAACAAAATTTTATCTAATTTTTGAAGATGTAAATATTTTTTTTAACAGCTCTTTTAAAAGCTTTTGTTCTCCAGCCTCTTATGTTCATCTTTATTAGATCGTCTTCCACATCTTGAAGCCAGGTTTTACGAGGTCGTCCTTTTCTTCATTTGGCATGAATCCTATCATGGATAATCTTTTTTTGACATTTGATCATCATTCATTTAAAGATATTTATTCTATATTTATATTTGAATTATTCAGAAAATATTTAACATTTAAACTTAATTTTCTTAATAGTTGATTCAGGCTAGCCTAAAATCTGTAAGCGTGCTATGACAATTTGATTATAAAAATTGTTTATTTAAAAAAATGATATATAAATACATGTCGATAAAGTGAGATTTGTTCCCAAAATTTAATTATTGTCTCTAGTTTTAATATTTAAATTTACATAATTTTTTTTACGGTTTCGACAGAGTCTAATCCGTATTTAGTTGTAAATGTATTTCCAATTGGTGGAAAAAAATAAAAAGGAAAAGAAATACACTTTTTTTTTCTAAAGAACAACTTGCTAAAACATTTATAGCTTGGAACGAGATAAAGACCCATGTGTGCTAGTGTGCCTGCCTGTGACGAGTGTTTGAGAACAATCCACTTGCTTTTTTTATTTCATGGTGCCATGGTATTTGTATTAGTATTTTGTGGTGCCTCGGTATTTGTATTTTCTTGTACGCTCTTTGCCTATTTACTTATGTAAAAGGACACCACTGCAAAGAAACCGTTGTAAATTCGTTCTTGTTTCATATTTAAAAACAATTAGCAGCAACAAGTTTACAGTAGTAGTTAACAGAAGTTAGTTTTCACATTGCAACTGAAATATCAATGAACGGTCTAAATCCTTATTAAATTTTGCCTCGAATAAAACTAGATAGATCAAACACAATGTCTTTGAAGAAATCTTGATATTCATACAGCTAATGCCAAATTCAAAACAACTTTTTTTTAACACGAAAACAAATATTTAAAAGCGTTTGAAACTAATAACGCGCACACTTGGAACCGAATTAATTGAGAAGTTTATACCGAGGTTTAATAACGACGCTGAATTAGATAGTGAAAATCATACCGCATCTGATAATTCATCTGTGATCGTTTGTTTGATTTATCATACTGCAATTCGGCTCGTTTGACATTAAATTTAAATTATGATGACTTATTTTTAATTGTTTTTTGTTACAGAAGTCACTTCTTCATCAATTACATAAAGTTTCCTATCTACATTTTTGTAATTTTTTTAAAACTAAAAAATGGATAAAAACAATTGTTCTGAAAATGGATCAAAACACTGCATATTGTATATGAAAAATTGTAATTTCTCTTAGGTAAATCAGTCCAAATAATAACATTGTGATGAAATTGGCAAAATGGAATATTGAAATAGAGAATTAGAGGATTAAGCTGAAGGAAATTGATAGAAGATTAACGACTATTAAGTGATAAAAAGCCACAAGTTTTTAATCAGATGACATTTCTAAATTTAAGAATAACAGCATAAACGTAAATTCGACTAAAGAACATAATTATTAGGGTATTTAAAATATTATGGTTAGAAGGATATAATCGGTAGAAAGGCGTCAATCATTTAAATGGATTAAAGTGTTATAGTAATTTTGGTTGATTTTCAAAAGGGAGTAAAAAGTCTGCCGTCCTTCGGTAGAGACGTAATATGGTGTATTTACAGTGTCTTGTACTCCTTAAAGATGCATATTCTAAATATATCTGGAAAGACAAAACTTAGTAGCATGGTTAATTATTCATAGGAGCATAAAAATGAGGTAAAATGAATAAACAAATAACTTAATTATAGTTTGAGAGTATTCTAATATTACGGTAAGGGCATGATCGGTATAAAGCGTTAAATTCTCGACCGAACATTATTAACTTTGAATAAATTTAACTATTTAATTTGCCCTCCTAACAGGGATTACACACTAAATTAATTTTATATTATCAGCTCCCGGGAACCTCTATCGGAGGAACGTTTAACTTTGAAGCATAGTTTGAAAATTTATGTTGCTTAATCCTTAGCAACTTTATAAATGTTTAAAGGTGGCTCGGTATTAATAAGGAAGCGCATCCTGGAATTCCCGGTTTAGAGAGAGAGAGAGAGAGAGAGAGAGAGAGAGAGAGAGAGAGAGAGAGAGAGAGAGAGAGAGAGAGATCTAAGGGGTGGGTCAGGTGCTCAAGGCGGATAGGGTGGTTCTGGTGGTCTACCCGCACTAAGGCACCAATCAGCCTTTAGTGCGCCGGCCTGGAAAATTACAAACTTGTCCTTCTACTTCAGAATGTACAATTGTATTGTTATTCTTCCATATTACAATTGAATTACTATCAACAACCAATTGGTAATCCGATTGGTTGTAAAACACTACCACTGCCAAGAAAATGTATTGGACTCAATAAATAATAATCACCTCATTATATGACTGTTTCTAAACAACAGTTGTGCAATAATTTGATTAGGTACAGGTAAGCTATCAGTCATTTTCCCCTATAAAAGTTATGCAATCATTTTTTTTTCCACAGAGTCGATTTACGGCTGTTAACATAAAAAATATTTATCAGCGTTAAGGACTTAAGAAATTTAGGCTCATTAACTCATAGATTGAGCTATCCTGGTGTTCCTCCAGTATATAGGATGTAAAAAAAATTCAAAACAGCAAAAGAGAAAAAACAAAACAGCAGGTGATTTTTCCTAGATCACGCTCAAGCGCCAAGTTTCTCCCCGAATCAATATTCCAAGGGTATCCAATCAATATTGGGTGACTCCTTGGATGGTCTCTATATTTCGCCGAGTCGATTTAAAGATGTTATCAGAATGAATGATTTACAAGCCTCCGCTGATTTCGAACTTTTTATATACAAATATAGTTACTAAGCGCTCTACAGAGTTGCGTTAGTACCGCCACTTATACGCTTTCAAAAAAATACCCAGTTTTTTTTTCGTATTGAGGGTATCCCATTAAGGGTGGGAGTGTTCTTGGAGGGACTCCATTTTCAGATTCACAGATGTTAACCAGAATAAATAATTGATTAGTCTCCACTGGTTTCGAACTCTGTACGAACATCTTTGTACCTTAAGGCTCTACAGAATGAGCAACCCCGCAGCCTTAGTATCATTAACATTCCTGCCCCTTCATCAATTAGGCCGATAAACCTACAATGACGTTGGGTCGTGCGGCACTGTATCTGCAAGAATAGAAGGCGCCAATCTTCCTAATTCCAAAGACCGCTATAGACGGGCTTATGACAAAGTGTTATGTCGAGAGAATTATTTAAACATTATTTAATTTTAAGATACATTATTTTTGAGAATATTGATGTTTGGTATGATGCGTATTTTTTTTTGTTATAAACTATGGTCACTTGGGAAAATTTAAATTTTTAATTATTTTCGTTTGTATGAGGTAATTAAAAAAATAATTAGTATCTAATACATACGTATATTTACCACATTACGATAAACATCGTTACCCTTTTAATAATATACATTAAAAATTTAATGGAATCAATTTGGGCAGTTTACAGCAAACATTCAAATTAAAAACACTGCTGTTATTTGATTTATCATTTAAACATTAGTTTAATTATTTAACATTAGCATTAAGACTTATTTATTTTATTCATTTTCATAATAAAGACTTTTGAAATTCATAACTACGCAATATTTTTAATATTAAATGGTTGTTAGAAAAATATTAATTATTTGATTTGCTATCATAAAGCTGTAAATTAAAAATAAATTCGGATAAAATACATTGGAGTGCTACCGATAGGTAGTTTCTCCACAAGTGTTTTTTGTTTTCATGTCATTTGTTCGTACAGCAGATTTACTTGATGTAATATTATTACAGTTTTAAATATTAATATATTAATTTTTAAAAAAAGGACATAATACGTTTATCCGCATTTCAATGATTCTAATTGCTTTTGTAATGCAAATTAAAAAATAAACAGAAAGAGGATTTTCGGACGGATGATAGTAAGTATTGTTATGAAATTTTATTTACTATTGTTCTTGGATACTATAAATAGGTCTATAAACTTTAAAATGTAAATTAAAGTTTTTTTGGGACACTGAATAGGAAACATTCAAACCGAAAAAGTCTGCATTGCATTCTGAAAAAAAAAAACAAATTAAATATTAACACTAGGCTGTTAGAAGAAAAAAATTTGTATCTAGAGTAACTTTACCTCTCTAGATCATTATTCCTTCAAATCCAGACTAGATTTACAACGTTATAGTTCTGTAGCATAATGCTATAATTGTTGTATGTTGAAATTTCATTTCTCTTCCCTGAAATTTCAAGATGTCATTCCTCCTGTACATGTAAAAACAGTGATATCAATTGGTAATGTAATGAGTTCATTGGTAAGTTACAGTCAGTTAATTTACTGATATGATTTCAGATCAAAGCCAAACATCATGTGATGAATTGATATATTATTCTCGTTTCCTAGTAGTGCTATGGTTGGTAGTGTTGTATAAATTGATTGTATTTTGATTCCAGGTATTGTTAATAATTGAATAATATCTCTTGAGACTCAACAGGGGGCAATATTCGGCTAGACTGTTTGCTACCCTTCGTCTTGTACAGTAATCATGCACT
The DNA here is from genome assembly GCA_037127475.1 of Arma custos. Classification (NCBI taxonomy): domain Eukaryota; kingdom Metazoa; phylum Arthropoda; class Insecta; order Hemiptera; family Pentatomidae; genus Arma; species Arma custos. The sequence continues at coordinate 92,432,867 of CM073763.1, read as the reverse complement.
AAAATACAATATTCAATGAAATATATTTTAGTTTTCTTAATTATTATTGATTTTATTTTATTAAATTGGGATCTTGTAAGGTAAGAACAACATTAGGCTTAAAAGTTGTATAACTGTAAATTTGGCTAGATTCTATTTATTTAGTATATTGCGGTACACGACCATACTTATATGCGTTATTATTCTCTCGTCTATTCAAGAGGTATGTTTGAATTGTAGGAAGTTTAATTTATTTTACAGAATAAACCAGAAATTGGAAATAATAAAGGGTTCAGTTTAAATTTGTTAATTGGTCGTATTATTTCGGTGTGACTTGAGCAATGAAAAAAATTAATTGAATAATTGATATTCGATTCCCGTTTTCTGGTATTACTGTGGAAATTAATTGGTAATTGAACAACAACTGAATATTTCCACATGAAATACAATAAGGTCATTTTTTATAGATTTTTGATTGTTGACATTTACTTATGGGTTTAAACTATATTTTATTTTTCACATGCATAGCTATTTTCATTATTTAATTTTATTATTGAGTACTATCAGAGGTTAGTTACTTTAAGTTCAAATTTGCTAGATTTCTATTTATTTACTATGAAGCAGTAACATAAATATGATTATCCTAAAATTATCTATATTCTTTGGAAGTTGCGGATTCTGATGGCCCATCTTTCTTTCCATTGCGCCAGGTTCCTCAACCAGGAGTGACCTCTGCGACTTCATTCAGGTTTTTCAATTTTCTGAAAAGATGGAAATATATTCGAGATAAGTCTGGTGAATAAGTTTTGTGTGGGAGGACTTCGTAGCCCAGCTCACTTAGTTTATTTGCTATTTATCGTGAAACATGAGGTTGTGGGGCCTTTCGAATAATCAGTTCAGGTTGTTTTTTGAGAAGTTTTAGTTGGATATGTCAATATCCCTGCAGTACGACGTGGGTGTGATGGTTTCATCTCTTGGTAGAAAGGAGAAATGAATTATTTATGAATTAATCTGTCAGCAGCTGAGAAATTCTCAAACCAACAGCGGATGTCCCGTTGGAGCTTGGGCTGCCGAGTTTCCAAGTTAAATTTCATTAAAAAAAAAAATCGCGAAAATCAATATACCTTCAATCTGTTAACATTAACATAGTAAACAACAAAATTATACTAATTCTACATGAATTTCAGAATCAATGAAAACGGACATTACATATGAAGACTACAGGGAAACCAGAGGTGACTTATTTTTTCATAAATGTTCCTGAAAGCAAATTTACCTCAGAGTTGGAATGATTTTTTTATTAAAATCCATGCGGATTACTGATCAATCAGACCACGAAGAGGATGTTTAAGGGGCTTAAAGTCCATCAGGGATGTGGAAGTGGAAGCCATCTTACCTCGTTTTTCTCTTGGTAATGTTTGGATGAACTAGTTTTTCATATTTACAGACATTATTTCTAACTATTGTGAGCCGTTTAACTCGTCTTGCTCCTGTTTTGATCACACCCACGTATTTCGTATAATCTATCAGAAACCGCTGTTAACAAATCTTGAGAAAAAAATACATTATCTCCATTAGTAAATAACCTAAATTTGCTTATTGTAGATTCAAATGAAAAAGCCTACTTCTCTAACAAGGTTTGCTAGTTTTTTTTTTCAAGGTGTTTTCTGTTGAGAACCAAACCATTGATACATATGAAAAAATAATTAATCTATAAATGATTTCTTGATATAGGATAAGATCTATTGAGAATTGAGTGAATTCCAAACTGGAGTATAATGCCTTGGAGGCGATCAGTTTCAATATCTGCTACCTGACCAGGAAACTGTTCTATTTGGTATTAGCAGGTTGTGGAGACCAACTTAATCCGCCCCAGTAATTGCCTTGGTTAGGGCTAAAGGAGCTTTCCAACTTGGGCAACTGCCTCCTCCGACCGCAAGAACTTTGCCAATGGCTGAGAGCTGAGGCAACTTTTACAGACTCTCAGGACTTTCTCCTGAAATATTTAATGCATTCGTTGTCAGCCCTTTGTTACTCTTAGTTTCTGTTTGTTCCCAACAGCAGAGTCACTTCTCCGCATTTCTATGGGTTTGTCCCCTTTCTAAGGGACCTTATTTCGCTGAAATAGTACTTGGCAATAATGACCAAAATGTTCTTAGACTTTTTCTTTAAATAAGTTGTAAAAGTTCTATAGATAATTGAAACAGCTCTGTAACATAAAACTAATTCTAAAATGTTTTATTCCGGGTGCGTCACTGAGAAAAAACAATGAAAAAGCGGTAAAGCATCTGTTATATAATTTTCTGGAAATAAAAAGACAATCAAAGGCCAAACAAGTTCAAAAGTGACAGAAGTATCTACTGTGAAAATTTCGGAGGAAGAGGGGAAAATTCCTTGTATTGTAATCAACTAGTCGTGGATTCTCATCAAGAGGAGTGGATTATGTGTGTTCAGTGTATGCATGAAGATTTCCCGAAAAATAAAAAAGACCAAAATGGCTTTGCTTGCTTCATTTGCCTTTAAATTTTTGTCATTACGCACTTACCTCGCTATATGTGGCAAGTGCGTCATTTGACACTTGTTCATAAAAGTCAGAGTTTTTTTTGTTATAATGTTTTATTTTAACATTTTAATAAGTGATTACAGATTTTTAAAGAATATAAATTTATTTTAATTTTATTTTATTTATTAAATATTTTTGTTTAGAAGCGAAAAGATTTACCCTGGCCAGGATACGAACCTGGATCGTCTGCGTATCTGTCGCAGTGCTCTAAACCACTTGGTAACTCAGTGTGTATACACGGGGAAGAATGTTCATTGAACAATACTTTATAAAGTTTGTATTCAATGGTTTGTTCAATTTTAAAGTATTATTCAATGAACATTGTTCTCCTTGTACACATCGCAAAAATTGCGAAAATTCGGGATCGGTGAAGAGAACGGATTTGCCTGACTTAGATGCGACCGACAGAGACGCAGACGGCCCGGGTTCGAATCCCGGCCAGTGCAAATCTTTTCTCTTCAAAATAAAAACATTTAAAAATAATCACTATCAAAATAATAATTAATAAAAACATAAATTTATGTTTTTATACTGTTTTTATTTATCCTTTCTCATCTGCGACTTCTAAAAGCTCAAAGCTTAACGAGACGCACTCGCCCCACTTTTGCATATAATTAATCAAATATTCCAAGAACGTTATAGTTTATTTACGTTTATAACGTTATAGTTTACGTAGCTATAGTTTTTATGGGAATTAATGACGCAATTATACTATTCTGCTCTAGTAAATGCTAAAAAGAGACATCAAACATCGTGAAAGTTGACACTTGAGTGGAAAAATTCCCAACAAATAACCTCAACTCCATGAATACCTGTCAATATTCCATTTATTGTTGCATTTGTGCCTTAGTAGGGCTGGGATGCAATTTGAGGTAGGGATGTGCTTTATATATTTATTTATTGCCATTGCTATTTCTCTCTCTCTCTCTCTTTCTCTCTGTTCTTAATGTAACGGGCTGAGAAAAAATGTATTTAAATATATATAGTTAGTTAATTTGCATTAATAGCAACTTTAGTTCAATGCTAAAAATGTTAGCAAATTTAGATTTATATAAGGAAAGTAATCTATGTTAAGAAATTGTACTATCATCTTTGTGATCAAAAAGAAGTATTTTATCATTTGAAGTCAGAAGTTTATTTTCAGTTTTACGTATTATAGAAAATGAGTAGCATTTATTTGCTTCTTCTCATTAATAGGTTTTAAAAAGACTTTAGGTTGTAAGGATTTTGTACATTAATATGTAGGTATATACTATCCTTTGTTAGATTTGCTATGTTTATTTATTTTTGTGACTAATTACATAAATTTTCTTTGTATATGGTTAAAGGCATTGTAGGTCCTTAACATTTAGTTTTGATAATATTTTATTAAAAGTTAATTCTTACTAGAATGTGCCGTATGTTTGTGGAAACATTGAGCCAAGCAGTTCAAAGTCCAATTCAAACACGAGGCCGGAACTGAATCAGCAGTTTTCACCGTAAAATCCCCGGTCCTGTTCGAATCTTTGGAAACGCTATATATAATTATTGGATTCTCGGGATAATGATGACCACCATGGGCAGCACCTGTCAGATGAAGAAGTAAAAATGCTTACGCCAGTTCGGAGAAGCCTTCAAGTACCTGACGGTTTCCTCTCGATGCCGAGAAGTTGAGAACCCCGGCCGACGGCAGGTGGGTTTTCTGTAGATCGGGGCTGGAGATGAGTTGAACGCAAGTACTACCGTGTAGCCTTGGTTCCGGAGCAAGAAATCAGAGAAAGGTATTATATTTTCCTTGTACTGTTGTCGGACTAGACTTGGGGTGAGGTCAGTTGAAGGTAGAGCCAGTAATTATTTCGTTGTCATTCGTCACGTTTGGACACAAGACAGATAGGAATCTTTCTTTATGTATTAGTACATATAGAATTATGGTCGGAGAAGAGGGAACTGGCTTTAAAGGGGAGTTATTATGTTATTAACGGTTATGAGATAAGGATTAATGATGGTGGATAATTGAGTCGTAGTTGTCATCGGTGTATATGGAATTATGGAAAATGTTTTATAAATAAAATGATGGGTTTTATTAGCGGTTATGAGGTAACGAGTACGTTGCAAATATTATTAGGGCATACGATTATTGTTATAAATGATAGATCTAGTTTTTTTTTGGAAATTATTAATGGTTATGAGATAATGAGTACTGAGGGCGAATGTTTAAGTTTTAATTAGTGCATATGATTATTGTTATAGATGATAGATCTAGCTTTGTTTGGAAATTATTAATGCTTAGGAGATAATCAGTAGTGAGAGTGAATGTTTTAGTAGTAATTATGATTAGTGCCAATGATTGTTGTTATAGATGATGGAAATGATACTGTTATAGATGAGGGATGGAGATGTATTTTGAAATTATTAATGTCATTAATGGTTACAAGTTAATGAGTACTGATGGGGAATGTTGAAGTTGTAATTATTTGTGCATAGAATTATTGTTATATATAATGGGTTTGATGATTGTTATATTATGGAACACGTTTTATTATTATTTTTAGTGGATTTAGGGACTATGAGTGTGGATGGAGAATCAGGAGTATGAGTCTCGTTTATATTTTATTATTAAGTTCTATTATTGAGGGTGTTTCTTATGTTAAATTACAGTTTTATTTACTGAATGTAATTTTTATTTCAATATCCTAGCGTTTGAATGTTGATAGATAAATGTTTTGGGGTTTATTCCTTCACCCAGTTTTCCCATGTGTCCTCGATCGTCCCCTCTCCCAGCTCCCTGCCCCCAGGTAAAATTAATATACCTAATAACGTTACCTGGTATATTAAGACAGGTATTTTTGTTTCGCGTTTTTATTATAAATACTAAGGGTTTTTTTTTTTTGGGAGCTTTTCCATTCACATCTTACTTGAAATCAATTATGTTTTGTAGAAATTAACAAAACAGTCATTAATGCTTTTGAGCCTTCCGTTACTTTATTTTTTACGGTAAAGTAAGTTTATACGTTACTTTGTGTTTATATGTTCAGGGTTAATTTTCTTTAATATTTAAATATTCAACCGTATATTTTATAGTTATATGTTACTATACTTATTTCATATTATTGCATACTAATCAAGGAAAGTATTACTAATTTAGTTATTTATCAATGCGGAGTTAAAACTTAAACTCTGTAAATCACTGGAATACTGAACTGTATTTCTGGCTTTTGAAATACAGATGAATGCGCTCAGAAGGAATAAGCGCCTTCAATTGGTGGAGATACAGTTCCGCAACACCAACCGGAATTGCAGATTCACCGGCCTTAGAAGTGAGGGGCATGATACTTTATTACCGGGTACGACCGATAATTATTTATTCACTTCTGTGAATCGACTCTGACGGATCTTGAGACCTTCCTGGAGCTCACCCAGCCTCGATACACTTGGTATCAAATCAAGTCTAATCATATCTTTCCACAACCATTGGTTTTTAAATATCTCAGTCACTGCTATGACTCGGATTGCAATGGTGCAGTATTTTTTCTACTTACATTAGAGACGGTAAATTATTTTATTCAAAAGCAGATGGGGGTGTCAAACAAGGCCTCTTATCTGACGAGTCGTAATATAAAAATGGTTCATTTATTATAAGCAAATATAAGATTGTTCAATATAAAACAATGGCAGAATCTCCATACATTATACTTAAGAGTGTTTAGTTATTTATCAAATAACTTCAGAATTTATTTGACTGAAATAGAAATTAAATTAAATTAATTTCCGATTTATAGTGGGGAAGTGCCTACACACTATTTCCTACGAAAAAATTTATCGGTATAATGAATTAATCTGCTGATGGACAGCAGTTTATGTTAGAGACAATATATTTGTAAAGTAGAGGTTATCTCTGAAAGCAGATAAAGTAAATGAATACAAACAATTTAATATTTCTAGATCACAAAGGCATACATTTTCTTGTCACTTATGACTGGAAGTTGTGCCAATAATTTAGCTATCCTGTTTTTGTTTGGTTTAAAAACATAACAACGTGGGGATTTTATTGAGTCGACCATATTTTTTCCATCGATGGACACATTGCTGCATTTAGAAAATTCCCTCCATCCCATTCCTTCCTGTAATTAAGAAATCAACAATAAATCCCATTTGAGATTAGAAATAAAATCATCTTAAGTCAATTATTAATAAAAAAAATATTATTAACCAATAACAACTTGAACACTTCGATTATGTATATTGATTAGGTAATATTATAATATTCGTAACTTTTTATATATTAAATCAATATTTCTAGGAATAATATCTTAGTAAAATAACTATGGGCGACCTGTGGTTTAGTGGTTAGCATAACAAACTACTAAACCCAAGATCGCGGGTTCATAATCCGGTAGCCATACTTTAAAATAACAATGATTAAAAAGATGTGTCCTGTAAATTTAAAGATGAAACCTTTGTTATCAAGATAAAGGATAGAACAGAGGATGATCCTTAAAATCTATTGTCAAGATATGAAGATGAAAGTACTAAAAAATTATTGATACCCTCGCTAAATTAATGTTTGTTATATGGCGCATAATTGTTTATTTAAGCAAGAATTTTAATTAAATGAGAACTATTGGCGATAGTTGTTTAATCAAACCTAAAATATATGAATAATTGTTATTTTAAATTAACGAATAATCAATCGCTTGTTTATTCCAACAGGGCTAGTTCTGAATTAATTAATTTCGTAAATTTAACTATAGTTAAATACGGTTCAGGTTTACCTGGTGCTGAATTCCGATTATTTTCAAATACTGTATTGTCATATTTGTTTAGTAATTCATTGGTTTATCCAATGGGGGTTGTTTTGGCTTTTAAAAGGACAGCATAAATTTACTAAACCATTACTATTAGACTAGACAGGACCCCTAGCGGACGGAATAGGTACTAATGGACAGTGGAACGGGTTAGAAAGCCATAAACTTTAATTGGAAAGGGTTGGCACAAACCAAGTGCCCTTCTGCGGCTAGTTACGCATCTAATTACTGCAATAAACATAAAATTGTCTTAAACACTTTAATTTGCTCTTAAATTTCTCCATTAATTAATTGTTTTGAATAGCTCTATTCTAATGTAATGGTGTTTTGGGATGAACTTGCCAACATTTTACTACGTTCATTTAGTTTTCAGTAAACAATTACATTGCATTCTAATGACAGTTCATTATTTAAAGAGAAGCCACATTTTGAGGAATGGATGTGCAATTAAATGCGATTATTAAATAAACATTTTATCGCAAATGTAATAAAAAACAGAAACAAATCAATTTGCCATTGATAGAAGTATAAATAGAAATAGAAAAGAAACTTTATTCTGGGATTAAGTCCCTTTAGAAATGTGGTACCCAACCATTGGTCCGGGGTGATACGCGGGGCCGCCGTACAGTGGTCTTAAGTCCCTGCTAATAAGAATAATATGCAAGAAAAGGTTGGGAACCCTTGCTTTATAATAACAAACAGAACATAAAAAGAAACATCTGATATATACTCTATGATAAAGAATATATTACTAACACTCTATTTTTAAACTCACGTGGAACTTTAAAATACCTCTATTGAAAAATTAGGTTTTTTGAGTTATGACGATGTTCTTTTGAAGGAGTGATATTTAAACACTTCAGAATTAACAAACTAATATATTTCATTTTCATTATTAAGGAGAAAAGATATCATATCAAACTGTGATAATAGTTATTTTGATTGTATGTTTGTTCATTTAACGCAACTTAATGGTGTGATAGCTAATCGGACAATACTACATTGGATGCTCTTGTAAATAGTAGATTCTGCTACATTTTAATATATTCAGTATCACTAAAAATAATGAAAACGGTAGTTTACTTTCTGAGAATGGACTGATGATGCCTAAAATTAAAATAAAAATGTAAATGATTATTTCGATCTAAATTATCATTGTGTATTATTTTGCTTAATAATCTAGCTTAACCCTACAGCATGCCCAATGTTCTGTTTTATTTGTAATTATATAACATTCTGAAAAGAAATAATGTTTACGAAATTCATTAAATTGCCTTAATTGATTATGAAACTCCAATTTTTAAATTTTACTATAAGTATTCACCGTTTCAGGCTCCTACAAATTTTACTAAACAGGCACTTTAAGCTCCCAATTAATTAAAAAGACTCATATAGATGACTATTAAAAGACCTATTTGGACTTACGGACTTTGGGGCTCCACTAAGCCATTGAATTCTTCTCGTATCCAATCCTTACAATCCAAAATCCTTATTAAAAACCATAATGCTCCTTATTTTGTTACGAATGAAGTCATCCATAATGATCTCAATGTTCCATTTGTTGCTGATTTGGCCCGAAAACGATAGAAATCCTTTCATGAAAAACTTTAATCCAATCCGAATCCACTCCTTTCAAACCTAGAAACCTCTTCGATTCCTGATTATTCTCCGCGGCTTCTGAAAAGAAGAAGGTGACGCCTTGTGACCATCTTAGTTGAATTATATATTTGATTACTACTAGTGGGTGCTTTATCTGCTTGTATTTTCCAGGCCTCTATGTTTCATTCCTGCTATTTACTTGTATATAATATAATAACTGTATATAATAAAGTTGTAAATTTCAATGAATAAATAAATTTTAAAAATACTATAAATACATAAACCAGGAATTTTTGAGTCGTCTAATGAAATACGTATCTCGGTTTATGTTAGACCGAAATCCAATTTTGTTTTTAGTTATTTCTATCAGGAATAACATCCTTAACCACTGCTATTAAGGCAAAGAGGTCACCAACCTATCTGACTTGGTTTGTATAGTTGAAAGTCGATAAACTACTGACATCAAATACTTTGGCTCTAATGCCCAAGGAATCTTGATCGCTAAGTTTTAAAAAACATTACTGATCCCTCACACGGTCCTTTAATATTCATTTATCTTCCCACCTTTATGAAGATAGTGTTTTATAAATGACTTTTTCAGATCGATACAGACGAATGAAATTACGACGGGCGATTACACGTTTCAATTTTAGGCGTGATGGATTGCCATCGCGGAAGGTAAGCGGCAATCAGACATGAAGGAAACATCAGTCAATTGTCATTATTGACTATTGCCATTTCATAAACATCGGTCAATTGTCGTTAGAGTGTATTGTCATCTCATAAAAATCGGCCAATAGTCATTATTGACTATTGACATTTCATGAGACTGCTCCTCTCTCTGCTAGTGGTGATTTATTGCAACGTTTTCAAACCTTTTACCTGTCAAAAACCGCTTTCGAAAATGGCCAGTAAAAGAGCAATAAATAATAATGGAAAAATTTATATATAATGTCCGCTTTATATATATTGCCAATAAATCAGGTAATCGATTAGATGTATAAATGTATTGGTTTGTAGCAGTAAGGCCAACGAATAATATTTTAAGTTTTTAAGATATTGAGACCCAATTTGTAAATTTTTTTTTTTAATTATAATTACATAATGTATTTTGTATTTTGAATACCATTATTAAATTATTTAAATAACAGTATTAGTCAAGGGTAAATATCAAATATCATTTTAATTTGAGAGCCATGTGGTCAGATCTATGGAGGGTCCGATTTAGGGAAAGGAAGTTGGGTTCCAGCAGACTATGAACTACCATAATCCACTGTTCTAGATATAAATAGATAGAAACTGGTCAATTAGTACCAGAGAAAGTATGGAAGCTATGGTTCATAGTGACCTGAGTTTGGTTTATTTCCTACAAGTCTATTTTATAGCTAGTCCATACCTTTGTAAAAAGTAACCGTCGTTAGGCAAAACACTTGTGTGTTCTACATCCCCAATCGGGAGAAAAAATAGTTGTTTTTAATTAAAATGTTAGTTTAAGAAGGTTGAGATCCGCTTATAACATTGTCAGACTTATTAAGACCGTGGAAAAATTCCAACGATAAGCCATCAAGTCTCCAAAACAAAAACTGTAATTGAAAATATCTGTTTAATATTTCGCCTATTCAGGCATCCTCAGGGTAGAAAGAGAAGAAACAAAACAAGCAAAACAAAACATTAATAATGCATCCAAGAAACATCCCACCACCTCCAAGGCTTAACAAATGAATCATAAGGAAGGTTACCTGAACCCAGCTGAATAAGGTTAGATAAAAACAGCTGATAAATACTTCAGAAATGGAAAATTCAATATACACTCACCTCATGTTTTGGAGACTTAAGGGCTTATAGTTGGAATTTTTCCACGGTCTTAAAATTTAAGTAAGGTCTCTTTTTACGTTTCCCTTTTCAATATTAATTGTCAGACTTAGTTACGAACGAATTTCTAAAGCACTAAGCGACTAAGACTATTACGTAGGTAATAAGGCGTAAAGGACAACTGGCATCTTTCTGATTTAAGTTCGGGTTGTAATTTGTGAACGAAAGGTTGTAAACAGTGATTGGTTGTATCGGAATCGAGCCTTCGTTGTAAGTATTTTATTGTATATAAATAAACAATTGTTTATTTTATTGCACTATATTGTTGATTAAGTAGTTGTAAGGTAGTTTGTGTTGAGGACTTCAATTTCTGTCAATATCTCTTTATGTATATTAGCTATAATACTGAAAAGTAAAAAGAGACCTTACATAAATGTTAAGACCGTGGAAAAATTCCAACGAAAAGCCTTAAGTCTCCAAACTAAAACAGAAATAGAAATTATCTGTCCAATATTTCGCCCATTCAGGCATCCTCAGGGTAGAAAGAGAATAAAAGAGAAACAAAACATGAATAATGCACCCAAGAGACATCCCACCACCTCGAAGGCTCAAATGAACTAATGAATCATAAGGAAGGTTACTCGACCCTAGCTGGTTAAGGTTAGATTTAAACAGCTGATAGATACTTCAGAAATTCAAAATTCAATATACACTCACCAAACATCAAAAAGCACCACAGAAAAAATAAATAATAGCAAACAACACAAAACTTAAGACGAAAGACCATATGAAAAATGAAAGTAAAAAAAAATAAAATAAAATAATTACATTATCAAGAAACCAGTGGACCTACGGCTATTCCACAAAAAATATTAATTCTGAAAAGTAAAAAGAGACCTTACATAAATGTTAAAACCGTGGAAAAATTCCAACGAAAAGCCTTAAGTCTCCAAACTAAAACAGAAATAGAAATTATCTGTCCAATATTTCGCCCATTCAGGCTTCCTCAGGGAAGAAAGAGAATAAAAGGGAAAGCATTATATTATAAAAGCATAGGGCGTAGAGTACTGAGCTGCTAAGCTGAATGTCCCGTGCTCAATTACAGCTCTGGCAGATGAATCATTTGTTGAAATTATTGTTTACAGCCATGGACGAACCATGCGAGATCTACAGACCTTCCTGGAGCTCACACATAGAAAGTGTGTACCCTTAATAGAGGGACCGGGCTGTTGAGTGTGCACTCGGAATAACCTACCTTTTCAACTGTTGTCTTAGAAATAGTAAAGTATCTACCATGTACTGAATCCAGGAATCTTCGAGTTTTGTATTGGTAAGGTTTTTTATTTAAGTTATAATAATAAAACAAAAGTTACTGTGCATAGAACATCTTCTATGCAAAGAAAAACTTACTAATCGTCGGTATAGTTAGAGCTACAATTGCCCGAGTATTGGCCGAAGCATTTCTGACCATTGCTAAATCAACTTGACTCACTGAACCTGATACGAGTTGCTGCTTTCGACAAATAACTGCTTTGTTAGTTCAGCGCTAACTTGATTGACGAGAAGTTAATTGGCCATTAATAATCTGTAATTCCTGTCGTAAGCAAGATTGTAATCCTCCATCAGAAATCTGAACTTCTGTCCAGGATTTCCGAAATACCACCAATGAGATGCTGATCCAGTACTAAGCCAACCTAACTGTACATCAGTTGTTCTCGATATCTGCATATAAAAATTACATTAACATATTTATATCAAACAAAACAAAAAAAATTTTTGTAATAATCCACTAGGGGTTTAGGGTTCAGTGCATTGTAAAGACAGTACTGCTTCGAAGCTCACCTATATTTTATATTAATCAATCAAATGAATATCAGATAAAATGAAATTCTATTCATTTTAGGTATAAATTGATTATATTTAGGGAGCGGAATACAATGGCTTAATGGTAGAGCACTTAGTTGCCATACTAAAGGTCTCCGATTCAAATTTATAGCCGGTTTTATTTCATCTGTTAACAGCCTGGGATTGATCCTTTGGGATCTGGGACCCTCCTGGGGCGTATCAAAGCTCTATCAAGTGGGAACTTGAATCAAGTTGGGATCTCCTATTCAAAATAGGAGGAAAATTCTGGCGGTCGAGCTTGATCTAGGACACAACTTCCCTGCACAACTATTGTCCGAGAAAAAGTACAATATCTACCGTGTACTGAATCCAAGACTCTTTATGAGTTGTAGTAGTACAGTTTTTTTTTAGTCATTTTTCAATGAACTATGTTTATAATGCATAATTATAAAGAAAATAATATTCAATATTAATTATTGGAAGCAACACGGTAGGAGATGAAGGGCTTATGTTGAATTTAATTCATAAGTCCATCTTAGTTTGTGTTCACCAAACGGCTGAAATATTTATATTTGTTTTCAAAGAGTTATATATTAGAAGTTAAAAGAATATTAAGACGACTTAAAGCTGTTGGTAAAATAGTGTAATGAAAATAAGTTGTCCATAAGTGAGAAGCATTAGTTTGGCTTGAATATAATTAATTACTACACTGCTATTGAAGCTACAGCACTGAAAAACACTCCACCTTTCAAACAGCAGGACTAAGAAGGAGCGAGTTTTGGACTGAGAAACCTTAAAAGAAACCGGGCTCACCTAAAAAGAAATGAAAAACCACTCCATTCTATTCCAAAAATTTAATTAAAAGGACCTAATTATTTCGCTTGAACTCATTTCTAATCGGGCATCATTCTTCTATTGTTATTAACATTTAAAAATTACTTTAAGAACTGTTTATACTAGGTATCACATTTTTAGTTCGGCAGAATCATGAGCTGATGGAAATTTGAATAAGGTTTAGAGGAGATTATTAATCAGTCGCCTCATTTTCCTGTCACGCCCAGGCAAGAATTTTCTCCCGAGAAAGAATTTTTCTTCTTTTATTTTTTAATCCTTCTCAGGTAATTTATCAGATTTTTAAATGTCACTTTTTTCTATTTTGCAGTCAGTGGCACAGATTCTGAAATCCGGTTTTAAATTCAGACTGTGAATAACTTTTATTTTAATGCCACTAGTGACGTAAAATTTCGAGACTTTTCAACAGCTGCAGACAGTGCTAAATGAAATTACTCTAATTTCAGATGAGTCCACTGACAGGAACATTAAGATCTTTCCGGAACGGGGCAAGTTGATTCTTCTTGAGCTGCCTTGAAAGAAACATTGCTTGATGCAAAGTTTCTGTTTCTATTTTCCTTTTTCTCCTAATTTCCGATTATCCGAGACCACTCGGTGCCATTTTTTCCACTAATTCTTAACACCATACCTTTGCTAGAAGGTCTCTCATTCTTCTTATCCGGAGTCCAATCCCTTTTTTTTTGGGCCATCGAACAGGACGTGCCGGTAACCTCACAGTTTCTTTCTCATTATAATTTCTCTTATTTCAATTGCTTTCCTTATTCACTTATTTCTGACCGTATCTGCCCTAGTCTTCTTTAAAAATCTTATCAAATAATCCATTTCTGAAAAAATAAAAAAATCGCAGATGTTATATACATTTTAGCTGCATATCGCTCATTGTTCTTTTGAAGATATGCATCCTTCAATAATGTCAAAAATAAAAAAATAAAATTTTCCATAGAAATATTTGAAAATTTAATATGAAAGTTCCACGTGAGTTTTAAAAAAATGGGTATTGGTATTGAAATTATTTTATTATAAATTAGAAGTTTTTTCAAGCTTGAAACTTTTTTTATTATAGCTCATGCTATTATTCCCATAAAACTAAAAGTTCAAGCAAGATACAACAACAAATATGACTTTATTATAAAAAAAATGTTTGAAGTGGAATATCAGATATGTCGTTCCTGACTTAAAAAGCTTAACTCAAAAACACAACATTTTTAGTTATGTTGTTGTTAATTGGAGTAGGGATATGTGAGGATGCTGTAAAGATATTTACAGAAAAATATATCTGAAATTAAATAAATAAAAGGAAACAAATGGAAAATAGCAAAAAAAAAGTACTATTGTTTAGAGATATTGCCTGAATTGATGAAATTTCTATGATTTACCTTGTTTCCTGTTATTTTTGAGACTTACTGTTTCTGGTTTGGATTCTTCCATTTTCGTCCTAACCTAATTAATTCTTTAAATTTGACTTTATACCTACTATTGTTTTATTGTAACTAAAGATGTTAATTCTTAAATGCATACATATACAAAGAATGCATTTCTTTTTTAAGCGTCCACTAATAATTTATTATAAAGGAGATGGAGAAATAAATAGGGTGGAAATGAAATCTATAAATAAACCGTAGCAAACGTTCTATATATAAATCAGTCCCCTTGTTTTATTTCCAATCACACGATACACGACATAAACATTCCAGCTGTAAATCCTTACGTTCGCGAAATATATACGACATCTCACTCGCCAACACAAAACCACCACAATCTTCTAGTTATTTCACTTTCCATTCTTTCTTATCCAGTCTGCCTGAAAGGAGATTAAAAAGAAAAC
Organism: Arma custos; assembly: GCA_037127475.1. Classification (NCBI taxonomy): domain Eukaryota; kingdom Metazoa; phylum Arthropoda; class Insecta; order Hemiptera; family Pentatomidae; genus Arma; species Arma custos. The sequence continues at coordinate 92,417,608 of CM073763.1, read as the reverse complement.
GCCTTAAAGACCCGCTAGATGCAAAAGAAAAACCGGTCGCAAATATAAAAGAATAAATAAGAAATGAAAAACACCCTACTTTATTTGTGGATACTTTTCTCATTCCAAAAATAACCCACTTTTAGAGAGACCATTCCTTTAATTTCGTATAAATGAAATTAAGTTTCCTCCTTTGATTCGTCTAAATTTGGATCTTGAATTGCCTAAATGTTCTCCGGCAAAGTTCTATTTGTAGAACGGAACTTAATTTCAATTTGTCCTCGTTCAATTTCGTTAAAGCAAAGTACATTTGCCATATACTTATAATTATTATAATCTACTACAAAATTGATGTAATTAATATTGCACTCTTTACGTTGGTACCTCGTTTTAAGATTGTTTTATTAGTTTAGTTTTCCTATTGATCGCCTTCTCTTCAATAAAATGCGGTGATTCATTTAAAATTTCTTGTTTTGTTTTTTTACAAGTGAAATGAGATCGTTTTTATTTATTTTTTTTTTTTAAAACACTTTATTGAAGCATTACAATCTTCCTGCTGTGGGCAATAAGTAATGGTGCTATGTAGCTACAATCATTCCATAAAAAATCAATAATATAAACGAAATAAATGCATAAATAAATATATACAAGCGAAAAAATATATACAAAAATAAAGTAAAATAAAATATATATATATATATAATAAAAAAAATATAATAATAATAAATAAAACATAAAAGAAATATACTGTACACATTCATACTCTATTTACAATTTGCCTGGGGTCCCCGAACTGAGCTTCTTCCTCATGAATGAGGGCAAAGCAGGAGTCCGGGAGGCCCCAGCTCCCTTTCCCAGCCGCGTCACTGGCATTAAACGCCAATGGAAGCTGGTTAAGGGCGCTTCACACACACACAGGTCGTGAGTGGAGAATCTGGCCAGTGCCAGTACTCCAAATAGCATTATTATAACAAGTCTCGAGGCCATTGCCGGTTTAGGCGGCGGGGTGGATTGTATGGATGTGTGGAACTGGATGGAAATGAGATCGTAAGTGAAAATATAGAATGATTTTTTCTTCTTATAAACTCTGCACTTATTTAGTTCAATATTTCCTACAGTTTTATAACATAATATATGTGCCTAGCTTACCTGTAGCATATGTTTTTTTGGTATTTTCCTCTTAAAATTAGCAAAACATAAAAACTACTGACGTATAGTAATTAACAAACAGTAACTATACTATTTTATGCTATTTTTGGTACTTTAGCAAAACCTTTATATGGTTATCATGCAGTAAATAACTCAGTGTAACTAATCCATATTATTTTACTTTTCAAATTTTCGTATAAAATCTGTAAAACTTATAAAGTATTGATTTATAGTAATTAACTCACAGTAAATATTCCACGATACGTAATATCCCATAATTTCATAATATTCCAGTCCATACAAAATTAGTTCCCTCAATTGGGGATTAACTCGGTAAAGTGTGATCTTGGACACGTGACCTCCTCCATGCACATCCGTTGTCTCAGACGGAACAGTCACTACCGTGTACTGAGCACAAGAGGATTCATGGATTGTAGTGGTACAGTTTATCTTTCTTAAAATGCCAATCTCTTTCCTCTCTTTCCTTCTTTATCACCCTGTATGATTAAGGGAAAACTAAAAGTTCAATTAGTTATTGTTGTTTTAAGCTATTAATATACCCTTTAGTTAATTAAAATTATTCTTATATCAATGGGATTCTAACCCTTAAATTAATATTGATAAAATTACAACACATTACTCATGCACAAGCCGCTAGGTGTCACCAGCCTCGTGTAATACGTTACGAGCATGTTGATGACCCGACGAATAAATATTTCACTTACCAAAAGCCACTAAATGCGGCTAAAGAAGTTTTCACTTCAAAAATAAAGTGTTTAACTTTTTTTGTATTTATTACAAAAATAGAATTTTTAATAGTTTTGCGACTTTTGCTGATGATATAAATGACAACATTGGTCTTAATGCAGTTCTAAACCGAACAAGGTTAGAATATACAGCTAGATCCTTGCCTCCGCTTTGAGTAGAGAGCTAGGAGATATCTGATGTAAACTACATCCCAGACCTAAATACTCTGTTAGCTCCGAAGTCGCAGCATGCATACAAGATGTCCCTCCACCAACAACCCATTCCCATGTTTGCCAAACTCCTGTCTTCTCCAGATTTATTGTGGCAATTGTCTCAAGGCCGGTTTGAGTTATATCTGCTAGCTTGTCTATGTAAATTCCAGAATACTAAACACAATTAGCCGCATCTTTTAATAAGATTTAAAAAAATGAATATATTAAAAAAATGAAAAAGTTACGGTATTTGTCTTGAAGTATCGTTATGAATAAGATATAAAACCAACGATGCGTTTTCATTTTAAAAATAATTTTAACAAATCTTCGCTGTCAAAACAATACAGCCTAATTACACTACCGGCGGTTTTACAGGTGAGAAAAAAAATCGCGCTGACTTTAAAAAATTACAGGAACCATAAATTTGCTTTCTTCTTGATAACCTAATTTTTTTTTTCATTTATCAATATTTATTCTTATAATGAACTCTAATAATAACATAAAGAAGACTAGAAAGGTTAAACCATGAAAACAGACGTGGATCATAGCCACATAAAAACTTTTAATAAAAGCTTTCAGTTTTACTAGGGAGCGGAGTGGCTCAGTGGTAGAGCACTGAGCTGCCATGCTGGCAATCCTGGTTCAAATCCCGCTGCAGACCATCATTTTTATTTAGTCTGTTTGCAGGGGAAGATGGATCATATAGGATCTAGGACCCTCCTGGGGGAAAATCCCCCCATTGTACCCAAAATAAGGGGGAAAATCTGGCGGTTGAGGGTGACCTAGGACAAGTCACCTCCTTGCAGAACTGTTGTCCGTGAAACAGTACAGTCTCTACCATGTACTGAACCCTAGACCCTTCATGGGTTGTAGTGTTACAGGTTCTTTTTTTTAGGTTCAGTTTTACTACATCTGTGATCTTCAAATCCCTTGCCCTAGAGAATGTGTTTTGAATTATTAAAATATATTCACTGGTATATTCCACAGTCATATCCAGCAAACAATAAGTCCCATCTAGAACAGTTTTCACATTTCTCACAGAATCTTATACCCGGTCTTCGTTCGAACCGATAATATCATAGGTATACTAATATATAAATAATGTATAATAAAAACCCAGTTCCGGTACAATCTATGAAGCGTCTTGGGTATAGTAGAGCCTTCACTGTTTCTAGGGAACGGTTGTAAAGAGAGATTATTGACTAATATCACGCTCAACAACCAGGATTTTCTCCCAGCTAAGAGTACCTACTTTACAGGGGCTGAATGAGCCCCAGGAGGGTCAGTAGAACTACAAGAATTCATCCATGGATGTTAACATATTAAATGATTTACCTTCTATGGTTTGATTTGAACTAGGGACCTTCGGCATAGCAACTCTGGACTCTACACACATAGCAACTATTTTAATCTATAGAATATTTCAATCTTATAATTTATTTGTCATTCATTTTCCCTTTTTTTGGATGACAGATCAATGGAATTGGAACTCAATATGATGACGGAGGGTCTCTAGTTCACACAGTTTATCCGTGGCTGCGAACAGATTAAATAATTTATCTGGGACAATCAGATTTGAACCCGTGATCTTTGGCGAACTACATACCAATCTCACCACACTCCCATATCTTATCATCATAGCATATCATGGATATAGCACAATGGATCATTATCAGTATCACATCATATCGGCATCATGGGTATACCACATCATGGGTATACCACATCATGGGTATACCACATCATGGGTATACCACATCATGGATATACCACATCATAGATATAGCACAACAAACATTGGTCCGCCTTTAAATACGAATTATTTGAGTCTAATTTCGACTAGGTAAACGAAGTTTTCTGAACAAGAATCAGAAGTGAACATGCGCCATTTAGTATATTTGCCGATTGGACTTTTACTTATTGATTATTTTTATTAGGAACTTGAATTCTATTTCTATAAGATGCTTCATGGACTGTAGTGGTACTTTTTGCCACTAGTTCAAATAAGGACCCCTCCGAGTCGTATTTCAAAGTTAAAATAAAAAAAACTTAGAGAGTAGTAGAGCTAATATTGGGGGAATGTTTACCTAACAAGCTTTGACTGATGAAATGAAGCGCAATGCTAACTTGGACGAGGCAGTCAGTGGAATCGAGTCGGAAAACCTAAGTAGGATTTTCTGCAGACTTTAACAGTTATTTACGGTATAAAAGTTCCAAACTTGAAACCGTTCCCTTCCCGGCTTAGAGGCATATAACGTATCAGATCCCTGCGTTCCCTGGATGATTTACACGAATATATTTTTGTTTCTGAACAAAAGATTCTGTTTTCAAAAAGTTTATCGATAAAGGGATTCCAGAATATTTTTTTTTTATGAGAATAGGACTTACACTAAAATATTACCTCTTTGATTTATGTATAATTTCAATATGTAATTCAACATTCTTCGTAGTTGGATTTTTTGGTGTTCCTTAATTATTTACGGCTTACTTACATATATATTCGAAGTACTTTTTATAAAAATCAAAAGTATTTTATTGGTGTGCTTCAAGACTTATAACATATCTTTATCAATAACGCAGGCCATTTTTTTGTTTTTTTTAAACTGTTTTAACTTTAACAGTTGATCTATATAGATTTTTATGAGCTGAATCTAAATCAGGCCTTAGTTTTTTGTATCACCCACGGTTTTCAAGCAATATACTTTGTATTATATAGTATAAACCCCGATCTAAACCCCTATACGGTATACGGGGGAATTAATGAAACACTATTTTACATCATAAGCATGGTTTGTATTTACAGTGGCTACTTAAAACAGCGATATAATGTGCTAATACAATTTTAACTTGTCAACTGGAATTGGTCTATACCTTATTCTCTTTTTTCTTTGAAGCTTCTTGTGTAGCTTTTTCTACGATGAGTCGCTTGTTGAACTTCTCGGTGAAGCAGCCAACAGTAGTCCTCCATCATGTTGGTGTTCCAGCGGCCCTGCTAGCGTTTTTAACGTTCTGGTAAAAACGCTCACCTTGCTCCTCAGTAACATCTCCCAAATTGTCCGGGAAGTAATCAAGGTGGCTGTTCAAAAAGTGAACTTTCAGGCTCATCAAACATCCTAACTTTTTAAACTTCTGTAACATGTTAGCTACAACAGAAACATACTCTGGGTCTTTTTCATTTCCCAAGAACTTTGTAACGACTTGCTTGAATGATACCCATGCTTTTTTCTCATCTAAGGTCATTGTGGATTCAAAGTTAACATCAAACATCATTTTTCTAATGTCAGGTCCGACAAAGACGTATTCTTTTAGTTTAGTTTCTGAAAGGCGTGGAAACTTTTGGCAGAGATACTTGAAACATGGTTCATCTTTAGGCAAAGCCTTTACAAATTGTTTCATGAGGCTTAACTTTATATGTAGATGTGGTAGAAGTCATTAAGCTCGATTTGAGTAAACAGTTTAGGCTCTACATTTTCTATAAAACATTGGAATTCTTCATCATTTTGTTAATCTATCTCCGATTGTACATCAGAAAATACTTCCGTTGGAATAGAATTCAAATCATCTGATGGTTCAAGGACCGCTAAATCTACACCGTGCCCTATTGGTCGAAAGGCGGACAGAAGGTTAGGGTAGCTTACTATCTTCTTGTTTTTTGAGTTATGGCCAGCAAATTCGACACTGCAAAAGTAGCAATCATCGGAATGATTTCTTGGCTCCCTCCATATCATAGGAACTGCAAATTTAAAGGGTTTTTTCTTTTTTTTCGACCATTTTGTTAGATCTTCGACACATATAGTACATAACATACCTTATGCGGGACCCAAGATTTATCCTGATCATCAAGTTTAGTTCCAAAGTATGGTAGATAATCCTTTTTGAAAAAGTCTGTAATCTTTCTTGGTTTTTTTAATCACAAACTGTCATGTACAGGAAAAGTGAAAGTGAAGTTAGGTTATTAAAAAAAAAACATCAGCAGTTAGCAGAAAAAATAATCAACCTTTTTTGGCCAGAAAAGTGAATCAGCAGTGCTACCAACTTCGTCCACACCAATAGTCCTAGTTTTTCAGTTATTCATTTACAATATTAAAGCTGTTCAATTCTTTAAAAATTGCTTAATTTAATAAATTTAACTATAAAATGTGAAGAAATTGTGGGTGATACAGCTTTTCTAATATCATAATTGGATTATGATATTACCACCCTAAAACCTAAAGGAATAAGGTATTTTCAGTACCAAAGTTTTTTCATCGTTGGCCTTACGAATGAATGTCAATGAATTGTATAACAAGATTTTTAACCTGCACCTAGCCATTCTTTTTGACTTATTATTTCCTTTAAGATGAAGAAAATGGGTCAGTTGGAGGTCAAGAGGATTCTCTTATGTATGGAGAACCGTTTGTTGGTAAGCCAACATTTCGAACCAAATTGCAGGTCTTCTTCAAGCTAGCATGATCGGGTAGATTGACACTCAGTCTAGTGTTAGCAAATTAAGTCAGCTTTGTTGCTAGTTCCCTAGGGATACTTTACTACTTTTTAGCCTAGTTTGTACCGGATAGGGTGAAATGTCGTATTTTAGTCCTAACTAATTCAGCCGAAAAAACATGTTTTTTACCAGCTGGAAATAAAATAATTTTTTATACCAAAATAAAAAACGTAACAGTTGCCATTGGCCTGCAAACATAAATAAGTGCAATGGATTTACCATTTAATAAAATGATAAACCTTGCGATTTTAAAGTTTATGTTTTGATAAGTAAAGCGCTTTTTAAACAAGCTGGTCACTGTGTATTATTTTTATAAACATATTTTAAATGTACTTTATACTCTCCCTGTCCGCGAGACGACGGACCAATCCACATTCACATTTCATACAACAGTCCACTTAATTGTGCTAATCGTTTTAGTTGTAAAATTGGATATCTGTGTTTTACAGGTATACTGTAATTCAGATTGTATTTTTCAATATAATGTAATTTACATTATATGTACTATAATTATCATATAAAGAATTATACATGTCATGTGCATTATACATGTAATTTATAATTGTACGATACTATGATTCATATTACATATATGTAATACAGATTGCATTTTTCAATATAATGTAAGGAGATAAAAACAAATTCGACGAAATACTGAACCCAAGACCCTTCATGGGGTGTAATGGTACAGGTTTTTTCTGAATACAAATGTCACCTAAACTAGCCCCATTGGCTTTCCGACTCCGAATCGGGGTGACCTGTGGTGTAGTGGTTAGCGTAACAAACTACGAAACCCAAGATCGCGAGTTCGTAGCCCGGCAGGTGGCCCTAGGATTTTTTAAAGGGAGTAAAAAATCCTTAGTTACGCCGTCCTTCGGAAGGGACGTTAAACGGGGGTCCAGAGCTTGTACGATGTCAGATACGCGTTAAAAATCCCTATCCTAATGAAACCTGGATAGGCAAAATTTAGAGCTCCCAGTGTAGCATCGTCCGAATAGCCATAGCAGCAAATAGTGACGTTAAATGAACAAACAAGCAAACTCCGAATCTCACTTCTTATCAAATAACATTCTACCTGTTAGTAATGATTCTATTTCACATTGGGTCCATTTAAGGACTTGTTCTCTAACTCAATTTGTGATATTGATTAATTAACTTTAGAAAACCGAAGAATATAAATCGGCTGGGGGTAAACATCGGAATAAACTATCAGGAGCACTCCGGAGCAGAGTTAGTGGTATCGTATCGTAAACCTGTTCTGGACAGTTTAATCAGTTAAAACCATGTTCCACTTCGAGAATAATGTAAGAAGACCTTCTTTTATTTTCTAGGTTTTGGAAACAAAACCTTTATTGATTTAGGAATCGAATACATAAAATATTTTTTTATTACTCTTTAGTGAATTATTTTGTTACCTGTGGCACTTCTCTCTTAGGCCCTCTTATCGCCTAAAAACGGCTGGGAGAGGACATGGTATAATCGAGGACACACAGGGAAACTGGATGAAGAAATAAACCCAATACATTCATCTATCAAAAATAAAACGCTATTGTATTGAAATAATTATCTTCAATTTAAAACATGATCCATCATCCCTAACCATAATTCCATATGCACTAATAATAATTACAACTTAAACATTCACCATCAGTAATCATTATCTCATAACACCTAATAAAATAATAACTCTCATTTAAAACAAGTTCCCTCTTCTCTTTAAATAAAAGATTCCCATCTGTTTTGTGGCCGAAACGCGACGAACGACAAAGAAGATATTTAACTGGCTCTATCATCAACTGAGCCACCATCTGGCTTCAGCCCAAAACTAGTCTGACTACAGCATAGAGAAAATTTCCTACCTTCCTTCTGTCTTCTTGCTCAGGTCCCGATACTTCTCACTGCTACACCAGTCTTCAACTCTGATCAGTCCATCTCCCTCCGGGAGTCCTCGGTAGTCCGGACCGGCAGTACCAGTTCTCAACTCTCAACCCTCGAGGGAAAACGGTCGGGTATTTAAAGGGTTTTTCGAGCTAGTGTAAACATTCTTACCCTTGGGTCCGCTATGTGTTGCCCCCTGGTGGTCACAATTATCAAAACTATTCTTGGATTAAATCTAACTTTTTAAATATTCGATTAAGGTCGACTAGAATTGACAAAACTCTGAGTAATTTCCGACATAAAATCTTTTTAAAAGATATTTATGAGGAGAAGTAAATAAATGCTAATTGTTCTCTATAATACGTAAAATTAAAAGTAAACTTTTGACTTCAAATGATAAAATTCTTTTTTTTATCATAAAGATTAGAGTGCAATTTTTTAACACAGATTACTTTCATTAGATGTGGTCTAACTTAAAATGGCTAATTAAATATAAAATTCACTATCTTTTTTTAGCATTGAACTAAAAGCTGTAATTAATGCACATTAACTAAATGTATATCTAACTTAAATTTTTTCTCAGCAAGTTACAATTTGTTTATTGTATGTATATATATATATATATATATATATATATATATATATATATATATATATATATATATATATATATATATAAAACTTGTAAGCATCAATTTGATTTTGAGAATGCTAAAGTTATTTACAAAGAGAGTGATGGCTCTAGAAGGAAGTTGTTCGAGGCCATGCAGATTGCACATAAGATTGACATTTCGGTAAATTATAAAACAGATTGCAGAAATTTGAACCAATATTATTCGGAAACGTTGAATATTTTAAAAGAAAAATTTGGCTAACTTTGCTAATATGTATAAATTTTTATAGGCTAATATTACTTGGTATGGTTTGTGGATCAGCTGATTCTATAACCTTCCCAGCTGGTTGCGTATTACTTTCGTTCAGTTGTATGTTGAACGTCTTGGTAGCGGGGTGCTTTCTCATGTTTGGAGCCTGTTTGGGCTGTTGATCGTTGGGATGTTTTGCACCTTTTTCTTCGAGATGCGATTCACATAACCCCTTTTTGATTTTGGTGTCTTGATAATGCCTGAATAGGCGAAACGTCGACTGGTAAGTAGGTGTATTTTTTGAAACATAAGGCTTTGCATTGTGGTTTTTCCCAATTGCATTATAATATATATATATATATATATATACATATATATATAAATGTGTTTAAAAGAGCTTTAAAAGTATTTTGTTGGCTACTAACTCATGATATAAAAACTTAAGTATAGGTCGCTTATATAGTTTTACCTAGACGTTTTTCCTTTATGATTTCACACCTTTTAAAAAAAAAAAATAAGTTATAATACTATCATAAGAATCCATAAAACTTCCTTCCTTACCCGGTGCTTCATAACATTCAATTTAATGCCAAGCCAGCAGTTTATAGAAGGATATGAAAAGACCATGTATTATTTTTTACTGCACAATTTTAAAGCTGGGTTGATATCATTAAAGGATTCATATTCCGATTTCTACTTTACATAGCCAATATTGAAGTTTATAAGACTTCTATATTAGTTATCTTCATCATCAATCTCTGTCTTAAAATATTAAATGGCTGGTTCAGTTACGTTATATTAACTCAAGATTTTTAATGTTTTAATAAAAATAATAATAAAGTTCTTTATTATGACTTTGGTCGGTTTTTTATGGGCACTCAAAAAGCTTTGTCAGATTCTCTCTTTAGTGCCCTTCTTTAATCCTTTTTTTAACTTTTCCTTTTTGACCTATTACTTTGGCAAAGAACTAAACATATTTTACAGATCATAAAATCAATTATGAACTATCCTAATATATATTTTTATGAAATTTTACATTTATTGTTATAAATTACAGTGTAATAAGCCTCATCCTCAGGTATGATATATAAATTTAAATTGCACTATAATTGATTCTTCTAAATTAAGGTAAACTATTGCTGATATTATTAATGGAAAAACAATTGAAATTGAGCTAAGCTGTGCATAGTAACTTTCTACATTACTGTGTGAAATAAAACAGGCAATTTTTCACTTAAATTAGCTTATTCGTTTTTTTTGAAGGGATAGATAGCTTCTCATGGCTTACATGTCCTATCTTCTGATACCATAATTATTCTGTTTATTTTGGGACGCCATGAGTAATCATCAATCATAATTACTCAACTTATTATTTATTTTAATGTCCGAACTTTATTTTAAATTGAATTATTTTCCGGAGGTTTGTTGTGTTTTTGCCAATTCACTAATCAGTCAACTTAATACTATAATTAAACCGTCAATACTGTAAAGCATATATTAATGTTACCATATACGAGAATAAAAATATCTATTCTTTAAAAATTCTTCTGTCGACTTAAATAGACAAGCACATCTCTCGAGTATTAATAGACTTCGTATACCTTTGAGAGACTCCTATAATAGTTTCAGTAGCAATATGATGCAATCAAGGCTTCAGTGCAATTATTTACCTTGAGAGAAGGAACCTCATATACCTGAAATTGGGTTGTTCAAAACCACCGTGTTGTTTATTTAAGTAGACGATGTTTATCAATGCAACCGATGCTCTAAAATTCCTATTTTCCAGACATGCTCAAATTCCTACAATATTGTATTCAACATTTGCGGTAATTTATACGACTGGAATGATACGAGGGAAATTTTAAATACATAATCTGAAGTCCCTAAAATATTGGAAAATACTAGGTCAATTTAAGAAAACTTGTTGTTACCGTTCAATCTCTTTTTTTATCGATTTTTTAAAAAATTAAAACAAAACACACACAAAAAAAATGAAAGGTCTAAAAAAAATCACTCTACTTCGACTACTTCGACTGGACAAGCACTCTAAGCTCCCAATCAATTACAAAAGGGACATCTACGTGACTACTATAGGACCTATTTTGTCTTAAGGAAAGATTTTTGGGACTCCACTAAGCCATCGAACACCTCAGGATTCCATTCCTTGCTATCCAAAATTCTCATTTCTCCTTACTTAGTTACGAATACAGCCTTCCGTAATGACCTTGATGCCCCATTTGTCGCTGGCCCGTAACCGATGTCAATCTTTTTATGACTTTATTCCCACTTAAACCCTCCAGTTCCAAACCTAATTAAGTTAATTTACAATAATCCTCCGACGTATCTGAAAATTAGATGGCCTCGTATCCTTCTAAGTTAATATACTATTTGATTAATACCAGTGGGTAATTTTTCTACTTGCCTTTATCCCATGGCATTATATTTACTTCTTGCATTATGAAATATGATATGAATTATGATACAGTTGTAAACGACAATAAGTAAATTCTCAAGATTTAAGTATGTAAATTACTAACTAACCCACATTTCGAATCCTGCAAGTTGACTAAACAATATGTCGGCCATTCACGAGGTAGACCCTGACAATAGGATACAATCAAGTATACTCTACTGAGTCTGTTAGTGGACTTGTTTCCTACTACTTGCTGTCACGGACGAGTAGTGAAATTTGTACATTGAAGGTATTGAGAGTATCTCTCAATTATACAAGTATAAATTTAAATGTTTGTAAAACCATCGCTAATTTCAAACCTAGCAACAAATCCAGTTCCCGATATTGCTCTAACATATCTGAAAAGAAGATGGCCTCGTGACCTTCTGAGTTCAATTTGAGTGCAATTATTGGCTAGTTTATCTACTTGCATTTATCTCATTCCATTAGGTATAAATCATTCTATATACTTGTTTTATTATTGTAATAGAGGTGTAAATTTCAATGCATCAACTTAAAAAAAGAATAATTACCAATTCAGGCTAATTAAAAAATAAAATAGAATCGAAAAAAAGGTTTATTTTAAATCATAAAAATTGTGTTAATTTTTTTAAATATTTTATGATGAAAGAAATTTCCATAAGAATAAGACTTTTCTCAATGAAAAAATATTCTGAAAATACGAGAGATACCTGATGTCTCTAGATTTCTCTCGTGGCCTGGGTTTATACAGACTCGTAATTAACCTGTGACTGAACAGGCCAAAATCCCTGTAGCTCAGTCCACTTTTACGTCAAATCCATACATGACCTGAAATTTGGAGGGTTGGCACTGGCCATGCAGGGTGTAAATTTCCAAGTATTTTTGGAGGTGGAATCGATTTGGCATCCCAGTATCTCACCTAACCCTTGGCACTGGATTTTACAAAACACTGGGTTTTTGTGGGTCAAGTCGACAATTAATTCTTCCAATTACTACGAAATATTTTTTTTTTAAATTTCTAAGAATAAGTCTGATTTTAATGTCCCGAAACCCATGGTTTAGCTCGAGTGTGTACGGCATTTTACTCCTAGTCAATGCGTTAAACGTTTATATGGGTAGCGCTGAAAATAAATGTATTAATAAACTTGCATATCCATAGTCAATTATATAATTTTATCATGAACTACGTATGAAATGATTCCGCTAACCTGAGTGCAATTATCACATTTTAGGAAAAATCGACTTTTACCACATTTCCACAGCCCGAACTATACCAGCACTTGTAGGTGCACTTGAAGAATTTCTCAGGGAAGCTAGAGATCTAGGCTTGGAAATGAACGAAAAGAAGAGCGTTGACATGGAAACATCGAGAGCTGGCTAAATGAAAGTAGAAGAAATAGAGATAGGGAACGCTTCAAGATTTATGATGAATTTATGAGTACCTGGTATGATAAGAGTACGGGAACAGTGTGAGTAGATAAGTATATTAAGGTACCAATAGCGGCGGGAAATAGATGTCTGTTCGGTATGCAGAAGATATTGTTTTGTTGTAAAAGGATACCAAGAAAAGCAAAGTGTCTCATATTTAAAACAATTGTGAGGCCAGTTGTGACTTAAGGATGCGAGGCCTGGTCACAGACAAAAGATTGAAAAGGGATCCCTGAAGTATGGAAAAGAAAAGTCCAGTGTAAAATTGATGGACCTATCAGAGTGGAGGAAAAGTGGAGAATCAGGTCCAATAAAGAGCTAAGAGAACTGGAGAAGAGCCCAATATAGTGAAAGTCATCCAGCTCAAAAGAGTAAGATGGTTGGGGCATGTGAAGAGGATGGACACAATGAGAACTCCAAGAAGTATACTGTACAAGATACCGAATGTTCAAGATTAAGAGGAAGGCCCCGTCTCAGGTGGGTGACCTGAAGGTGATATGTATAAACTACTGGAGTCATCTTGCGGTGGACAGAGGCGAATGACAGAACAAATTAGCCGAGACCAAGGTTCTTTAAGGACTGTAGAGCCCAGCAATAAATAAATAAATAAAAATGAATAAGTAACTCATTTAGAAGCATCCGAAACTATTGGAATCGAAATTGACGTTTGTATTTCCCAAGGTGGATATTCGCATTTCTGTGAAAAAAAAACAACAACAAACTTTTTTACAACGACAAACCCATGTTTTGGAGGAGAACAATTTAGGAGATACCTCGCCTATCTAACTCAGATTCAATTTATTACTACTCGTACCCATGGAATTTGTCATGGCTGATTTAAAAAAAACAGTTCGTGTACAAATTGCTTGAACACGTACCAATAAAATGGGCCTTTGTTGTCCAGTTCGAATGGGGTGAGGTGTGATGTACTGACTTACCTCCTGAAGTTTCATGATATTGTTTGTCCCTTTTATTTGTTTATGTTGGATATTTATTTCAATTTCTTATTAACCCGGTATGGTGTATTCTTGTATATTATCAAACCTCATTTTATTCCATTAAAATTGAAAATTAGATATCAATTTTTTTACCAGCTACTTCAATTTTTATTTAAATACATATTGATATACTCCTATTTTTTTCGCAGGTTGGAATTTGACCAATTTTTGAATGAACACCTGACGCCCATCTTTCTGTGAAATCGCGTTGTAATCCAGGTGAGTCTTTTTTATATTTATAATTATTTTCTTGTAATAATATTTTAATCGGTATCGATAGTAATTGTTTTTTATTATTCAAAGTAATTCTTTGAAAGTTATTTATAATATTAACACAGTATTCAGCTTTAATCACTTAATTACAAAGTGAAATCGTAAGATACAATAAACAAAAATGTTTACAAAATTAAATTATACATTTTATAATTTATAATATTACATTTTATAATTACTAAGATTTTCGTCTTTCATTTAATGTTTTAAAATTGTACTAATAACGTTTTTACGTGTTAGTTTGGTTTTTTAATCTTATGGACGTCCAGGTTTTGAGAAGAAATTATTTTGTAACAGCAGTATAATAAATTCAGAGGGCTCACTAGTACGAACTATAGAAATTTGCCATTGCCAATTACCCAGCATTCGACTAATTAATTCGTATTCATTGGAATCATTTCAGTTCGTATATCTCACGAACAATCGTTGCGAGAGGAAATCTTGATTTAATTAAAATGATAAAATGTAATTATCTTTATAACTTTATAATAGTTATGTAATTATAACTAATGCTTAAGCATGTGCTATAATGATTTTTAATAAATCTATATGAATACAAAGCTCATAGTTACTAATTTCATCAGATATTCTTATGAATCGAGAAAACAGTATGGCAGGGCTCTGGAAATGAACCAATTATTTTATTTGTTTCTGATAATTTATTTTGGTATAAGTTGAGAAATTGGGTTTAATATTTGTATTGATAAAGTGTTGCTCAAACTGATTTAAATTTTTTATTATTACTAAGTGAGGGTTATAAAAATTGCTTACGCCAGAAAAGAAGTAATGTGATCATTTTCATCAAAATTCATTTATTTATTTTTTTATGGTTTATCGTTTCTTACTAGTTCTATTCTGGTATATTGGTTAGATCTAACTTGATCTGTTGAAATGATCGAGATAGCAAGGTCTCAGGTATACCAATAGAACAACAAGTACCAAGAGGATATCCGTTTCACTAATTTAGCGTAACAAGAGCTTAAGTGGATGATATCATTTCACCTATTTCTCCTTGGAATTCTCTCTCTATATATAGCTTATCGTATTAACCGAAGATATCCAACAATTCACGAGGAAAAACGTTGTTGTAATAATAGTATCGGTAATAATTGGCGTCGACGCCGACACCTTAAGAAAGAACAGTTTTGTTTGTCTATATATCTAAAAATAATTTGATTTGTTTAATTAATTTAGTTTATTTTTTAAAATATGCGTTTGCTCTCTTTTATTTTTATTTTTTATTGTTACATACAGGTAATCCAACTGTTCGTAAATGGTCGGCCTGGACACTCGTACGTTATCGCATTTGTCACGTGCCTAGTGCCGATCAAGTCAGTCAGTCACGAGATCTGGTGAAGTGTGGTCGTGGGAAATTAGTCGCTCCGTATTGCTCAGTGCAATCTCTACTTTCTTCCTGAGTCTCTTCTCGGCTCACTTTAGCGCAATGCTACATTTATACCTCTGTACCATGTACCATGAGGGCGAGAAGAGGCCACACTTCACTAGTGCTGGCTCCCCATTATGTAATTATATCTTTTATAAATCAAATCATTCATTAGTTAATATTCATAAATTATAAAATTGTACATTTTCTACATATCAAACCCTTTTCTGCTGCCTCCGGCCATCTCATTTTTCCTAGACGGGCCATGCTTACCCTTTTAATTTTCAAATGGCAGAACGGCCGCCTCAACTGGGATAATTTAGTAACCTTGATGTAAATAACAAAGTTATTTATTAACAATTGAAAGATATTCGAAGGCAATGCAACATTACATTGAGTCAACTAAATTAACATGCATATCTACAAACAATACATAAATGTAAAAAAAAACAACTAAAAAAACTGATTCAGTAATAGTAAAGACTACAGTTCTCAGTCTACAGTTGTGCAATCAAACCATGTTCAATAGCCCGGATTTTTATCTAATAAAGGGTAGCCAATTTGTAAATGGCACCTAAACGGATCTCCAGATCCCATACGGCCATTCACGGCTGCTAGCAGAAAAAATAATTTACATGCCACACTCGGTTTGGAACCTGGGACCTACATTTTGGTAATTCAGCACTCTACATAATATTTTTTCCTTGAATATAATATTTTCCATCTTCTTTATTCTTTATTGTCTAAAATACTTTTAAAGTCAGCTTGTAGACGCATCAGTAAACCTTGAAAATTATATTTTAATTATAATAATCAAATATAGATTTTGATTGAATTAATTTTACGGTGTAAGATTTAGTTTTATTTTGATTCATATTAATGGATTAATTTTTATTATAAAACGAATATAAAATCATAGTTGACTGACCAAAGAAAACAAAATTCCCTGTTTTTCTTTTATTACGATAAAAAAAAACAAAAAAAAAAACGATCCTTCATGGTTCACAAAACACTAAAGAGAAGTTAGGAATCACAAAAAGTTGAATAAAGGACTCAAACAAATTTAAAAAGTTAATTTACAATAAAAGGTTTCCGGAAAAAGAAAAACAACCGGATCCGGATAGAAAACGGCCAGAAGAAAGGAAAGATCAACAAATAGTCAGATTGAAAACATTTTTGGAAGAGACAAAAATTAAGTACGTGATCCTGAATTGATCTGAACAATAAAAAAAAAAAGTGAAGTCTTATGATTTTTAGTTTTTAAAATTTCCATTATAATATTGTAATTATATTTTTTTTCTTATCAGAATTATTCTAGAAAAAAACTAAGTCCTCTTTTTATGCCAATAATGAAGTGAAGATAATCGTATTTTAAAAATTTATTTTTGTTTTTTTATGCCTCTGATTTTCGGATTCCTATATTAGTTATCCAACAGTCCATTACCATTACGATTTTGGAGGAGAGATGGTTTTCATCTAACGGTAGCCTATAACCTGCACTGGAATTAAATATAGTACTTATCGGAGATGCCCCATTTCTACTGTTTATAGTTCTAGGGTGGTTAACATAGGCTATACGATACAATAAAATATTATTGAGATTACTTTAGATCAATCAATATTTAAAATAAATATCATGTTATTTATTATTTATATATTAACGATCCAATAATGGTAACGATCCAATAATATGAATCTATTTACAAGAAAAATAATTCGAATGAAAACGTAAATATAGTACGGTTGTGAATCCCTCAACTTTCTTCTTAACTTCTTCTAAGGTAAAAATAATTTCGAGTCACCTGTGGTGTAATGGTTAGCATCTGCATCCCTGCTTGTGCAGAGGTTGCTTTAGGATTTTTTTAAATGTAGTAAAATATCTTTAGTTATACTATCCCTCGAAGGGAACAGAAATGAGTTTTAAGAGCGTATGTGGTGTCAGGTACCAGTTATAGATCCCAATACTACTCGTAATTACACTTGGACAGGCAAAATTTATAGATCCCACTTTAGCATCGTCCGCTTAGCGATAGCAGCATAAGGTGACGATTACATAAATAAATAACAACAATAATAATGTATTCATACTACATTTACATTTTTTTCTATCGAAATCATTCAGAATTTTCATGTTTTAAAAAGAATTCAATTTTTATTAAAATGTCATATATAAAATGTTACATTTATCAGTTTCTTAAACGATTTTTAGAAGATATTTTCGATTAAGTTCTCAACATATCATGATTTTTTTGGCTTGACATTTAGTGTCAATTTTTACATCACTTAATAATATGTATTAAATACAGCGAATGATTGAAACATAACATATAAACACTGCATAGGATACAAAGTAAAACAGACAAAAATAAAAAAATAAAAAAAGAGGTAAAAATAGGTTGCGAAGATTTCATTGAAAATACATTAGACTAATGGAACAGCAAGAGGCATATGCATCAGCGGATATAAAAATAAACAAATGCTAAACTAATGGCTGAAATATAAAATGAAAGAAAAAATCATAAAAAATATACCCCTTTATACAAAATTGAATCAGACTACTGATCCATATAATGAATAAGCCTAAATAGATGGGACGTGACTGGACTGAAGTCAGGGGGTCCAGTGAGTGGGGATAATGAATCCCTTTATTGATTGATTCCCGACTGACTACTACATATGTATATATATATAATTTAAGTATATATAACTTATATAGTTCCAGGAACAAAATATTTAAAAAAGGAAAATATAGGAAGGACTCGCACGAGAACTAATACAGGTTTAACACTGACTTTATTGCCATCTTGATGCTGTATTTTTATTATTATACATATTAACAGCTAGTTACAATGCTCGCTTGATATTAGCGAATATGCGATTATTAGTCTTGTCTTAACTTATGTTTTCTGTTATAGAATAAACGTTTTTTCAGTTTCTTGAGGTTTAGTCGATCAATAATACAACACTTTTCATGGCATGAATATGGGAATAAATTGTCAAAACATTGTTTTATTTATTGGCTGACTGAACATGAAGAATCTGAAAACACAAGTAGAGAAACTGCCCACTGGTACTACTCCAATAACATATTTAGAAGGTCCCGAGGTTATCTTCTTTTCAGAAGCCTCGGAGGGTTATCCAGAATTGATGAGGAAGCGAGATTGGAAACTAGTGGGTTCAAATGAGAATAGAGTTGGTCATGAAAGGGTTGATATCGGATTCGGAGCAAATCGGCAACAAATGGGACATTACGGATAATTGTATTCGTGACGAAGTATGGTTTATAATTTCTACTATTATGCTGAAAATGATTACTGAATTTACTATTGAAAAATGTAGTAACCGGATAATTTTTTTTGCCATTAGTAATCTAAATTCTGAAATAGATAAAAAAGATCAGAGTTATACAATAAGTAATACGGATCAGAGAATCAGATAATTATGCAAATAAAGAAAATTCCTTTAATTTTTTTGTCGTAAAATTTAGAAATGAATAAGCTTAATATATAACTATATAATTATGCGAATGTTTTTTATTTGTTTCGATATTTTAAATGTACACAGTATGAGAAAATGGGGTGAGTAAATTTTATTATATATATTCAGCATAATAATCTTAAATGAGATGAAATGTAATAATAATATTACATAGTAATATTAATAAGCGAATTCTAAAACATAAATTTTCTTTTAATTTATAACAAACATAAACAATAACCTATGGTGAAGTTTTGAAGTATGGTTTTGCTTTGTCTTAGCTGGGTAATAAGGTTTCTGAAATAATACGTACTTCCAAGATCCTGGTTCTGAACTGAATATTCTCAGGAAGATTTACTGCTTTTGTTTAACATCTGTATCAACACGCAACTACATCACGACAGCTCTGTCCTGAGTGGAACTTTATTTATAATACACAGACTTGATAATGTTTTAATAGGAAAATATTATCTCACACTGGAGACTATATATCAAATGGAAGTTACCTTTGTATCGATTCATAAATCGAGTTTTAGGTGTTTCGAATATTATCGATTATCTTCAATAGGCCTTTAAGGTGATTTAAATTATTCAATATTTTTATTCCTTATATAAATAATGCATTACTATAAATTGCGCAATTATTAATTTATTTATGCTTGTGTACCTTGAGTCCCAAAAAATAAGCACGTGACTTTTTAAAAAAAATATATTTCTCTAGGATCGTTTCTGTTCTCCAATATCAGTTCATTAAATCTTCATTAATTTAAAAGAATATCTAAAAACGGAACAATGCTCTGAAATTCTTTATGAAAATTTCTCACAGTCTTCTATTATTCATATTTTTTTCAAATAATCAGTACATCTCTGAGAATAATCAGAACAATTAAGTTTATGAATATTACCATAATAATTAGTTAGTTATCGCATTGTAATCATAAGTTATAAGTTATCAAGATTTCTTTAGGATTTTACTAATAATATTTATAACATTTTCAATTTCAATAATTACAATTTCAACATTATTTATTTAGTTATCTAAGGGGATTAAATTTTCATAAAAATGTGTTATGGATTAAGCGTTTAATGCTCGATAGTATTAAAAAAAAATAAACTAGACTTTGGTCCATTTATTATCAATTGTCCCAAATATCCAGATTTCTGTATTTAGTACAACATTTAAATGTATTTTTAAAAATCAGCATAAAGTAAAAAAAATGAAATCACATTTAACAAAGGATACTTTCAATCTTTTCTAACTTATTTTCGACCATTTTTTTTTAAATTATAAGAAAACTAAAAATATTTTTTTTTATTTAAAATTTTATGAAATAAGTTCAAGTGATAATTCTTCTTCTTCACAAAACTCTTTTGTGCCTTTCTGGGTACCATCGCTGTCAAAATCCCCCCCTGATTCCAGCTAGGTTTCGTTTTTGCTTTTTTTTCTTCATAAACATTCTATCCAGGCATGGTATTCTTGGGCGTTGTCGTCGTCTTCTGAACTTACGGCAGCTCATCGCTTCCATCGGGTCCCTATGCTGTTCTATCCTGACTGAATGACCAAACAATTTCTAATTGGCGTTACTCCAATAATTATTTCATCGAGGTGACATTACGCTCCTTCCAGATCGATTTATTGTGGACATTATCTTTTCTTGTTTTTCCTCCCATCCTTTGAAGAAATTTTATCTCTGGAGTAGTAATTCTGCTCGTTTGTATCCAACGTTCAACACCTTATATGAGTATAGGTATTTATACTGATTTGAAGTATTTTACACATCTGCTAGTAAACTATGTGTTGCTTTATTATGTCTATTTGAAATTTCCAAGTCTACTTTCCCAGTCTTTTCCAAAGCTGATCCGAGGTTGGTGAGGTCCTTGGGTGTTTCCACTTCTCCTCTGTTGCAGTATATTTGGATTTCATACTGTACAATTCCTACTTGTAGGACCGTGCTTTTCTTTTTTTTTTTGGCGTTGATCTGTATAACTTTTCTACGTAGCTTTTCATCTTAAGTCACTGCTTGATGCAACTTATCTACAACTTAATCGATACTTTCGAATACATATATTTTTTATCATACTTTGGTATTTTTTTAAATTCATGCTTATTTCTTAAAACAATAAAATAAAAAAGTAGAATGATAAATGTGTGACTCGGAATCCTAACGTTTTATATTTTTATTTATTTGGTGATGTCAGGAAACTACCTATTAATTCTAGATATTTGAGGATTTTTTATTTTACCTGCTAATTTATGAGTCCTGTCGAGTAAATTTAACCGGATAGATATGAGATAAATATTTTAATTAATCCATGTTAGCCTTGAAGGATAACACTCGACAGCGACATCGATCCATGTCCTCACTTAGCCAGGATTGGGCTTAGGAATAAGTGCTTTGGCTGGTGTGTGGATTAGTGGGGCTAAGTATAGTAGCTCTATAGCGCTTAGCTCTTATTGCTTCAGATTGATCAAGTAATCTCTTGTACTATTACACTGTCTTTAATCTCAGCCACAAATTTAATCTAATTTTAAAAACCATTAAAATCACTACTTCCTGATACAAAAGACCCTATTTCGATAAAACAAAGGTGATGAGAGTGATAAGAATCAAGGACAAGACCTCCGAACAGGTGAGAAGCTTTAAATATCTGGGTGCATACTAAGAAGTCCTTTACAACCATGTTCCTCTCTACGACCACATCATAATCTCCGGTGACTTTAATACCAATCTCCTGGTCCAATCCAATGATAAAATGTATCTTGAAAACCTTTTTTACTCTCTGCACCTCTCCATTGTCTCTTTCTCTCCTACCCATCACACTCTCCGATCTGACACCTGGTTAGACTTGTTCATCATTGACTCATCGCAGAGACTCCTTTCTTCCTCACAATTACCTGTCCCTTTTCTGTCCTCTCACGATTTAATCCAAATCTCATATAATATCCAAACTCCAGAAATCCTACCGAAAACAATAACCTTTCGAAACTTAGATGGACTCACTTCTGAAAATATATCTCCTTCCCTCGAAAACCTGAATTGGAACCAAATTTATTCCTGTACCACCATCGATTCAATGGTCGACGAACTCACTGCCAATCTCAAAAGCATCCTGGATACCCACGCCCCACTCAAATCCTTAACCTTCCGCCACCATCCTGCTCCTTGGATGTGTCAAAAAATCAAAAACCTGCAAAGGAAACGTGATGCTGCTCGTAGACGCTTTAGACGCACTAGGCTTACAGATGGCTACCAAGCGTTCAGGGCTCTTCAAAATTTGTCACAATCTACAATCAGACAAGCAAAATCCAAATACTTCTACGAAGCCCTTTCCACTGCTCCCGATCCTAAATCTAAATGGCAACTCCTCCGAAAGCTCGCCCTCTGCAATCCAACATCCTCCAGAGCCTTTCCTGCTTCTCCAGATGAAATGAACTCATATTTTTTGTCTGCCTCAATTAACACATCAAAATCCTCCTCCTCCGTCTTTTCATTAACGCCATCTTTCAACCCCGACAATTTTTATTTCTTAGACGTATCACCTACAGACATTATTTCCTCCGTTCTTAAATCCCGCTCCAGTTCTACCGGATTAGACGAGATACCCGTCAAACTACTCAAACTATGCCTCATCGATATCCTACCTGTCCTACTTTTCATTTATAACTTCTCACTACATAAAGCAGTATTCCCGACTTCCTGGAAAAACTCCCTAGTCCATCCTATAAATAAAACCCCAACCCCATTATCTCCCAAGGACTGCCGGCCAATCTCCATACTTTCCAACCTTTCCAAACCTCTCGAAATAATAGTCCATTCTCAAATATCAAATTTTCTCGAACAGTCCAAACTCCTCGTTCCGCTTCAATCAGGCTTTCGCCCAGGTTTTTCCACTCAATCTGCCCTTACCAAAATCATCAATGACATATATAAAGCCATGGACAACAAACAACTAACCGTGCTAATCCTCCTAGACTTTTCTAAAGCTTTCGATTCCTTGGACCATTCTATCCTTTTCTCCAAACTAAAGTCATTGTCCTTTTCCTACAGCTCTATTCTATGGTTCCAATCCTTCCTCTCTGATAGGTCCCAAGCGGTTTCTATGTCCAACCAACCCAAGGAGTGGCACAGGGCTCAAGCATCTCACCTCTCCTTTTCAACTGTTACATCAATGATCTTCCTAAATCTGTTCACCACTGTTCCTACCATCTATATGCTGACGACTTCCAAATCTATTTATCCTTTCCTCCATCTGAGCTATCATATGCGTTCACCAATATTCAGCAAGACCTAGATAGGATCAGTGTCTGGGCTAAGCTGAACAAACTGGAATTGAACGCAATGAAAACCCAGGCCATTGTTCTAGGTTCCAACTCCCTCCTTGCAACTATCCCCACCCTTCCAACATTAATCCTAAACGACCACCCCATCAGTTTCAAGCCCTCCGTTAAAAAACTAGGCATTACCGTTGACCAAAACCTTTCCTGGAGACCACATGTCACCCAAATATCCCAACGAATAATTAGTTCCCTAAAATTATTCCATCGTTCTCGGCATCTCCTTACACAACCTACTCGGAAGCTGCTCGTATCACCCCTCATCTTCCCCCACTTCGACTACTGTATTGTGGTATACGGGGGCCTCTCGAAAATGCTTGAGAGCCGCTTAAAAAGAATAATGAACTGCGCTTTAAGATTTGTCCTTGGTACTCCGAGGCGATTCCGGGTGTCTTATCACTATGATGAGTTAAAGTGGCTCTTTCCTCCCATCCGTAGACAATATTTCCTTAGCGTTTTTCTATACCAATCCATCAAATCGCAACACCCTTCATATATCTATAATCTCCTCCCATTCAAATCCTCTGTCCAGCACCACAAAACAAGATCTCGCCTTTCCGATTTCTACATTCCTTCCCACAGAACTAAGGCATTCGAGCGCTCCTTCCTCGCCCGCTCCACCACTGTGTGGAATTCAATCCCTCCTTTCATTCGCCATTCCTCTTCACTAGCTTCATTTAAATCCTTGCTTTTCCATCATCTCTTGGCATCTCAAAAAGTCCCTCTCCAAGCTGGTCAAATGTCCGCTTGAATATATTAGTATTGTAAACTCGATCTCGCTACCCTTGTGTTTTGTTTATTTTTCCAAAAACAAAGATTATACCGACTTTGTAAATACATTATCACATGCTATGCTAATCAATTATTTTAGTTAGCAATTTCGTCATTAACTACTGTATTAATATTATTAATTATTATTTTGTTAATATCAATATATTTATTTTCGACAATTAGTTAAAAACCTGTCAAGTTCTTCGTAATTTATTTATTTATTTTCTTATCTATTTCTATTTTTACAATGTTTTGTCACACTTGATTATTTCATGATTTGTGTTATTATGTAGCCTTCTGGCCAGATGAATTTTATGTTTTTTTATTTGTTCATTATTGTTATTCTAAAGGGACTTGGTCGCAGAATAAAGTTTATTTTCTATTCTATTCTATTCTAAGAAGAGATTGGAGATACGGACAATGAAATCCGGGAGAGGGTTGACTCAGCTGCTAAAATGGACCTTTTACTTAACTTGGAGCTTTTATCAAGAAATGAGTGTAATACTCCATATTATTAAAAAAATAAATAAACTAGACATTGGTCCATTTATTATCAATTGACCCAAATATCCAGATTTATGTATTTAGTACAACGTTTAAATGTATTTTTAAAAATCACCAAAAAGTAAAAAAAAAAATGAAATCACATTTAACAAAGGATACTTTCAATCTTTTCTAACTTATTTTCGACTATTTTATTTATAAGAAAAATATGTTAAGAAAACTAAAAATATTTTTTTTTAATTTAAAATTTTATGAAATGGGTTCAAGTGATAATGCTTCTTTTTTCACAAAACTCTTTAGTGCCTTTCCGGGTACCATCGCTGTTATGGGGAATGGTTGGGGCTTATAAATCTATTTTCTGTCTTTAATGATTTACTCTTCCCGATGTTGGGCATTAACCACCAGGAATAAATGTAAAATACAGAAATGAGATTCCTCAGGATAATAGATGGATAATAGACGAGACAGCATTCGCAATTCTACCATTAGATCAAACCTCGGAGTGAAACTAGCAGAACTTTTTATTGAGGAAAAACGCCTAAGATGGTTTGGATATGTGCTAGTAATGGAAAACAATAGGCTGGCTAAGATAGCATACGAGACGGTTGATGGAACAAGGTCCACAGGAAGACCTCTACACACCTCGGAAGATTGTGAATGAAATGCCGAAGAGAAACCTGGAATGGAATACAACATGATTTTGAACATTTATTGTGCACGGAATTACAAAAAATAATCACAATATCAAATTTATAAATTTTCTAATGTTCTTTAGGCAAACAACTATCACATTCACTACATTCACACATTCACATTCAGTTATTCACTACAATCATTATAATAATTGCCTCTGCGTTCAACAATTATTATATACAGAAAATAACATTGTATAAACCTTTAATTCTATTTCTGTAAAATTTTGACAAAGGATAAACTTAAATAACTATTGTGTCGAGTAAACAATACAGTTTTCTTGGAACTAATTTTCTTTTGATCGGATTCTTTAATACAGGATCAGGAAAGACCATTATTTAATTTGAAAGGACAGCCGTTGATATCAGAGCAGAAATAACGAGGACCTTTGAACTATTACTTCTTAATCCATTTAACAGGAGATCAATGTCCTGAGAACCTTTTAGGAGATGGAAGAGCATCCTTTGACAATCCTACAAAACTTAATAAAAAAGTGATAAAACGATTGTTGACCCCTTCAACCCTTTATTCAGCCAATATTATTATTTGAAGACTCCATTAATAGTACACTAATTTTAATAATCAAATAAATAATGAGATAAATACAAATATATATAAAGCTGCTATTAAAATAATTAGGGCAACCTCCCTCAAATAATTTAGTAACATAGACAAGGGAATGTAAGACTAATGTGTACCTGGGAATGAATTATTTTATAGTATTGAATTATTATATTCCAGAGTACATTCGAGAGCGGAAATGATGGGTGGTAGAAAGGTATGTAGGCATGCCGAAGTTCCCGGGTTCAACTCCGGTTGCGTTATATTCCATTTAATCTGCTAACAGCTGAGGATAGATCCTTTGATATCTGAGACTTTTCTGGTGCTCAACCAGTCTCTATAATGTGAGTACAAGAAATAAGGGGAAAACCTGGTGGTCGAGAGTGAATTAAGACAAATTCCCCTCCCCTCCCCCTCTTGCAAGGGAGACAAAATCATTGTTCAAGAAACAGTACAATTTCTACCACTCTTAATGAGGACCTTAACCCAGGACTCTTAATGAGTAATAATCTTGCAGGTTTATATTTTTTATCGTTTGTTAAATGTCTATGACATTTTCTTAAAATGAATATTCTGTATTGATTTTATATACCTTTTTGGATATTATTACATATCAGTGAGATGTCTAGATTAAAATAATAATTAATAACGAATTATGTCATCAGGTTAGCAAACATTAAGTTGCATACAATAACTTGCTTTTACCTCTCATCTAAATCCTCTTTATTATTTCTTGATCCACTTTATGGATATATTTTGTAAATTAATGGTTAAAAACAAAACATATATTACAAGAAATAATATATATATTATTATATTATATTATATATTAAAATTAAAGAAGGAGAGTATACTGCATACATAAACTATTGAAGTATTTATAGTAGGTTACAGAGGATATTATCACACTTCCCTACCGATCTCTTTGTTTTCAAATTAAGCGTGATCTATTGCTGCGTTTCGGACGTTATTTCTACATTCGCGTTTTTCTCCATATTTAAATATTGGGTCCACTTTGATCCATCATAACACTTTGAAATGGGCTTTCATTTTTTTTCTTTTGGTTACTTAGGAGGAGGCCATGATTGAATCATCGAAAAGATCTTTTCTCTTCTTAGAATTTGGATGGCTGGGAAGAGATCCTATTTTCAAATAGGATTGTTTGGTCTTCTTGCATGAGCCGGTCATTATGGATCTTTCAAAGTATCTCAAGCTTCTAACTGAAAAAAATGGCTTATGGTTTATTTTTGATATATATTTCAATTGAAAATAATAGTATTTTTGTTTCCATTTTCTATCATATTAATTTATTAACTATATCACATTAGTAAGTTGAGCTATTATTTACGACATCATGTTAACCACATAATACAGATAGGTTAACTTCTTCCTACATAATGTTTTCTAGAAATCAAAATTGACGTACTAATCTTGGACTAATCTTGGACAAAAGACTTACATGAAACAAACATACAAAATTAAAAGGTCAAGAACTGATAAGACGTTACAAACAACTATCACATATTCTCTTGACTTACAAAACAAACAATTAATCTCCGAAGTGTATTAAGACTCCTTTAAACATATGGAGCAGAACTTGGGGGGTTCAGCAA
Source organism: Arma custos (assembly GCA_037127475.1). Classification (NCBI taxonomy): domain Eukaryota; kingdom Metazoa; phylum Arthropoda; class Insecta; order Hemiptera; family Pentatomidae; genus Arma; species Arma custos. The sequence goes on along the minus strand of CM073763.1, from coordinate 92,389,825 downwards.
AACACATCCATATACACAAGATACAAACAACACAATCCTGAATTCATATATTCTAACCTAATACACAACAATCCACTCGTCAGCATATCACCAAAATCCTATTCCCTTCTCCCTGTAGCATGGACTTCCTATGGGAATATTAAAAAAAAAATGGACTAGAGACTTCCTTCGAAAAAAAATTCATATCCCTTCAAACTGAGGAGGAAAAAAACATTGAGTTCACATTTTCTGGATGCGATACTCCACAGGTGCAATTTTAACATGAAATGATAATACATAAACTAATATTTTTTTTTCTAAAAATTTAACCAAATATAGCGATTGCCTAAATCCCTATTATACAAATGGAAATATAAAAGGTATATTTTGGGAAAAAGGGAAGTCAAGATAAAAGTGTCAAAATGAAATTCATTCCTACACTGAGTTATAACGGCGAATTCTAGGGTGTTATCTCCTAGCACCGTAGAAAACTCCTGGCTATGGATATGGGTTTTTTGAAGAGAACTAAAGAATGGACAAAATTTAAAATAATCAGAAATTCCATTGTAGGTAAAACCAGCAGAAAATTAATATAAGATAACAGTTTACGATGACTTGATCATGTGAATAGAATTTTGACAGAGTAGTCTACAAGGCGAGATTGGAATTAAGGACAAAAGAAAGACCCAGAAATAGATGACAAGGTGAATTCAAGAAAGTTTTTGAGGGAAAAGGCATGGATTGGAGCTGGCAGAGTAAGCTGGTACAGGACCCAAGTATTTGGATCAGACTGAATAATCCATTAATTAACTTTATTAATTAACTGATTCCTCAACACTGATAAACGATATAAGAGGGAAAGATTAAGAAAAATATGATGAAGAAGCAGAAGATATTATTTTAGCTTTTCTCTGCTAGCTCTCCCTCGTTTCGGCTATCAGTGAATAGGCCAGCTTCCAATTAATTAATAGGAAATCATTGTTACATGAACGTTTTAGAAATAATAATAATAAAGTTTTTATGTATTCTGGGAAAAATCTCTTTAGAATAAAAATACAGATATTAATATACAAGCTATGATATCTGAAGCCCCGGTGAATAAGTGGTTAAGTCTAATTTTCTCCAAAATGAGATTATTGTACTTAAGTAAGCGGAATCAAGTTATTTTCGTAGTGAATAAGGGGCTAAGTCAGGCCTTGGCTTGAAAAGGGGTCCTTATTTATATTACAATTCTATTTAATGCCAAAAACTACGAGAATGATACGATTCCGGTTACCAGAAAGCAGTTTACTCTGTCTTGACAAAATCCGACTTAATCACTTATTCACTGGGGATGTAGATATATTGTTCGTACCTGAATCCTTTAAGCATTTATTTCCAATAAAATTCTACAAAACATAACAAAAAGCTAAATAAACTATCTAATAGAAGGACCAAATTTGTTAGTTAGAGACTTAGTATATTCAAAATAAAAACATTTCAGTGATATTAAAGCCATGCTAATGTACAAGAAAGCTGAAGTAAATGATTGTAATAATAAAAAAAATTAAAAATAAATTTATGGAATATATTTTAAAGTAATTTAAAGTGAAAATTAATTGATAGCCAAAGCTATTTTGATTCTAAAAGTGGACCATTAGATAAAAATGGATAGCCAAAGAATGTTTCGCCATCTGTTCATACTTTGGCATTTGTCCACAAATCCTACATGAACTTATGTTCTACATTTCCTCACTATTCTCTGCAAAGCAAGATTTAATAGTTGTTTTTTGTTTGAATATTGTATTTACAATGTTTCCAATACTTTATCATATAACATGTAAAGAATAATATGTCAGAATTCGAAATTTGCGTTGTTAAGATAACAATAAAATGAAATAACTACAAAATCACAAAAATGGTTTTTGACAACTCCCTAAAAAATTAATATTAATTGTTTATGAAATTGCGAAAATTGTTATTTACAAAACATTTTATTTTCTCTTATTAAAACAGCTTATAGTTATTAATATGTACTTTCATCTTAATTATATTATAAAATGGGAAACGGTACAGACTAGTAGTTAGGATTTAACGTCCCGACTTCGATAGAGGGCTTCTGCAGATAAATTATCTCTTCCGCTTAAATCCTCCTTGGGCGCACTCAGCCTCTATGAAGTGGTTATTCTTGTTTGAGGAGTAAGCAACGCGATCAAGCGTGATCTCGTTCAAATCAACTCCCTGTCCAACCACTGGGCAGAAATTCCGTAGTACCTGCCACATATAGAACCTATTTGGGTTGCAGTGGTCCATTTTTTTTGTTTATGTATATATAGATAGTTATCTATTTATGTATCTGCATTTATATGGCAGTATTCACCTCCTGATATGCTTTTCCCACTGACATCGTTCAATTAATCAATAACTTTGTTATTAACATAAATTAAACTAACATAAGTTATCCCATTCAACTCATTGTGGATTGTAGTTGTGCATATTTTCTATTCATTTTATGAAAATGCCATACGAGATATCTTTAAGTCGGATAAAACTATAATGCAAAACATCGGGACCAAACAGTTGCAGTGGTACGGCCATCTGAGAAGGTGGCCAATAATATTGGACTATATCCCAGAAGAGAGACGAAAAAGAGGCCGCCCAAGATAAACTTGGCTGCAAGGAGTTGAAGAGGTGGTGGCAGCAAAAGGCTTGGCCGAGGAGAATCGGAAGGACTTGGATCACTGGAGATTAAATTGTCAAGATTGTGAAAACCTGAAAATAAAATAAAAATTATTAATATAAAACAAAAGCAACGTTGAATTGAACTGAACAGAAAGGAAAATCATTAATTATAGTTCAAATATAATTTATTTCCTTATCATTGCTTTAAAAAACAAACAAATAGAGTAGCTGCAACGAAAGGTCTTGAGGTCAACAAAATAACAACAAAGAGTTCAACAAAATAAGTAAAATACTGATCTGATATAAGAAAAACATTTTTATGACAAAGATATTTTTCCGCTTTGGTAATAATCAATAAAATTGCTACATCATTAGCAATAAAAAACTACCACTACAACCCAGTATTGGATTCAGTATGTGGTGGAGTCTTTACTGTTTCCTTACCTAACGATTGTGCAAGCAGATGATTTGGTCCAGATAACACACCAATTTATTGTACCCAGTTTAGATGCTGGGTTAGCCCAGGTTTGTTCTGTAATCCCAAGTTAGCCGATCCATAGCTGTTAACAGAATAAATAATTAACCTGCCGCAGTCGGTTTCGAATCCACGAACGTTCAATAATTTAGCGTTACGTAAGCTGCCCCGCCCACCAAAAGGTAAAAAACATTCATTTCATTATATTGTAGATTTCCTAGCTTTAATTTTTAATTTTTTAATGTAATATTTAAATTATAAGGATTAATATTTTATATAATTTTATTTTTTGGTTTCTGTTCGGGAGGTTGTCCCTTCGAGTTGAGTTACGAGTTTTAACTGTTTATTTGTTTTGTTTTTAATATTTTCCAAAAAATAAAGTTATCGTGAATTTTAGGATACAAAATTAGATTTGTAATGAGCAAATTTTGGTAATCGTTTCACCAAGAAATAAATGTTTCAACTAACATTTCGAGGTATTGATGACTAACATTTCGAAGTATTGAATATATATATATATGTGTATATATATATATATATATATATATATATATATTTTTTTTTTGAAACGGTCATATCTACATAAAATGATTACCGAGGTATAAACATTTCGTGTGATTCTCTTGTCCGTACTAAAGATCACGACAGTTTGTATTTTAGGAACATATTAAAAAGGAAACGAATGAAAAGTTAAACCTTATGACTTAACTCGAAGCGACAACCTGCGGAATAATTAACTATTTTTTACAGTCAAAGTAATAATTTCGGGGCGTAACTTTTTTCCACATACACTTTAGCTATATTAGATATATTCCGATATTTTCTTCTTCCATAATAAATAGATATTTCATATTAACATTTGCTTGAATGTAGGAAATATCATTATTTTTTGAACTGACATTACCGTTATTTTAATAATTTAGCCATCTAATAGGATAGAGTAGCTCTATTAAAAAAATATTCAATCTGGGTCCTGATTGAAAGGATCAGGACCGGAATTAGATTATTCCACTGATTAAGAACTGGAAAAACCAATAACGAATTCTTCGAAACGAAAAAGGCTGAGAGAAGAATATCTCCTAAAGCTCTTCCAGAGAATTGAGTAGTATATTAGACATTTAAATATCTTCCACGTTTGTTACTCTTTGTCTCTGGGACATGTCAAAGTATTATATAGCTTGTACCACAATCACTAGAATAAGGCAAGGAATAGATATAAGGGGAAAAAGGGAAGTGTTCTCTAAAAGCAGAGTAAGGATCCAAATATTTTTGGAATTCTTTTTTTCACAAATTCAATAAGAACTGTGATATAGAAGTTCACATTATATCCGCCATTCAAAAAACAAATGTCAGTTTACGTTAATAATATTATCTAGTTGTAAATATTTTCAAAGATACAATGGGTAACATTGCTCTAGTAATTTAGGATACAGTGCTTTGATAAATACTTATTTCCCGACATTTTAGGATTAGACCTTCTGCGAAACCAGAAAGGGTGCAGGGTGTTTTGTACGGGGAACTCTGTTCCTCCACCTCAATGCAGGTTGTGGGTAGCTTTACTTATGATTGTTACAGGTTTAAATTACAATAAAAGTCGACGAGGAATGACATGGTAGAGACTATATTGTTTCTAAGCCGACTGGTGTACAGGTTTGTGATTGTGTCGAGTCCACACTCCAATTCAAGGTTGTTACCATTAGAACTCGTTTTAGCACGTGTTAGAGACTTTACTGTTTCTTGGAAAATGGTTGTGCGGGGCGCTGATTATTCTACATCACGCTCAATCACCAGATTTTCCACCAACATCAGGTATTCACTTTTTTTTAGAGAGAAGAAAACACTTTATTGAAGCATTACATCTGCCTGTTTTGGGCAATAAGTAATGGTGCTATGTAGCTTACAATCATTCCATAAAAAATCAATGATATAAACGAAATAAATGCATAAATAAATATATACAAGCGAAAAAATATATACAAAAATAAAGTAAAAAATATATATATATATATATATATATATATATTTATTTTATATATTATTTTATATATTTATTTTATATATATATATAATAGAAAAATATAATAATAATAAATAAAACATAAAAGAAATATACTGTACACATTCGTACTCTATTTACAATTTGCCTGGGGTCCCCGAACTGAGCTTCTTCCTCATGAATGAGGGCAAAGCAGGAGTCCGGGAGGCCCCAGCCCCCTTTCCCAGCCGCGTCACTGGCATTAAACGCCAATGGAAGGTATTCACATTATAGTGGCTGAGTGAGCCTCTTGAGGATCTGCAAATCCCATAGGGTTTGTCTATTGATGCAAACTGACTAAATAATTTCTCTGAAACCGGATGTTAACATAGGACGTTCAGTATGGCGAATAAGCGCACTACGCACTCAGCTGTTCTGCATTATGATTAAACAGATACCTGCAATGTCAGTTTTAATTAAATTTTATAGTAAATGAAATACTGAAAAAGTGTTAATTTTTCTATAAATACTCGTTTAATTTGTTTTTATAATTAAAAAGAGAAAGATCAGGTATACGGTTTTAATTTTCTCATTAATTTCTGATTATTTCGGTGACACCTCATTTATAATTCCGCAAATATTTAATTATTCAAGAGAAATTTATTTCAAGCCCTCTGCCTGACAATAATAATCAATTGACTTAATATATTTGAATTGAGTTTTTTATTTCTTTATCAATAAATTAACTGAATATTTTAATTGTATTTATTTTATTTTAAATAAAATTTCAAGCTATTAAATTTTAAAAAAATAAAAGAAAAGCCCTATTTAGGTGAATGATTAGGGGAGATAAAAGGATTTTCTAATGTATCCTGAGTGAACTATATAAAGGAAATGATTTACTAAGGCCATATTGGTCCACTGCTTCCTCATCAATATCCCATTCCCTTTGTCACGCAGCCTCAATCGCTGCCAAAAAAAAAAAAAGAAATCTCTACAACCTCGGGCGTTTTATAGTCTTTTCATATTCTCTACCTCTCCCGTCTAGAAATATTTTCAATAATAGAGCAGAACGATTTGCCAAATGTATTCGAAGAATATTTCAAACTTCTTCTTATAAATGTTCTTGTTTTTTATTGCAGATTTTTGATTTACTTACTTTCTTGTTTACGTCAATTAGATTGTGAAAATTCGTGACTATTTTCTTGATTTTTCTTACGTGACAAAAATAATAATTATAAGAGGACTCAGCGACCCGAAGGCTCGATGCCGATACCAACAATCTCTGCTTTAATACTCCCTTCTACGAGCTACTACCCAAACTAGAATCCGATAGATCACTATTAATGTAATCCTCCCACCGACTCCTTGGTCTAAGGGCTAGATAGGTCAGTCTGCTCAGCAATAATTGTCTTTTTAGGAATCCATCCGTAACTAAACGCCACATCTTTACAGGAATATTTTACACAGTACCTTATTTTTGAATACTATAAGAAGTTGTTCATTTTTAAATTTTAACAGCGACGTTTTACTTACATAAAGAACGATTGGAAGGGTGATAGTTTCATAAATTCTAAATTTCTAAAGAAAGTAAGAAAAAATAATTTTCTTCCTTTAGCCACGCCTTCCTCTTGAGTTTCCTTCTAGCTATCGTAGAACAAATCATGAATATCTTCTCAACATGCTCAAATGCAATCCCTCCAGCATTAATATTACCAAAGTCACCTCCGTTTCTGTTATTAAACATATATTTCGTCTGTTTCAGAATTTACTTCGAGCTCTATTTCATTATATTCACCTAGGTTTCTGTACGCGGTTTTTGTCATAGACTCTATTTTATCATAATACTGTAGCTTAATTTCACCCTATCGATCACTTTGGTAGGATCAGCGCGATTTCAAATCAACGCCCCGGAAGTATTGTCAGCGATATCCTTTCTCTACAAAACTGGAGTCCCCTCTTCGTAAAAACCAATCTATTCTTAATCAAAAACCAATCAATAGTTACCGCTTCCTCCATGTGAAATAGTGTACTTCCTTGCTCCGGCTGGCTCCCATCGGCCTGGGTGCCGCTCTCGTCCGGGCCCTACGGGGTTCGTGTCGGTGGTCCCCCCAAAGCAGATAAATATATAAACCGACGGGCGTTGATGACCATGGCTGTTTTTCGCCCCTAAAACAACATCAAACAAACAGTGTACTTCCTTTCCGTACACAAATCCTCCCATGCCCAGCGAAAACTTCTTGCTGTGGCCGCAATACTTACGTTGTACCGTTAAGCGTCGTTCGTGACTGATTTTAATCCACAACCTTTATTTAAATTTCTTATGTTCCGTGCCCCTTTACGTAACTCTAAATATTTAAACTTGCGCCATGACTCCTCTGAAGTAATCTACACCCGAAGATCTGAACGGAGGATAATTTTACTATGGGGGATGAGAGTTTTACGTATTTATGACTGTTTGGAGTATTTTTGAACTTAAAAATATCCATTTTATGTCAATATACAAAACGGTTGTAGTTAGTGGTTAATCAATAAATGAAAAATAACAATTATTGTTATAAATATTCTTTTCATTGTATTCTATTTTTCAACGATGATGTGTCAATAAATAAAATCATATTTTTTTCTTATAAACAACAATAACAAATGGATTATACTTCTAATTTAAAGTGCATTATTTCTAAGCTTTGCTGAAGGGTTAAGAAATATTTTTTGCCGCCATTATTATTTTTTTTTACATTATCTCATATTCGCCCGCTCGTTATATCCCTTTGTATCAGAACGCGAAGCCGGGCCAGTTTTCTTTTTATTTTTTGTCACCCCGTCCAGCCTTTAACGAGAGCCGTGGAAGCCACAAAGAAAGGCAATTTATGAGATGTGTTCCTTCGGGGGAAAAATGTGAGATAATTTTTGAAAAATGATTAAAAAAAAAGGAGAGAAAAAAACTGAAACGCCTGTAGAGCGTAGATAAGAAAAAGTGTCTGACTTTGAGTTTTCGTGCTCGCGTTGTCCCTTCCATCTACTGATCATCTCACGACGTGCTTGTAAAACCTACAACTTTTTTTCCTCATTTGAGGAACGGCTAGGGTGGATTTATAGATACCGTTGATATTAAATTATTTTTACTGGTTCTTAAATATTTTTAATAAATTATAGTTTTAAAAAGTATATAACCTAGTACACAACTTTTTTATAAATACATGGCTATGTTTCTACTCTTAAATTTATCTGGAATATATTTATTGATATTTGGGAAGCCAGAGTCTCATTTAGGATGAGTACTCAAATTATTATTTATATGCCTTTATCTTAATTGCGTTCCTCTCCAAAGGTCTGCTATTGTGTTTACCAATTTACTCATCTATTATACCTTCAATATATTATTTATAAATAAATAGTGCATCTGGGGTATGTAAGCACCAAATGAATTACAATAAGGATCGTTTATTTATTCAATTTCAACAAGGTTAATGATTCAGATTTTAATATATATTAAAAGGATTGCCATAAAATACATTACAGGAAATAAATTAAACTTATCTGTGGACAGGGGTAGATTGTGTTACAGGTCGGTCTTCTTCCTTGACATCTCTTCCCGCGTCGGTCGGCCGCTCTTCTCTCTCGGGGTACCCGTCCTTCTTCTCTTCGGCCTCGTCTCCCGAGTACCTTCCTGCTCCGCCTTCGTCTCAAGAGCACCTTCCTTCTCTGCGTCTATCTCCTGAGTGCCTTCTTCAGCCTCGTTTTTCAAGAGTTTTCTTCTCTCCCCCTCTCCTTCCTTCTCCACTATCATGGACCATAAAACTCCACAAGGGACCCAAAAGGTCTGTTCTTTGTCCCAAATATATTCCCTTTCATAACACATTTTCCTCGCTTCCGCATCCCTTTCATGGTGACGCCCGCATCAGTAGATAGCAAAATTTTTGAAATAAATTTTTATGATTGTATTTCGTTTTAATTAAAAAACTTAGTCGAAATAAAATCATTCTATATAGATTAATGATTTTTGAAACGAATTAGTTTGATCATATTTTTTTTCTAAAATTTTCTGCTTTGCCGTGCAAACCTAGGACAAGTAATGTGTTAAGATAGTTATAAGTTTTTGCAACTGATAATGCGAGGAAAAATTAATGAAGAACAATCGTAGGAAGGAGATTACACTTATGGCTGCGAAAAAATGAGAGCATGATTCCAGTGCTCCGCAATACACCTTTTCAAATCTACCTTATCTAAAAATCCGTTTATATTTTTGATAATTTATAGTTATGATAATTGCCGACCTTCGGAACGTAGGCGGCACTTGAAAATAATTGTTACTTTTGTTTCAAGAGATTAGCATTAAAAGTGGGAAATCACCTTAAAATTAAAGTTGTGTACTAGGTTATATCCTTTTTTATAGTGACCATTTGAATGTAAATATTTATTGACAAACAAACATAATAGTCCAGGATCCATGGTCCATTTTTGCACTCGAGTACTATCAAGCTGAAGCTTAGTGAATAGCTTCGTTTCGATGAGACGCATAACAATTTTTTGTGCGAAAATTCTCGATTGTGGTAGCTAACAGAGGTAGGAAGGATAAAATATGTTGAATTGATGATTCTCAAAAATTTATTTCTAGCTGTTTTTTTTTTTTTTGTTAAATCTCAAGATAATTATCTAAATTATTAGAAAAAAATATTTGTCCTACAAAATGTATGGTTTGATCAAAGAGTCCCCTCCTTCCAATATGTATCGATAACGACGTCATTTAAAATTATTACTACCAGCTGGTTTTTTAACCGTTATCATCATGTATTTTTAATCATTATCAATACATGTTGGAGGGAGGGGACTCTTTGATCAAACCATACATTTTGTAGGACAAATATTTTTCCAAATAATTTAGATAATCATCTTGAGATTCAACTACAAAAAAAAACAGTAAGTAATAAATTTTTGAGAATCATCAAATCGACATATTTTATCCTTGCTACCTCTGTTAGCTACCACAATCGAGAATTATCGCTCAGGAAATTGTTGGGCGTCTTATCGAAACGAAGCTATTCGCGAAGATTCTGCTCGATAGTAATCAAGTGCAAAAATGGACCGTGGATCCTGAACTATTATGTTTGTTTGTCAATAAATATTTACATTCAAATGGTCATTAAAGAAATATTGTTTTCCCACTTTTAATGCTAATCTTCTGAAATTGCTGGAGGTCGGCAATTATCAAAACTATTGGATTTTTAGATAAGGTAGATTTGAAGAGGTGTATTGCGGAGCACTGGAACCATGCTCTCATTTTTCAATGTTTTCAATTTTAAAGTTTTTCATAAAATTAAAATCACAAGAAAAAATTAAAATATGATGTAATATAAACATAAGAAACGCAATTTTCTTATTCTAACGTATGATATTGATATAATTTACAAAAAAAAAGTTATAATAATAATAATAACATTAATAATAATAACAACAACAATAATTGTGAGAGGGCAACTGAATTGAACGGAGAGGATTGCTGAGGACACCGAAGTTGGGCAAGGAACGGCGGAGTTCTGTCACATCCATTTGTTATCGGACACAATCAGCATTCTATCATGGTTCGGGCTCTACAACAGAACAGCAGTTCATTTCGCTGCATCTTCGCTTACACCGTTACGACTTAGAGCATTTAAATGCTGTTAACTCAATTTAAATAATGTTATACCATAAAAAATGCATTATTTTCAAGTAATGTACAAATAAAATATTAGCGCTTAAACTAGGTGATTTCTTGGCATTGTACGAATATATAATAATACGAAAATATAAATGGTTTAAAGGAGAGAAAATTATGCGTGCTAATTATAATAGTAATAACCATGTTTAAATAAATGAAGTTTAGATTATATCAAATTAGTTTTAAATTCTTGAATAACAAATGACTAAAAACACCATAGACTAGCAATTCACTTCTTATTTTTATAGAATTAACTTGAACTTATAGAAAAATGAACACTACTAAATAATCTTTTTATCTTACTTATATTATAAATGTGAAAGTTTGTATGTTTGTCTCTCTTTCACGCAAAAACTACTGAACGGATTTGGATGAAACTTTACAGTAATATAGGCTATACATCAGAATAACAGATAGGCTATAGCAAGCGCGGATTTAGGGGAGGGTGCAAGGGGGCATGTGCGCCCCCGACAGTTTTTTTTGGTACTGTGGATAATCCATTATTGTACATAATTACAGGCAAATCGTATGATCATAATTGTTAAAATAACAGAAAGAACCAGAGTGAAACTATTTGTTTTGATATCCTACTAATCTTACTAATATTATAAATGTGAAAGTTAGTTAGTTCATTTAACGTCACTTTATGCTGCTATGGCTAATCGGACGATGCTCGGACAGTGGGAGCTCTTAATTTTGCCTATCCATGTTTAATTAGGATAGGGATTTTTAACGAGTACCTGACATCGTACAGGCTCGGGACCCCCGTTTAACGTCCCTTCCGAAGGACGGCGTAACTAAGGATTTTTTAATCCCTTAAAAAAATCCTAGGGCCACCTGCCGGGTTACGAACCCGCGATCTTGGGCTTAGTAGTTTGTTACGCTAACCACTAGACCACAGGTGACCTTGAATGTGAAAGTTTGTATGTTTGTCCCTCTTTCACGCAAAAATTACTGAACGGATTTGGATGAAACTTTTTGTTTTGATATCCTACTAATCTTATATTATAATCTAAAATATATATTATATGTATATATTATATTATATACTATAAAATATTATTATTAAATTATAATTAAAATGATCTTTCACGAAACTTTATGTGGCAGACCAAATTCCATATGAGCTTATGCCCGCGGGCCATAACCAGATATATGGTTAAATGTGAATGGGGTAGCTGAAATCAGGATGTGTAAGATGAATTATTATAAATAATAGCTACGGATAGAACCAGTGGTGTACACAAACCCTTCTGAGGCTCACCCTGCCTCTATGAAGTGGGTATCATTTAATTATTTATTAATGGAAAACCTAGCGGTTGAGCGAGATATCGGAGAAAAAACTTAACTTCGTTTGTAGCCCTAGGAACAGTCTCTACCATATTATCTCTATTCATTATACATCAATTTATTCAGGCTAAGGCTAATCTGAAGATGTTACGATGGGAATCATAAATGTTTCCTATACGGGTAAAACTAGGGAAGGAGTATCTGAGTACATTGCGGAACCCCATTTTACGTCCCTTCTGAAGGAGGACATATTCAAGGAATTTGAACTCCCTTTTAAAAATCCTACAGTCACCTGCCGGCCTTCGAACCCTCAATCTCGGGCATAGTAGATTGGTATGCTAACCAATACACAACTTGTTACCCCTAACTTTTACTAATCCCACGATTCTTCATTGGTTGGTTTGTAGCCCAATTTCAGTTTTGTGCAACAGTTATTCACTTTTCGTACACAAACACTTTCAATAAAACTTCTTTTTAGAAAAAAACAACACTTTCAAGAAACCAAATTTATTCATTAAAATAATCATTAATATTTGTTTTTAAACTTTGAATTATACAGCATAAATAAATAAATTACCGAACCTCAGGACAATTATTGTAATTGTCAAGGAACTTTGATTATGAATATTTGTTATCTTTCCTGCATCTCATTCTTGGTAGTAATTAATGCTTCCTATGGAGCTACAGTTACTGTACTATCTTCTTGGCTTCTAAAGTAAATTCTACGTAGAGCAATCGAGCAGTTTCCTGTTGTTAAGTCAACTACAATGGTTTTAAGCTAACTCGAGATGTAATTCTAGGTAGTAAATATTTTCTGTTACACCGACTTGAGCATAACAAATAAGGTTATTGCGCAAGAGGGTATAGCAATGCAATTCAGAACAAAATTTTATAAATAGTTATTCAAGCATTAATTTATTTTCAACTATTCATCGATTCGAATTTCAACTATATTTATAGGGTTACCAGTGGTATAGTGGCTAGCATAATAACCTTAAGATAACACAAGATCCCGATCCGTGGCCTTAGGATTTTTAACAGGAGTAAAAAATCTCAGGTTAAGCCATCCTTCGAAAGGGATCTAGTCTTTGCGGCGTCAGGTACTCATTAAAGATCCTTATCCTAATTATGCCTGGATAGGGAAAATTTAGGACTCCCATTGCATCATTAGGTTAGCCATAGCAATACAAAGTGGCTTCAAATAAATAAAACCTAAATTTATACGATCAGATAATAAATATTTAAGATAAGGAATTCGGTTTGATAACCATCAGATATTTTATTATTGAACTTTTTGGAATTCATAAGCTATTATGCCGCACTAGTATTTCAAAAGTGACACAAATAAAAAGGCTATATTTTTCGAAAAACGAAAAAACTATTAGCGAGCTTGGAATAGGCTACTGAATGAGCAAAATACGGTTATAAGAACTAGGCCACTCAGGCTGGTAGCAAGACCCTCTGGTGAGGGGGTTCAAGAGATATGAGAGAGGGTGTCCAAGACTCCACCTTTGGAAAAGGGCTCTCTGGAAGGACTCAGAGGAAGCAGGAGTCGGAGATTGACTTCTCGAAGAAAGATCAACGGTGGTAACTAAAGATGGGGACACAGATACGGCCAGAACGGGGGAAAGACATACCTCTCCAAGAACTCTAAATGCACCCCTATTTTACCAGATAAGTTTTAATTTAAGTTCTGTATGTATTTTATGGCAATCTTATATTACATCTGAATCATTATTGCTCATGTCAAAACGTGTATAACATTCCAAAAAAGAAATCGTATTAATAAACTATATTCATTATAAATATTCAGGTGCTTTCTTAATCCAGATGCACTATATATTTATGAATAGTATTGATGATTTAATTAAGGTATTGAGTTGATTGATTAGTAAATTTGTAAACACACAACCAACCTATGGAAAAGAATTCACTTTATTATAAAGTTAGAAAATTAAAATATGAAATAATAATTTGAATTGAAACAATATTGTTTTGTGGTATCTTTATCAAAATTATTTTTGAGGACTAAATAAATATAATTGTTTGAAACATATCTGAAACCCTAAAACATAGCAATAAATACTGATGCGACATAAATTAATTCTTATTTTTGTAGATGGTTAAGTTTAAATTTTTATAAATAAATTTTATATTAACATTTATGTAGTTCTGCGAAGCTATTTTTAGGTCCATCCGAATTCGATTATTCAAAAGTTTTCTATTAAGTAAAGATTAGTATTTTAAACGTATGTAGTCAGTTTCTGTAGAAATTATTCTTAGACGCTGTCGCCAAAGTTCAACTTTAATTTACTTATTCAACAGGCAATAAAGCTTTTGTACTAGTTCGTTGATTGATAGTCCCAACTTGCTAAAATAATAAGCGAAGATAATGCCTTGAGGAAACACGGCTGTTGTATCTTTATCAGTATCTGTATCAGGGCCATCCATGATGGATGGTGCGAGTGATTTATCTTCTGCCAATCCTGTCCTCCCATCCTCGCTCCCTTCCCTTCGTCCATCTGCTTCATGATGCTTGTCATTGCTTCCCCGATAGCTTATCCCGCATTGGAGCACTTATCTTGGCATATTTCATTTCGGTCGTGTTTTCTATCGATTGTGTTTAGGCTAGATGTCTCAAAATTCAATGGAAAATATTCATAGATTATTTCATTTAAAACACATTATCATAATTTTTGGAGGGATGATTTTCTTATTGTAAATCCTTAGTTACTTCATCAAATCAATATATAATCTATTATCAGCCATAGATCAACCCGATGGGAACTTGAGAACGTCTTGTGGCTCTCCCAGCTTATGTAAAGTGGATTCCCTAAATTGGAGAAAATCTGATGGTTGAGTAGTCCAAATCGTTTCCCTTCACAATCGCTGGCTTAGTCTCCACCATGTACAGACCCCAAGAATGTTCATGGGGTTATTTACAGAAAAACTCGAATGATATTTCAAAGTTAAAATAATAAGAATTTAGGGGGTCGTTTAAATTGGTAGCTAAAATTGGTGGAATGTTTACATGATTCGACTGATGAAACAGCGAAATCCCAACTCGAGCAAGGGCATGGAGTTTATACAAAAATAAATTTAAGTAATACCTTAATACCCTTGAACGAGTCTGGGGTTCAGTAAATGTTGATATTGAACTTGATCACGCTCAACCACCAGATTTCCTCCCCTTATTTTTGGTACCTACTTTATAGAAGGGTAAGCCCCAGGAGGATCCTGGATCCCAAATAATGCATCACTGGCCGCTAAAAAATTAAATAAAAGTCTAGCCTGCAGCGGGATTTGAACCCAAGATCCAAAACTTCAGGTTTAGAACTGGGCTGTAACGAAGAGAAATAAGGCTTTGTCTTTTTAGACGAAAAATGTAAAAACGTCTCATATTATAGGTTATAGTAGGTATTGCCTTTCTCAAAAAACTTGCTTGGATCGTTCAGTGTCTTAATTCGTAAAATTGGTGGTCAAACTGTACTAGAATTAAGTTTAAATGTTTAGCTAATAATAAAAAGAATTTAGCATAACCTAAATATAAATCATCATATGTTACTTACTAATATTTCAAATATAAAATTAAAAAGTCTAAAAAAAAGGTTATGTTTACTGACTAATCAAAATTCACTTCAGACGTTCTGAAATTGCTATGAACGGATATAGCGAATGGAGCATGCCAACGTTGTGCAAGAGTCGAATGAGATCGCCCTTGAAGATCCAGGAGGCGGTAGAAGAGAAAGGTCGAATTGACAGTGTTACCAACGTCCATCGAAAGTACTTCCTGTACAGCAGCGAGTCCAGGTGTGTCCATCTGTTCCAAGAGAAGGTGACTAGGTACGTGAGGCCGGCCCGTCGGTGCAGGCTTGAGAAGTTTCGGGGAAGAAACAAGGACTGCACCACGTACTCCTCAAAATGGTCAGCGAGCAACGAAGCGATCAGTAACCATGCGCTTCCTACATCCAGGCCGTGCTTCAAAGAACAGTTCCTTCCAAGTGAATACCTGGAGACCCTGTCAAGCAAATCTCGGAGTTGCCACAGCAAACTCAACATGGACTTTTACCCTGACTTCAATTCGCCCAGGTTCGTACGCCCTTGCAAAATGAACAAGGAGATGAACGTAAAGATGGAAGAAGGGAACGGCAGAAAGGTTCCAGCTATAGAGATGAAGCCACAATGTGAGGCGCAATCGATGGACACCGGGCCCCCGAAGTACGCGGAGGAGTTCAAACATTTCATCAACCACTACCTGGGAGCAAAGAAGACCGAGAGGTTGGAAGGTTCTACCCTACTCATGGACACTTTGAGCCTCATCCTGTCAACAGTTTCACCTTACGTCAACAGGATGCTCCACATGCTGTGGCGGGTCAAATACCTGGCGGATAAAGCACTTCATCGTTGTATCCCCCTCAACGTTACTGTAAAGTAATTTACGAACTATCTAAAAACCTGTGGTTTTATTACGTTGTAACTGTCTGTAATTTAATTTATTAAAAGTGGTTTAAATGCTTGTCATTAAATTGTCTATTGATGATTGAACCATATGTACAACAAATAGTAACTATAAATAATCGAATGTAATTCCTAACAATTGAAATTTCATGAAGTATAAATCATTGTATGGTAAAGTACTTTGTTTTTATTAAGGTCACAAATTAATTATAAATTTTGATTTTTATGTCGTTATCTTTAATCACGTTTCTGAATTATTTCAGATAATAAATATATGAAAAATAAACGATCGAATACTATACTCATGTTTTGTGTTGCCTTCTTATGCAGCCATTTTCCATCAATCTAAGGTGCGAATTTTTTATTTGAAAAATTTAAAAAGTAAAAGGGGCCCTTGATGTACGAATTCATAGTGAACACCACCTTAAACATCCAACAAAGTGATAATGAAAAACCATGACAATGATTTTCGTATGTTTTTTCTGATGATTTCCTTCGTTCGGGGCTCGTATTTTTCCTTTCTTCCCTTGCCTCACACGAAATATTGAGTCGCTGATCATTGATTCAATAAATTTCTGTTTTGACGGACAACTAAAACACGCTCAACAGAAATAAACGCACTTGTACATCTTTAGAATTGTAAGAGAACTGACTGATCATTGGCTTGTTCGGCAAAATTTAAGCTAGTAAGTGGGACTATACATTGCGTTCTAACTGCTATTTTGGACCAGTTTGCGTATTTATTGGACACCCTATGATCAACTCACCCTCTTGGGGCTTACCCATTCTCTATTGAGTGTGTAATCTTGATTGGGAAAAACCTGGAAGTTGAGTTTGGCCTCGGGAAATCCCTTTCCTGGACAACCGTTTGCTTAGATACAGCATTGTCTCAACATGTGTAGCAGGAATAAAGGTTTTATTCTATTTTACTTATTTTATATCCCTCAATGTATTTGTTGATATTGAAGGAGTTATTTATTAAATATAATAAAAATATTATCCTCCGATTTTTATTAAGGATCTATAGTCCTGGGTTTGAAATTCAGGCATGGGCTATAATCAGCTTAGGGAGGATAGGTCAGGTTGCTCGCGGGCTCTGATATGGAAGCCCTCCCTTCATTTGCAAAAGCGACTTACTCCAGCTGGCAAAAAAACCTCCTCTTGAATATTAATCGGAATTTCACCGCAACTGGTTAAAAATCAATTACTTTAAAGAACGAATGCAAATTTCATCTATAATTATTCAATCGAATTTTTAATTAATATGTCCGATTTAGAGTGGATTCGGCCAGCGAGTTGACGATAAAAACTCACTTTATAACATAATAGGCGTGCAGCGCGGTTCAATCCGCGTTAAATTGGTACCGATCCATTATGAGGAAGATAACTCTTTTAAATCAAAACGTACCTTTCATTTCATTATTGCAAATGCTTCACGACTTATCAACGTGCTAAACTAAACAACGTGTTTTCACATATTTGCATTTATTATAATGACGATAACGGTTGTCTGGAAGATCGTAATGAAGAATACAATTTGCCCTGGGGGTGCAGTCATTAATAACACTAAATAAGGTTTACTTATTTGTTATAAGTGCCGACGTTTCGGCTTACAATATAATGTAAAATCACGTTAAATAGCAGGTACATATTTCTAATGTTAGATAATTTATGAGTGGAAAGTAATAAAAATTAAAAAAAAAATATGATGTTTATGTAGAAGAAGTGTATAAGAATTAAGGATAAAAATTCTAGTATTTAAATGATGATAAATTATAAATAAATAATAATAATGAATGTAATTACAACATGTGATGGATGCCACGAGGTGAAGGGAGAAATGCGTGTGAAGAAAGGATAAGGATAAGGTTGAAAGGAAGATATAAACATTAAAATGGATACGAAAAAAAAAATGAGAAGCGGCTGAGTGAACTGTCAAGGATATTTGGCCAAATCAGTTGAATACTTGTATGTCTCCCCAGTTTTACCTTTGCAACTTTTTCTGTATTTTTCATTTTTTATATTACTTTTTACATTTTCTTTACTTTATCACCTCTTTGTTCACACATTTTGCCATTTTGTTATCCTTTTTTTTTATTATTAATATTTTGTTTTATTTTATTTTAAAATGTTTAAAAATTTTAAAACATTGGTGGGATAATCCCTTACAATGAAAATGAGTTCACATTACAACGGTACTGATTAATATGTTTTTGTTTTTGGTAAAATTAAAAAAACCAACAGAAAAGAGAATTCATAGGATTCACTTAAGACAAAATTTATGTATAACATAATACAAAATGCAGATTATTTATAATAGTATGTGTTTTGTTCGTTTGTGTCTGTATTTTTGTGTTATTGTTTTTGTATAATTTCCTATTTCTTGTATGAGTGTGTTGTCTGAAAGTTGGCATGAAGAATCTGAGGGTTTGTTGGTGTATGAATTTTTGTATTGTTGGGATGTCCAGTTCTTTGTGCATTTTGGTGATTTTAGTATATATTGGATAGTTTTTTATGATTCTTAGACATTTGTTTTGGAAGACCTGTATTTTGTTAATAGATCTGTATTTTGTTAATTTTTATTTATCCTTACATATTTTTAATTAAAGTTATATTTCCGCACTTGTATGTACTCTATATATTATTTTATAATTATTAGTACCGCAATGTTCTTCAGTTATTCTTCTGTTCTTAGCCCTGAAAATGACCTGCAATCTTGACCGAAACATCGGCACTTATAATAAAAAAAGTTAACCTTATTTAGTGTTATTAATGACTGCACCCCCAGACAAATTGTATCCTGAATATATTGTATAATTTCTATTTCCTTTCCAACTACGTCCAATGATCAATTAGTGATATCAATCGATAAAAATAAGATTTGTTTACTCTGTTATGATTGATACCATTACACAGAAATTATGTAAATATAAAATCGAGAGAGTATCATTCCACAGGCCCTGATTTGGCTGATTGAGATAATTAAGGGGAAAATAATTCTGTCCAACAAACCAAGTAAGCAATGTTGTACGATTTCGAAGTTTGTTCTTTTTATCATATTTTCACGTGTTTTTTTTTTATTAAAATAAATATTTGAGTTACTCTGATTTCTTATACTTCTTAATTAAAATGATTTTTTCATTGCTTTAAATTATAATGAAAGTTTTTTTTTTGTTTGCATTGTCATTAATGTGATGATGGGTCAAAACATTTTTAAACATAATATTATATTTTAAGTGATCAATTTCACCTTTGCAATTTCTCTAGTGTTAGTTATCAAATAAAAATGAGAAATAAAAGTTTTTCGAATTTTACAGAGAATCAAAAATTTAAGAAATGATGAGAAAATGAAATAAGAATGTTTAGATTTAAGTGAGTGATTGGTCAAAAAGGTTCAACATAGTCGGTTAATAAAAGGTTAACTTTAATATCTCATTGCAGATACTTCCAATCAAGTGGGTGATGTGATAGTGAAAAATGGACATCATTCTAGCAATTTACACACAATTTCAACCATCTAACCTAAAACCTAGATTTCAAGTTTCAAATTTAAAAAACGCTGCCCTGAAAAGTAGGCAAAGTCGAGTTAACCACTTATTCACCGGGACTGTAGATACATTGCTTGTGTTTGTTCACAAAGTTTATACTAAGTTTTTTATTGTTATTTAGTCAAAGTATATTTAGGAGACGTGTCGATTTTATTCTTGCATGTGTGCTAATAATGTAAACAAATGTTTTTCGTGAATTCACTGTAAAGAGTTAAGGTCATTATGTTTTAGCATTTGGTTATTTAGAAATAGAAAAATAATTTTATTCTGGGACCAATCCCTTAAGAATAACAACATTGAACAGAGTTAATAGAAATATTTCTGGCCAATCGGCTACATTATTGGAATACTACAATTAGATATGAACTAAAACGTATGTTCTCATAGAGGAAAAAATATATAAAACAAAAATATTAAACTAATAATATTCAATTATTCAATTCAGTTCAATATTGTTATTCTTAAGGGATTGGTCCCAGAATAAAATTATTTTTCTATTTCTAAATAACCAAATGCTAAAACATAATGACCTTAACTCTTTACAGTGAATTCACGAAAAACATTTGTTTATATTATTAGCACACATGCATGAATAAAATCGACACGTCTCCTAAATATACTTTGACTAAATAACAATAAAAAACTTACTCTAAACTTTGTGAACAAATACAAGCAATTTATCTACGAACCATGGATCGTTCAATTTTTTTTTAAAATTAAAACTATAATTATAAAATCTAAAACTAGAGCATTTTTACAAGAATATTATATCATAAGAATTTTTCTTTTTCTCCATATATTTTAATTTTAGTTGACCTAAAAACATAAATAATCAATTAGCTTAGCCAAAAAAAACTTATAACTTTAATAGAATAAAATTTACCATTGTAAGTCGATATGTCTTCATCTGTAATGACGGAGGCATATCTTTTCGGGAGAAAGATTCGTATTTTCCCCTCGTCGACTTCTGTGTTTTCGATAATCGCTTCTATTCCTACTCCAAATTCTGTCTCCCTTTTTGTTAATTTATGGATTTTATAGGTTTGACCTATAGTTAGTTCCCCGATGTTTTTATAAATTGGTTTGCATTCGTTCAATTTTTTCAAGAGAGACGTCTAAAGAAATAATTTTGCTTGAGACATATCATGATACTTATACTATAAAGACAGATGCAAATTAAAAAAAAACTTACTTACTATGTTTACGAGGAGAGCTGAAGCCAAAGAATGGATGACACTAGTCGATCCGAGGGTCTTATTTACAAGAAACTGTATTTTTTTTTTATTCTTTCTCTATTTTAGATTTTATAAGCACTAAAATTAATTTCATATACGAACATTGCATTGACCTCGAGCTAGCACGGGTCAGTTGCAACGATAAGATTAAACGGATATAAATTTTAATGAATATTATCTAGATATAATAATTAATATAGAAGATAATAGATGATTTGCAGTATGCGTTATCTGTTTGAAAGGACGCCGCCCGACATGAAACAGTGCCGAATGATTGCATTGTGTAATTTTTACATATATAAAAGGAGACTGACCGTGCAAAGAAATTACTGCCTTACAGGTCACTGCAGCTACATCTCTCCATAAGGTGATTATCATTTTAAATTATGTTGCTTCTAAATTATGGTCTAGCTAATAACGAACCACTTTACAGATGTGTGATTACTTAATATTTTAATATCCCAGCCTTTGTGACCCTAAATAGTATGCCAACAGACCAATCATCTGCCAATGTAGCCATATGCCAGGTTTGTGCTTTCAATCTCGACAGATTTGAGCACCTAAGAGCCGTGCTAACAGCCGGTCATCATCTCCTTTCGAGAAATGAAGTAGTTGGTATGGCATAGAATGATACATGTTCACCTTTGTACAAAAAATATGTAAAAAGATATTACTGTAAGCTATGTTTTTCAAAAAAACTTCTTTGTATTTTAGATGAGCTCATTTATAGAATTTCATAGATTAGTTGAAGGATTCTATGAAATTCTTAGGATAGAAAGAGGGAGAGCCACTCTCAAGAAAGATGCATTTATGTTTATATCATCAAATATCATCAGCTAAAAGATACAAAGTTAGCAAATGAATTTTTAAAATCAAATTTATAGTTCCATGAATCTGTTTTGCTAATTCACTACATATAAACCTTAGTGAATTCTTAGCACATTTGTCTATTTAATTTTCAATCTTCCATGTGATCCCCTTTCAACGTAACTCCTGTTTTTGGTTGTATAGAAACTATTTCAATGTATGCTACGATTTAAAGTCAACGGAAATATAATCAGTTCTAAATATTTAAGAAAAAAATAATCCACTTCTGTAAAAGTTAATTGACTAAACATGACTCGAAAAAGCTTGGACGCGTTAGAAACGAGAGTTCTTAGAGTTTTTTTGAGAGAAACAAAACTAAGACAGTTTATGTGAAGGAAAGAAAATTGAAAAAAGGAAAGACAACAAGAAGAGGGGGCTACAGCCCTAATTAGTGACACCCAACGACTTGCAGCTCTCTTACATTTTCTTCTAAATGCCAGATCCGCTTTAAAAAAATAAAATAGTGTCACTTCTAATTTTGTAAAGGGTCTCTATTTACAATTACTATGGCATTTTTCTCTTGGACGTTTTCTCCTATCACAAACTCTTATTAAAGTTTTATTTCTTAATCTTCAATTCCTTAGCCTTCATTCCTTCAATTAATTTTTGATTAAACAGATTTTAAATTAAGAAATTAAAAAAAAATGATACAGTTGAATAAATCATTTGTTTAAAGATAGACGTACGCTAATTAGGTATATAACTGATACCATTAATCTAGGAAATAGAGATTTTATCTAGTAGTGTATTAGTGTATTCCTGATTTTCGAAATGTTGCATGCGCTGGCCATACGCCTTGACCCACAAGGAGGCTACAAACATTATTTTTTCTTATGGTGTTAAACATTATTTATATATTTTATCATTTTAACGTATTAGTAATGTAGTTCTGCTGTTGTAATGTAGACTTTTTATTAGTTTATTTTGAATTATTTTCTGGTTTTAGAGAGATTATTGTGTTTTTTGGAATTATTCTATTGCATTCTTCTAGTAATTATTTTGCGTTTCTTTTTGAGTTTTGGCTTTTCTCTCTCTCTCTCTCTCTCTCTCTCTCTGAGTCTCTCTTGCTCACTCACTCTCTCAAAAGAGAGAGAGAGATTTGACTGTGCAATATTTAACGTAATACATTTAATATCTAAAACATGATAAATGCACTATTAATGTCTGTATAATATAGAAAGTGAAAAATAGTGAAAATATACGGTAAATAATTAGGATCGACATCAACTATCTAAAACCTAAATACTTCTAAAGTTCTATAAGGATAAATTATTTTAAATTATCTTTCATCGCTAATCTAAATCATTCTATAAGTTATATTTTATATAATTTTATTTTATGGCGATTATTTAAATATTTTTATTTTGAAGAGAAAATATTTAAATAAATCAATCTATCTATGCTTCAGAATACCTTTGGGTGTTTTTTTCTCGTTAAATTTCTTCGTTAAATAGCCCAGGTCTCTTTTTTTGTTATTATTAACAAAGTTACCTTAGACATCATGCCATCTGATTAGATTTTCGATCCTGACTTATCCCTCTAGCCCTAGCAAAAGGTTCGAACGAGATTGGTCTGGAGAGTTACGACGATTGGACTCCGGGATTAACTTTCAAGTCTCGCTTTTGCTTCTATTGCCGTCTGGTTTGAAGCTGTTTGTAGATTGTGTGTATATTTCTGATTTTAGAAAAAAATACTAATATTAAACTTATTTACAAATGACTAACATTTGTTCGAGAAAACAATATAATATTAATAGTACAAACACTAAAATATCTCGAAAGTTAAATAATAATTGTGACTGATTTGACAACCGATTCACTTAATTTTAATTTAATATTAACTTATTTTTTCCTCACTCAAATAGAAAAATGAAAATAAACAAAAACAAAGTGTATCTCTACAACCCATAAAGGATCTAATGTTTCTAAAACAACGGTTGTGCAGGGAAAAGACAACAAAAATCGAGCTAAACAAGATTTTCCTCTAATTAAGGGTGCCAACTTTGTAGAGATTGGATGAAACCAGAAGCAGATCCCTCTGGGGTCAAAAATATATGTTAATAGATTAAATAATTTACCATTCCCTGCCGGATTAAAAAACACAACAACTCGATGCTGGACAACAAAGCTACCCCCTCTCCCTGAAATAAAATAACATATTTCATATATAAATTTACAAATGTAACCCTTTAGGAGAGACCTGCAGTGTAGTGGTTTGCCCACTATGTCCAAGATCACGGCTTCGTATCCTGGTAGGTGGATCTAAGATTTTTTTTAAATTTTTTACAGGGAGTAAAGAAACCTTGTTTATGCCGTCCTTCGGAAGGCGTATAATACGGGGGTCCCTAGGCTGAACAATATCAAGTATTTCTTTAAAATCTCTATCCTAATTAACCTGGATAGGCAAAATTTAGGCCTCCCAGTATAACAACGTCCGTATAGCTGTAGCAGCATAAAGTGACGTTAAATAAACAAATTCCAAAAAGAAAACCCTCGTAAAGAAGAAAAAATACAAAAAACATTAATCATAGAATATTATAGATATTTAAAGTTCCATAAAAAGTTCGAATAAATACGTGATTCACATATTAATTGGCGGCTCGAGGATTTTTATATTTTTGAACATGAACATTTTATAACAAAAATAGAATTTATTTACTTTTATTAAATTTATTTATTTAAAAGATGCAACAGTAAACCATAACTTGTGAAGATTCTGAAAGTGAATAGGTAACATACAAAAGAGGTAAGAAAATAAAATGTACATGATTGAAGGGATGGCATAAAATAACGCCATACAATCCGATGATAAAAGATACACGAATAAATGTGTCATTGATTGGTGCGTATCGCATTCGTGATAATGACATTGGCGTAGAACCCATGTTGGTTTATTGACAATATTGCGAGGCGTAACGACCTGTTTTGATTGCTCTTTTGGTTTATGAATTGACCTGGATTCGAGTATGTGACTGCCTTGTTTCCAGGTCATTAATGAATGATCCCTGACAATGAATTCCAACATTCCTGAATGCTAATGGTACACTGATAACGTTATTTGATCATCAATAAAACGAATAATAAGTGATATATCGATGTTTAGATATGAATAATGTTGAATTATATATCATAACATTGAGTATGCATTTTAATATCTTAACAACTGGCCTTACGTTTTTATTATTCAATTAGTCTTTAATAGCTTATAAGACTTCTTTTATTTATTAATATGTAATATAGTATAAAAATATATTAATATTTTTTTTTATATTTAATATTAATGAAAAATATATGTGGATTTATAGCTAAACTTTCTTTTGTCGAAGTTTCAAGACTATAATGTTCTCATAATCAAGTCCTACTAGTAAAAAAATAAACTTTTATTGAATTAATATTACTATTAGTAGTTTTATTATTATTATTTATAATAATAATAATAATATATATATATATATATATATATATATATATATATATATATATATATATATATATATATATATATATTTATTTATTTTTTTGGAAAAGAGAAGATTATGTTTTGGCCGGGAGTCAAATCCGGGTCGCACGCGTCTCTTGCGCGGCGCTCTAACCACTGAGCTACCAAGGCTCGCATCCAAGCCAGACAAATCCTTTCTCTTCACTGATCCTATATCCCTGTGTTCTCGCAATTTTGCGAGGTATACACGGGGAAGTATGTT
This sequence comes from Arma custos, assembly GCA_037127475.1. Lineage (NCBI taxonomy): Eukaryota > Metazoa > Arthropoda > Insecta > Hemiptera > Pentatomidae > Arma > Arma custos. The sequence continues at coordinate 92,363,936 of CM073763.1, read as the reverse complement.
TATTGAACATTACTTTAATCGGGATCTCGTTGGCTTTGATGCGAGCCGTGGTAGCTCAGTGGTTGGAGCACCGCGCAAGAGACGCGTGCGACCCGGGTTCGAATCCCGGCCAAGACATAATCTTTTCTCTTCAAAATAAAAAAAAAAAATTAAAAATAATCAAATGAGCAATAAATTACAATAAATATATATATATATATATATATATACATATTATATTATATTATTGGAATTAGATTATTAACTATTTGTAGAATTGCATTATATCTATATAAATATAACACAATAGTCTAAATATAAAAGTGACACTTGTTCGTTATCAATACGTAAATGGTACTTACTAATTGATGAGAAAATGTTTAATAGCATATCACTTAATCAAAATACCTGTTCAATGCTACCATGTATTCTGTAAATATTGTTCAATACTAAAGATTGCTGAAATGTGTGAGTTTTCAACGGTAGATATCAAGTATAATATATATATTTCTTAAAAAAATAGATACCAATACAAACTGACATATAATTAAATACATTCCCCACTCTAAATTTGAATCCCACTGTGCTTAAAACGGATATATAGTGTGGTGTTCTAAGCCTAACGAAGTCATACAAGTTAGGTGTGAATTTCAGAATTAATTGCTGTTCGTTTGCCTGAATATTTCGGTCTTTAAAGCTGTAAGCATATCTCGGTTTAAATGGTTTAGTATTTTGAAAATTTGGGTGTGTAAATTCTGTTGTGGGTGTTCGGAAAGAGCCTATTTGAGAACTAAGTTCTTTCCTGCTCAATGGTTTTTGTATTTTTTAATACTTGTGCATCTCTAGAAACCGTTCCAAATTTAAAAAATTTTACATCCTGCATCATATGAATGAGAAATAAATTATCTATTAGTATAATATAGAGTTAGTTGAAGTCAACAGTCAATTAAGCACCTTTAGAAGCATTCCAAATCGACTTATACTGTTGAAATAAATTAGAAATCATTTATAATAATGTTTCTTTAGAAACTTATTATTGATTCAAAATGTGTTAGCAATAGTTATACGATTCAAATAAAAAAAAGAGATGTGTGATATTTAATATTTGATATTAGCCTTGAGTTGTATTAAAGGTGATGGAAGTTTATCCCAACTTCAACTCAACTCCTCGACTAAGTATTAAACTATAACGCGCCTCTTGAAAGTTTCTGAACTATCCTAGAATATCTCAGATACGGGGTATCTCTAAGTGTGCAAAACTTTCTTAATTACATAGAACAATTTTTATTTTGTTTCTTTGTAAATTTTGTAATTCAATCGCAAATTGAGAAAGGTGTAACAAGAAACAAAATAAAGATTGTTAATTCATAATTCTGAAATTCACACCTAACTTGCATGACTTCGTTAAGCTTAGAAAACCACACTATATATCCGTTTTAAGCATACTGGGATTCAAATTTAGCGTGGGGAACATATATATGTATATGTGTGTTTGTATTGGTCTCTAATTTTTTAAGAAATATATATATTATACTTGATATCTACCGTTGATGACTATTTTCAGCAATCTCTAGTATTGAACAATATTTACAGAATACATGATAGCATTGAACAGGTATTTTGATTAAGTGATATGGTATTAAACATTTCTTCATCAATTAGCAAGCACCATTTATGTATTCATATCGAACAAGTGTCAATTTTATATTTAGACTATTGTGTTATATTTATATAGAGATATTGTAATTCTACAAATAATTAATTATCTAATTCCAATAATATAATATAATATGTATATATATCTATATATTTTTTTAAATTTATTGTTCATTTGATTATTTTTAATTTTTTTTTATACCATATGAATGGGTTATAGGATCCTCCTTGGGCTCACCCGGCTTCTATAAATTGGGTAAGCGAAATAAGGTGGAAATCTGGTTGTTGAGCAATGACAAATAACCTACATACACAATCTTTGTCCAAGTAACAGTACTTTACCACTTACCTGAATCCAAGACAATGGGTTGTAGTGGTACAGGATTTTTTTTAATAACCAAAAAATCAACAAAAACCTAATCCTAGTAAGAAAACAAGAGATTTTAATATAGCTCTTTATTTGAAAAATATTACCGTAGGTGCCAAATAGAGAATATAACTTATCCACTGAAAATAGTGAAAAAAAAGAGGGAAAGGAATACCCTCCCCCGAGCAGGGCGATGAAAAGGGCTTTGTTATTTCCTGACTCATCCTTTGAAAAATCTTACCCGTTGGAGAAAATCCCTTCCAGTGCTCGAGTAGATTTCCCTAACCTCGACGTATTCTCTATTTTCTGCACCCGCGCCTCCCCCTTTGTCATATTTAGTTAGGAAACTAAGGAATTTCAAAACTATTACATTGGCATTATTATCGAATTCATGTACGAATGATTCAATATATTTGTTTTAATTTTAAAATTTAAATATAATTGATGTGCAAGTACACCATTTTCATTCAATAATAAAGAGAAGCTATCGCACTCTTCATCGCTAGTTTTAAGGTACCGTTTTTAAAAACATATATGTATATTTATGATACATAATTATTCTCTTAAATTGTGAGGGCCAATATTAATTCCATTCATCAGGTGTTTCTTCAGGTTTCGACCTTGCAGTTTAATTTTTTGTAGCGTTTCGCTTGCCATACTGCAAACTTCCTGAGGGCTTAATATATCTACATAAAACCTATAAATACCAAACGGGAAAAAACATTTTCAGTCTTAGATTAAGAACTGATAAATCTTGCAGTATGGCCGGCAAAACGTTGGCAAAGAATTTGACTACATGGTCGAAACCAAAAGAAACGCCTTTCGGATGGATCAAAATTTTACATATAGCTGTAGGTTCGTACCATTAAGCTCTAAGAGCAGAAAAATATAAATATTTTCTTTTTTTGTTAAATTTTAATTTGCCCGGGATTTTTAAGGTCTCGAATCCCTTTAGATTAATTTTTTTTATGTTAAAATGGAAAAAAAATCTCACTATCCTTTACGTTGTTTCGAAACTTAATATAGCTTCGGAATGAATCAGTCTATGAAGCATGATAAAACAATGATTGTTTCATTATTTAACGTCACTTTATGGAACTATATCTATTCCGGCGATACACCTGTTGGCATTTTAAGTGTTGCCTATCCAGGTGCAACTAGTAAAGGGGTCTTTACCGATTGCACATCACATGAACTCTGAACTGCTATTTAACGTCTCCTCCGAATTAGGGCATAACTAGGGGCTAAAAAAATAATTGCAGGAACTAGAGCTAAATGTAGTTAAACAGAATTTTTCATTGAGCAACCATGGATTCCCACCTCCACCTTTGTAAATCCTTCCTTTTTTTGTAAACAAGTTGGCACTGGTGCAGCGCTAACATGGATTAAGCATCCGCAATCTTATTTAAGCCCGTCCTTATAAATGTAGTCAACTATACTCCTAGGTTTTTCACCTTATAGAATAGTGCTTCAATAACGAATTGTATTGATTGTATTAACAACAACGTTTACTGATGTGTGCATTTATCGTTGCTCTGAAAAATACAAAATAGTTTCTTGGAAACAAATCCAAACACGCAAGATAGGAACAACACAATTTAAAATTCTTAGAGGCATTGTAAATGTTTTTTTGTTTGTTTGGAAATACAAGACTCTCAACATTTGAACATGCCAACAATAAAATATAGCATTACATTCAAAAGCGTAATAATTAATTTTACAATTCGAATAAACTACTACTGCTGAATTATAATTTTTATTTGCTTAGATGATTTTACGGCCTGTTTCTGATAAATAAAACCAAATTACTAATATTTTAATCAATTCTAATTAGTTAATTATGTAAAGTCCCTAGTTTATAATATTTGGTTATATCACGAGATTAAAAAGCTATCCTTGTTGTTGAATAGTTATGCAATTGATACTAGTAATAACTTAAATTATCAAAAACTGGTTGAACTTTTAGTTTCTCCAAGATTTAATTTCAAATAATTAAATGTCTTGTTTTATGGAATGATTATAAATAATCTATGTATCAATGAACTTAATGGTGATAATAATGCTAAAATTGAAATAAAATATATGTAAATACAAATACAAGGTAAATTAATATAACTACATACTAATTATTAGTTCATGTAATTTTTTTATTAATTATTTTAATTTTTAAATATTTTTACTTTGAAGAGAAGAGAATTCCCCCGGCCGGGATCAAATCTAAATAAACAAATTGAAAATGTATATAATTATAGTTGGGAGTATCAATACACATGAAAACGAGACTAATGTTAATAATTTAAATTTACAAATTTGAAATTTAAAATATTCAGACAATAATCGATTTATGTTTAATGGATAATAGTTGACTGGTTAATTCTGATGATGGATTAAATTAGAATGTCAAATAATATATGGGAAACTCGTGATGGAATATAGCTATCAGAAAAGTAGCATTTACGCAAACCACATAATCAAAAAGATATGTTAACATCTGGTATCAATATATAATATATAAAAAATAAGAAGATAAATGATAAAGTATACAGTTATTCGGGAAATTCTTCCAGTAATTCAGAGCGTGGAATTTTATTCGCTTGACGGTTTCCAGTTTCTGCAGGTTATATTCCAGAGAGGGAGTGAGAGTGAGATAGTGAGAGAGAAGAGAGAGAGAGAGAGAGAGAGAGAGAGAGAGAGAGAGAGAGAGAGAGAGAGAGAGAGAAGAGAAAGAGGGGGAGAGCTATATTCCATCTCGGGTTTCCCATTCGGAACGAAGACAAAAAGAAACGGAAATATATTCACCTGCAATCTCTATGCCATCATTGAGAGCGCCCTGCAACATTGTCTCGTATGATTGCTATTGCTATATCTTCAATATGGTCTCTATCAAAAGCGTCCATCCAAGTCGAATTTGTTTTATCTTAATATTACTAAAATTTAAAAAGTATAATACAATAATATAAATAGAATATAGAAATTGATCTTGTCTAATTAGTTTACTCCATTACTAATACACAACTGCAATTTGGAATTAATTAAGAACTATTGTTTACATAGAAATGGGGTCTTAAAAAAAATGTAATTTTTCACCTGTTACGGTAACTAACGTGACTCTTTTTTTGTAATTTCTATTTAATTAAAAAAAATGGTAGCTCACCTTAATTTTTTTTCTGGGATTATAGGAGCCACAACAGTTAATCTCTGCAAACGACAACTTGATTAGCCTCTAGGACATTGAATAGGAATGTCACAGAAAATAAAACATGTTTTTAATGGATAGTCCAAGGGAACAGATGCCTGAAACTGTTGCAAGTATCTTTTCCTTTCAAAATTATAGATAAACAGAGGTGGAAAGTCAAACTAACTTGATCGCTCCCAGCACTCCGAATCAAGAAATTATGTGCTGTAACTAATTGGACATGTGGAACATTTTTTCTAAGTAAATATAACCTCAACCTTGAAGCAGGCTTGCTCCTTTTAAATACTAGAGAAATGATGACAGGTAAAATTTAAAAGAAAGTTTTACCCCGAAAAATAAATTAGAGATAGTCACTAAGGGGACACCGTTATGACATCAGCTTGAAGCACAGTAATCGGAGCTCATGATATTTATGTTTCAGATATGTTTTTTTTTTTTTTTTTTTTCTTAGCCCCTATAAGTTCGAAGATTTCTAATCTGGATTTGGATTAGGTTGGAGAGGAATCTCTTTTACTGTACTGCGCACATTTTAAGAGGAGGATGAGAAAACGGAAGGTTCTAATTTCTTTCTTCAGATATGTATATTATCTATCAAGTTTAGTTGTTCGGAAATAAACATTATTAACAGGAAATGGAGGTGCTGAGGCGATGAAAATGAAAGTGACAATGTGTTTAGTTTGAACAATACTTTCTTGCCTAATTAATGTCAATAATTTTTGGTGGTTAATCCAATAATTACTCAAACGGTATCAAAGTATGCAAATAAGTTTTAGTCTCTTTAAGATGGCACTATTTTATTATTATTATATTGGGTTTAAAGCCAACAATGGACCACGCGTATATTATTTCTAGACTCCTTTAATTTCCGCCGATATCTTATTTCATCCCCGCCCTCTTCCTCCGCTTATCCCCGACTACTTTTTACTCTCGTACGTTTTTCTACCCTTCACAAGGACCTTTATGTTTCTCATCATATTATTATATCTGTATGTTCTTCTATCTGATACTCATTCTCTGCACTTCATCCTTTATTTGTTCTGGATACTCCAGGACTTCCTGTAGTATCGTTACTTCATCAATTATTAGTTCGTTCAACCTATCCTGGTTTATTCTGTTCATTTGTCCGTATTCTCTTCATATACAGTACATTATATATATATATATACATATATATATATATATATATATATATATATATATATATATATATATATATATATATATATATAGTGTGTGTGTCTATAAATTATAATACAAAATTCTCGTGTTTGTTCTGTTCCCTTATGTATCCCCATTGTTATTATAATTTTGCTTTATACTCTTTGAACTTTTGTCCTTCTCTTAATAATAAAACTTGAAAAATCCTCGAAAAGAGAGAGTCCTTTCTCTGAGACAACAGTGCGGCCATAATGAGAGGCAGTAATCAGAAGGCGGTGCATTAGGGCCAGTTCAATGAGTTGATGCATTAGAGAGTTTCTCCTTTGTCAATGATCTCTCTTCCCTCCCCCGCTATCTTGAGATCTCTTTGTCTCACCTTCCTTTATAATTCTCTCCTCGTCTTTTCTTTGATATTCCGCTACCTGCTTCACCTTTGACGTTCATAATTATATGGAAGATAGGGTTTTTTGTTGGTTTGTTTTTGTATGTAAGGATATTCTGCTAATGAATATGTGACATAACAATGCTAAGTGGTGTCTTAAGGTATATATAATTATATTATGGAATAAAGCATAAATGGCATACTATCTAACTCTATTTAAGATGCTTGAATTACCAAAATATAAAAAAGATTTTTTTAATTTCCTCTTTAATTTATTGACTAAGGGCTTTTTGTTTGATTTTTATCCACTCATGCCTTGAAAAATATTACATATATCTTTTGAAGTTTTATTCTTCCCAACTAAAAAAAATAATTTAAAGAGAAAGTATCATCCAACCACCAGTTTAAAATCTTCCGCTCAAACCCAAATCTCCAAGTGATCTCTTAATTAATGCGATCCTCCCACCTACGCTGAGGCCTATTCCAGAGACGATACAAGTTGGCTAAGCGACTATTAATATTTTAGGAATCCGATCGTCATTGACTCCAACTTTGCAAATCCATCACATAATAACTAATCAAATGATATACTGTTTTAGCAATCCCATTGGTGTTATAGATAGAGAAAGGAATAAGTACGTACATTTAGAAAATTTGAAGTAATTAGAGTTTATGATAACTATAAGTTTGGTGTATGTATTTTTTATTTTTTATCAACTTTTTTCAATTGACCATTTCCAACTATTCTTCTGCAACATTACTTGTGAATCAGCAATTCCATTTTGGCCTTGATGGTGGTCATCATATTTTCTCTGTTTGATGTCTTACCGCATTCTGTGGTTATGATTTGCTTTGTTCGTTTATTTAATTTGCTGTTATTCTCTTTTTGTCCTGAAGATGCCCGAATTGGCGATTATCAGCTGGTATTTTTGTTTTTCTTTGTCAATTTAGAAACTTAAGGTTTTTTGTTTGGAATTTTTCAATTCGTGTCTCTAGTAGTTTATGTCTCTTATGAACATTTTTCTTCAGTATTTAAAAAATTACAGTCAAGAGGAAAGGTAGAAAATGCTTGTTATTTATTGGCCTCGGTATAGCTTAGTAGCCTCGGTAAACACTCCCAATTGGCAAAAAAAAAAAAAAAAGAATATGGAAAACTATAATTCTTCTTTATATTATATTGATGAAAAACGTATACGCTTTTTTTTTTGGACGAAATAAACTGTATTTGAAGAATGTTGTGCGGAATATTTTGTCTGTAAAATTCACGAGCCAACAGGAGAATATAGGAGATTACAAAACGCGGAAATGTAAGGCATGCTTCCTGTTAATATAATTGAAGTGATAGCGTCACGAAGATGGATGGGCTTTTAATGGATGGTGTGATAGACGAGAGAATCCCTCCGAACCGACTGCTAATCGCCTGAAGGGTAGACCAAAGCGAAAATGGAAAGGTCGCTCTAAGGTTGATGTTTGGGATTTGGTATTGGTAGAAATCTGTGAAGTTTGTTAACAACTACTGATAGCATCTGCATCGAGCCTTTGGGTTCGCTAAGCTTTTTATGATAAGTTTATTTCATAGGAATTTAATATTTAATTCCAGAAGGGATACACCATCCAGTATGCAGTCCTTTTTTTTGTTTCACCATCTTTTATTGCATTGTTTCTTTGTAATTTCGTCAGGCTAAACGTTTGTTGTTATCATTATTATTTTGTTAATCTATCATTGGTGTTATTTAACTCTACTTTATGCTGCTATACCTAATTGAACGATGAGATTGAGATTGAGAAGTAAAAAAAGTTAGATACCTATATCAAATTGAGTTCCTAGTATTTTTATTTCTCTATCATTTGTCTCATTATTATTTTATAACTAATATCTCAACGTTTTTATAAAATTATTCTACAAAAAAACAATATTCTTCGTTTTTGAATGATTTTTATCAATATTATATTTTTAATCACCTCTCCACTCTCTGTAGAACAGATGCAGAAGTTATTTTGCATTAAATTTGGAATATTCACTTTAAAAGGCCACGAGGCCATCTTCTTTTCAGACATCCCGGAGCATTATTCTTTTAAAATTTATTTATTAAAATATAAAACTGCATTTTAACATTACAACAAGTAAATATAATGAATGATGATAACGGCATGTATAAATAAATTCAGAGTATGAATATAAAATTTACTAATGACAACGTATAAGGTATATAAACCTTAATGTTAGGAAAATTCTGTTGTTCGGTCTGAACTTAAAATTACAAGATAAGGTATTTGTAATGGATGATGTTTACTTAATTTCATTATGCTTAAAAGATATTATCAAATATAAATTAAAGGTTTATTAATTTTTTTTTTATGTAACAGGGTGATGCAGTACACAGGATTCATTTGGCTCATTTTTTCGAGCCTTTTCGTTACGCTTCGTGGAGAATTTTCTGCACAAGGTTAGTGAAAAATATAAAAAAGTCTAAGTTACATAAGTATTGGTTATAGCAATAAAAATGTATTATCGACCTGTGTCCTATTACTTTTTAAGCAAACAATCATTCATGCACAATTTAACCTTCTATTCGTATATAGCGTGATGATTCGGTTTTAGATATAAGCTGGAAATAATTACCAACATGAAATGTTTACATTTGTTATCTCATTTAATTATTTATTTTTTCTAACCAATAAATTTGCAGTAATTCGTATGCATACTCTATTTATTACTGTCAAACACTAGAATTTGTTTTCAAAATATATTTAAATTAAATACTTTCTTTGGTAGAATCCTTTGCTTGAATATAAGATTCACGGTTTGACTTCAGAAATAACATGAAATGAATAAATGATATAATATGAAATAAATAATAAGTTGTTATGAAATGAATGATTAGTTGTTACATAAGAAATACTTCAAATATATATGTTACCATACATTTTTTCATCTTCCGAATTCATTTATCGATAGAAACAACACACACACACAGATATATATATATATATATATATATATATATATATATATATATATATATATATATATATATATATAGTGGTCCAATTTGAAAGTAATATTCTCTTAAAATATAGGGCCAAGTTCCATTAATGATTAATAGACGGATAAATAATGTTAAAGGTATTTATTTAAGGTGTAAATTGAAATATTTATATTTTGTAATAATAAAAATTGTCTAAGTTAATGAAAACACCTTCAGCTTTTCGAATATATAATAACCGAAGTGAAATTTCACATATTTTCTATATAATTCATGGCATGTAGAGATGAAGTATTACAGATCAGATGAAGATTAGTTTACATTCCATCAGGTGTTGGAATAGGTTAGGCAAGGTTTAAAAAATAAATTAATTCATCTCCGTTGAATAGATAAATGGAACTTGTGATAGCGTACTCAATATGGGTTAAACCAATTCAATTGAATGGCTTAGCTATTAATAGATATGCCTAATTTTTAGCTGTGATATTCATTGCCATACATTGTTTCATATAAAATAATTTTGTCTTGAAATGTAGAGCCAAATTCTAGTACTGATTAATAGGAGGATAAACATATTCAAGACATTTATTTAAGTATTAAATTAGAATATTTACTCATAATTATTTCTTACTTGATCTTTCTAAAGGCAGTTAGCCATATAAACATGTAATATTCTTAATATGGGAAAAACATTAGATTACATGTTGTATTATATTAATTGAGCCTTTTCACGACAATTGACTTTGACCTACAGACCAAGCAAACAAAATTAAAATTTTTTTGTACTTTCTAAAATATAATGTGCCTTTGCGTTTGACATTTCCAATCACAATTAGAGTTTAAGTAACTAATACACTATCGGATAGTTTACAGGTACTCAATAATTTATTTGGCTTGCAGTTTTTCTATAATTATGATCTCTTTGTGTGTCCTTAAACGCCAATGGTTTAATTTACAAAATGTTGTTACGTATAAAGTATATTTTATATAACACACTAACCCATGGATGGAGGGAATTTAGGTGCAAACTGAGATTATGCTATAATTCAAACAGTAGGTAGAAGTAGGTGATGCACCAAAAAAAAAAAATAATAAATAAAAATTAGATTGACTGTAAAACTAGGATTTAACTATTGCCATGGATAAGGTTTCAGGTTTTTAATAAAATGTGATTGAGTAAGCCGAGAGTGGCTTATTTTCAAGTAGAGGTCAATACTGGACATAAGTTGCATAATAATAACTTTTTTATAAGACGATATAAATTTTTTTTACTTTAATATATGATACTATTGCCTTAATTTTCATATATTTATTGAGCTATTGTTGTTTAGAATAAAATAAACTAGAATATATGAAATTTTGGCTTTATTAGGCTTCCAGACTATGAATATGGAAGTCTGAAAATAAGCTAATAAAGGAATGTCTTGGCATTTTCTCCCCTTTGAATAACATTTTTGTTTGTTTTGTTGATTTCAAGTTCACCGTTAGTGCTAATTCTATACTTATTAGAAACATTTTCAAAGCTCTCAATTAATTACAAACAATTCTTATCCATGACTAGCATAAGATCTATTTGGACTTAAGAGTAAAGCTTTGGGACTTCACTAAGTTATCGAATTCGTCTATTAGCTAATCCTTACAATCCAAAATCCCTTAGTGTTATCCGTAAATATAATCAAGTCTACTGCACTTACTCTGCTTACTGGACTTGTTCCTACTACTTGCTGTCACTTGACAAACAGCTCAATAGTGAGATATGATTAATGAAAGTATTTATTGTACCGCTTAAGTTCAAGTAAATTTGAAAGGATGGAAAATCATCCCTAAACCTCACACATTAACATGCTCAGGAGGTATGAAACAGATGTAAAGATACAAGATTTTCTTCAGATAAGTGCAACAAATATAAAAATTCTACTAATAATAGCAAAAGCATATTATTTTTTGAATAAAATAATTTATTCCAGGTAGTTAAACTATGGAACATCAAGCAATCGCTGATTTTATAAATTATGTTTCTTGCTTATCAAATCTTCAATTTAATTTATTTTATTGTTATATGATATAATTTTTTTAAATATTTTATTTGAAAAGAAAATATATGACCAGGACCGGGACTCAAACCCGGGTCTCCCACCTCTCCGTGGTGGTGCTTCAACCACCTCAGCCATCCTGGTTCGCTTCTCGGTCACTCAAATCCCTTCTTTTCACTGATCCTATATCTCCGTGCTCTCGCAATTTGCGATGTATACACGGGGATAATGTTAATTGAACATCACTTTTATTTTTGGATCTTGTTGACTTAATTCATTAAATATTATTATAATTTATTTTATTGTTCTATGATATTTACTTTATTGTTATATGATATATACTTCAATTTAATAGTATGTCCCCCCTAAACTAAATTAATTGGTTGTGACAAGCTATATCAGGAGTATGGCGTTTAGCGAAACTAAGGCAATTACCACACGCCAGGCCTCATGAACCCCTCGCATCGACACGATCTGATCCATTGAATTTACTGAACAGTACAAATTATTGCACTTCAGCTTCCATTCATAGTTCATTTTCGTACATAATTTCAAAATGCATATTTCTTGTTTAAGTGAAACGTTATTTCAATCAACGTTATTTCGACACTTTGTATTATAATAGAAATATGGATAAGCAAACTATGGAAATTTCTGTTATAATTTTTCTATCACTTTTGAAAGAATTTATGGATATTACATATTTAAAAAAAAAAGAGTTATTTGTATTTTGAAGAGTGACAACTGAAAATGCTTACTAGGCATATTAATATTGCCAATTTCTTATCAGTTAAAATATATCCATAATGTATTAAGTATTATTAATACACTCTATTTAGTATTAGATATACCTAAGCGCCTAACAAATATTATAATAAAATTAAGACTTAATTTATAAAAATAAATATGAATATCCTGTGGCTTAGTTATTTTTTACAAACCATATCAGGGATAGTTCTTCAATCTTTCAAAATCATATCCTCATCAGAATTTTCAGTACGAGGGTAACTCAATATTTATCTGCAATTTATTTATATTTTTATTTATGTTGGCAGGACTGTTGTTTTGCGTTAATCATGTTCTGTTTATTCGTTGTTATGTCCATGCAAGTTTTAAGCTGATAGGTTAGTTTCGTTATCGCAGTCGTGTTGTTAATCATGGCTGCTCCGTTTTCTATTTGCACCAACGAAGAAGAACGTTCGGTGATCCGTTTTTTGTGTACAGAAGGCATAAATACGGAAACAGTGTTTTGCAACAACGGAGTGTCTACGAATGGATTAAAAAATTCAAAAATGATCGCACAAGTGTCGCATCATGAAGGAGCCGGACGACTGTTTACCACCACAAATGAAGAAACATTGAGCCTGGATCTTGCCCCTTCTGTCAATCATTTGTTTGGGCCACTCAAATAGGCATTAAGGGTTAATTTACCTCGGACGAAGATATGAAAGAATCTGTGCATTCCTGGCTCGCAGCTGAACCAGAAACCTTCTTTTATGAGGGCATCCTGAAGCTTGTACAGCGATGGACCAAGTGCGTTGAAAAGCAAGGGGACTATGTCGAAAAATGATGTACTTCTAAGTTCCCTATTTGATTACAATAACATTTAGTAACTATATTGCGGATAATAATTGACTTACTCTCGTACTTGTTTTGTACCCAAATTGTGAGCCTATTATAGTAGCAGTACCCACTTAATATGGTTTTGAGGACTTGAATATTAAATGCTCATATTTTAAATTAATATTTTTAATCCTATAAAATATTAAATAAATATTAATAGGATTAAATACTATTTAATATTTAATTAATTAATATAACCAAACCTAAATATAACAAAAAATTGAGTAGTAAATGAAGAAATGCAATGTTTGTTTTATAAATTAAAAAAAATTACAGCTTATAAGAAGAGTGTTTTAATCTCACTTGACCACATTATATCTATTGAAATAGTTGTTCTAAAATCGAAATATTAAGGTAAGAGCAACATGTTTTATTTTTTAAATCGATATAATCCCCATTTTTTTAATTTAAATTAAGAAATTTCAGTCAGAATTTTTTAAAATATTTATAATTTAACTGGCCGAGTACAAAAAAAGATTAAACAGGTAGCCTTTGATTCGTCACTATGTAAAAACGATAAAATTACTAAAAAAATTTATATATAACTGTTGAGACAGATTATATTTTAGACCATAAGATTAGTTCTAGATATATGTGATGATGTGATAGAGAAAGGATATTGATGGTGTTAGTGTACATTAATGTATGTACATGCGTGTATTAAAATAATATTTTTAAAAAATATTGAAAAACGTCTTCGGACTTCGGCAACATTTATGCTTAACATCATTTCAATTATAATTTACATATCTATCACTTAGTTAATATTATATTAGTTGCATAAGATTTAAGATTTAAATAGCAAACAGTTGATATAACCCTTATCCCATTAGCATCGATATAAACTGTAAAATACTGTTCATTTCAACCTGTTTCAATTAACATAGGTAGCGCCTGCAATGATTACTGCATACAGACCCGCACAACTTGACTGTATTGCCGGTAAGGAAGGACTTTGCGCCGTTACCTTTACCTCTAATAGGGATTTTGAAACCACAACTGTAATATAGATTATTATATATTATTTAACATAGATCGATAATGTTAGCCGGTACTTTATAAGTATATTTTAATATCATTAAACAAATTATGAATTTAAATAAATATTTTCAACTTTAAAAAATAATAAAATCAATTTAGATGGCAGGTTTGACGCACATATAACAAATTTATTTATTTATAATTTAAAGAAAAGTGGGTCCTCGATCCGTTTTCGTCAATGATTTCAATATTTTTACTGTCACGTAGCTTTATATTTGTATTTTTTTTTTTTGTTAACAAATACACATATAAAAATTTACAGAGAAACCTCTTATGATATCTTTTAGAACCCTCTATTTCATTTACCAAAAGCGTTTGATTCGGTTGATCACAAGGTGCTTCTTAATTACCGAGCTTTGAAACCTTCCTGTCCCAAATAATTTTTTTGAAGTTGTTCCATCTCATCGAACACATACAGTTAACATTTTCAATCAATCTGCCGCCTCTCCATTTCGGGTTGGGCAGGGTGTTCCTCGGGATTCCTAACTTTTACCAATCCTCTTCAGGATGACTTCACCACTCTCAATTATACTAATTCGTTGATTTATAAATTCACCCACCTTTCACTGTTAATATGCTTGTGACGATCCGAAAGCTGTTAGGCGAAGTTTTTAGTATCAACTCATGACAAGCAATGGATGAGTTTACATTCACAGTTGAAAAAACAAAGACTTCGTCCGTTCCTTGATTTTATTTTTCGTAATCTCTAACTGTACCTAAATAATCGACTCAATCAATTTTAATCGATCATGAAAAATCTTGGAAATCAAGTTCACTGAGTATTTAATAACCCAACTTCTGAGATTAGTCCAAAAATGAACTGTTAAAAAAATATTTAAGACTCCGTGATTGTAACATAAATATACTGCGCCTCCTTCGTAAGCTGAAGTTTATATGTTTAGTTAAATATTAAATCGAATAAATATACCGTTTTATATTTTTCCCCTAAAATTCACTTTCTGGTTAACTAAGCGCTCTATTATCCTTGAACATTGCACCATAAGTTCGTATATTCACTTTCAAAATAAAAACGCGGATGCAAATCTTCTTCCTATTTACCGCGTTCTAGTTTTCACAATCTGGACATTTGTTTCTATTTTATTTGCTTCATGTAGGAGTATCACCATCGCATCATTGCTGCAAATATTTATTAGAATAATTAACTTTTTAAATTATATTCTTTTTTATTATTCCATTGCAGACCACAATTGTTTTCGAACACGGTTCCCAGGACCGATGATTTTGAACACCGTGTGTGCAATGTAAGGTAAAATGAAAATGCATCATTAAGAAATTTATAAACATTTATTTCAAAAAAGTTAGATAGTATAAAATCGTAGTTTAGTTTTGAATAATAAAGTACAAAATATAATGCAAAAAAAATTAAAAAAAAAGTTAAAACAAAATAAGTTGAATATTGAATAAAGCAACAGTAAAACCAATACCGAATTTTGTTTTCCTGCACTAAACAGATTTCATTAGTTTTAAGAAAAATCTTAATTCAACGACTAGTTTACTCAGAATAACTGATAATTGCATATTACTGTTATTGCACACACGGTGCGCAGACCGTCTTATAGCCTCGGAAATCAATGGCACACAAGGTGTGCAATCGGTCTCGAATGGGTTAATTAAGTTCATTCAGCAACGTCGTCAAAATATAAATATTCCTCCACTATATTATGACGACGTTTCGAGATTTTTTTTGTTCTCATATCGGTACCAAATTAATCAGAAAATATTACCTGGAATGTGTACCAACAGTTTTCTGGTTTAAAGTACAATCAAAACATAATATGCATCCAGGAATATTACCTCAATACTCAATACTCATAAGTATATACACGAATGATTCATATTATTAATTCTCTAGTTCAGGACCGTGTCTTCCACAGACAGGGTCTTATCTCCTGACTTGAGCTTGGGGGATGTTAGTCCTCACTTACAGACTAAGTACCGTTCCAGATGCCAAAAGCCTCCCAATTTAATTAATTTAACCTGGAAAAAGATAATGAACCCTTCTTGAACCCTTTTACTCGTTTTGAAAAGTGAAGGTGGGAGGACGAAATTGAATTAGGGCCTTTTCTGAGAGAACCTTTTCGGCGTTAGTTCTCTCTGTACTTTACTTCGAATCTATAAATACCCTGAATGGTTATATTGACAGCTTCCTACAAATGCAATTGAATAATTTAATCCGAACAACCTACTTCTATGAAATGATTATCCTTAAAAGAGGAAGACCTGACGGTTGAATGTGATCACAGAACATTCATCTTCCAGCTCAACCGTTATATTAGATACAACTCAGTATCTTCATGGCTTGTAGTGGTACATGTTTCAGTTTAATTACATAATATGTTCGATATCAGTAATATGTTATCAAAGGCCGTGGCATTTAATATCGTAGGATCTGATAAGGACTTGGAACGAGGATCGTAGGCAAGATAGGAGGGATCGGGACAATGCCCCCCTCCCCAACTATTCCTGAACACCATTTCCGCACCTGCCTTCAATATCAGTTTAATATAGAGCCAGTCTCTTTTCGATATCAGTCACGGCTATTTTCAGAAGAAATTTCTTACTAATTTGTTTAATATAAATGTCTTTGACGTACTTCATATTTTATATTCAGGAAATGAAACATTATTACTTGATAATACATTTTTTATTTTACAGATGGGTTGTCATTTTTTTTTAGGTAGGTATATCACCTATAAGGCCTAATAACTGTGAGGTTACATTCACTCCAAATTTTAAAAAAATAATCTACCCAAATAAAAGAATGACCTAACGGAATAAGACACATTCATAGAACATTTATGCATGATTGATCCGGAGTACACTAAAGTTGGGCAACAAAAGAAAAGAATGATCTTGAAACCTGCTATTTAGCCTTTAATATATTATCGAATTTTCATATCCCTGTAACTCAAGGACAGATACCATAAACACAGAACCTTTTTAATGTTGCAACACAGTTAGAGAATCGAGATACTCGTATAATATAAATAAAAAATTAAGAAAAAAAATCAAGCTAATTTTAACACTTTGAATTGAACCTATTCATAAATATGTTTATACCTCTATATTCCTGTATTTATCCCAATGTTTTAATTCAGAAATCCCTCCAATTTCAAGAACTGTTCATTGATTAATAACATACCGTACGCATATTTCAGCTACATTCATAAATTATACCTACTATGTTAGTGATGATATGGTAATTATATTGAATGAATTAATTTTCTCGTGCGTTTTGCCGCATAATTCAAAAGCTAGACCTGATTAAAGTACCATTCTAACTACTGAGTATAGTTGTTAAATTTGACCACTAACTTTGAAAGAAGGTATAAGCATGAGTGTCTTCGAAAATGAGGTTTTACATAAAAATCAGAAAGAAAAAGTTTCCAAAAAGAATATTGTAGGTGCTGAAAAAATAACAATTTTTAAATACTTATTAATTACATTAATAATTATAATTAAGATAAAAAATTGAGAGGCATAACCAGAAGCAGATAGGATTATTGCATTACAGGTTATATTACCATATTGGGTTTGGGCGCCATCCTGTGAACGAATTTTTGAAAACTGCGACTAGCAATAGAAATGGTATTATTCGAAGGGGTTCCTGGTGATAAACATAAACTAGAGTTAAGGTGTAATCCTAGGTAGCCATTTCCTCCAGTAGATACAGAATTCCTTAATTTGCCCAATCAGAAGACCGCTTTGTAGCTGTACAGGTGGATGAAATCGAAGACGGACCATAGTTACTATCTTAATGTACAGCGTACAGCCAAATTTCTATGCGAAGTCACGTATTGTAATGGCGAACGTGACAGTAGAACTCTTCTAGCACGTTAGGTCAGTACTGTGGTGTAATGTCTTTAGGATATTGCCTCCATATCTGACCTGCATGGTGTTGCTTAACTGAAATAGTGTATAGAAGATTGTGTATAGTGTATAATTTCATTTTCCGAATTACTTTTTTATTTCTCCCTCTTAAAATGGAAAAATCCCAAAAATCTAAGTCTTATATTTCTGTCGTAGTTCATTTTCGTTCATTATTTCAAAAAGCATATTTCTTGTTTAAGTGAAACGTTATGAATTTATGGATTTTACATTTTTTTAAAAAAATGTTATCTATATTTTGAGGAGTGATAACTGAAAATGCTTACTAGATATATTTACATTGCCAATTTCTTATCAGTTAAAACATTTAAAATATATTCATAATATATTTAGAATTATAGATACACTCTATTTAGTATTAGAAATACATAAGCGCCTAATAAATATTATAATAAAATTAAGATAATTTATAAAAATAAATATGAATATCTTGTGTCTTAGTTATTTTTTTTTTAAAACCCATATATCAGGGATAGTTCTTCAAACTTTCAAAATCATATCCTCATCAGAATTTTCTTATTTTATCAAGTTCAAAATCTTAATCTTGTAAGGAAATGAATATTTCCCTTACGTTTAAATACCCTTTGAGGTGCCTTTCAGTCATTCAATGACTTTTAATTAAAAGGAAATATACAAGTGAGGTACATCCTGTTGACCTGACGGCGGATCAACTCCTTTGAATTATACAACTGTCCATTTAATTGTATTACAAGAGGTAATTAGAGTTTTAGTTTGGGTAGAAATTTTAGTATTGACATTCTAGAAATTGGAATGCGTTTCCCCAAATAAAGCATCATGAGAACATACAGTAAACGAATAATCACATCAAAGAAGGCAAAGTTGAGCACATCTCACTTCAACAAACCAAACGTATTCCTCAAATAGAGACAGAAACTTAGCCCCAAGACATTCCACAAATAACTAAGGCAGAGGAAGGAATATACGAATAGCTCTGTCGAGTTTGAGAATAGAGTAAAGGTTACTGTCTCTATTTGGACTGTTGATGTGAGATGTGGTGCACTTTGCTTTTATTGATGTTTTTCTTTTGGTGTATATCATTATGATCCCTGAATTGGCGAACCGTTGACCACTAGTTTTAGTTAGTTAAGAGACTTTAATCTTCTTTTATTTCAGTATTTCACACTAGTATTTCTATAGTCCATAAGTCAAAAACTAAATTTTTTCAAAAACTGAAAAAATATTAGTGAGCTTGGAATAGTATTAGGACATAGGTGCCTTCTGGCAGACGATCTCTGAAGCCAGGTTGATACATTTTTGATGAGTGATAATGAGATATTCACCCATTTCTTTCATAATCAACTTAGATTAATAAATAACTCTCTACCAAAAACATATATTTTTTAGTTGGTTACTTTAGAAATACAAGTGCGATATGCTGCTATTTTTATATTCAATAATGTTCTAAATTTAGAATTTATTTTAAGACTAGCTCGTTATTCAAAATATTAACATTTGCCTTGCAGGCGTAGATTTAGTGATAGTGATATATCTAACCATTTAAAAATAATTACAGAAAGACGTTTAATGTATTAAATAATACAAATATAAGCTAGTAAAAAAAATAAGTGCGTTTTTCACACAACTAGTTTTGAAGTTAAAATGTTTTTTTTATATAGTTAAATGATCAATATTTAAAAAATTAGAAAAGTCGCTTCGACTACTGGCATTCACAAATTTCTTCAATCAACTATTAACAATTATCATTTTTTTATTTTATGCCTTAAATTTTTTGTAGGACTATTAAGAACTAATTTCACAACTATTTATTTTTTAATAATTCGATACCTACATACTCATGTGAAAAATGCAGTTGCCTAAACAAAAATCGAACTAAATGATTTTATCACATATACCTTTTTTTTTTTTTTTTTTTTTTTAGTTCAGCCCGAAGCGATAAGAAAAGTAGTGCGAGTGAAAATATCAAATATTTTTTATTCAAAATGGAAATGATTTTCTTTCTTTTTTGTGAAGGCTCGAGATATTGTGATGGCGTAGGAATATTTGAATGGACGATCACCAAGCAATTGGTTTTATTCTCAATATTTGCATTGACTACCGAAAAGGAAAGAAAGGAAATTGAATTTATTCTGAATTAATTTATATTTGTATACTTTAGGTAGAATCGCCACCGTTATAAAATAAAATTAATGGCAAATATTTCTCTCTTCTCAAAAGATCCTGGGAACTGATTTAATTTTCCCGACTTTGAGAATTATTTTAATAATCCTTCTTGGTTTCCATTATGGCTCTGACCTTTGTGGCTAACTTATTGTTGCCCTGATCGTCAGAAGAAGTAATTCTCTTCAGGATGATCCCCTCCCCAACCCATCGAAGATCCTATTCATCGTAAGGAGCCCATTCAGATCACTGATGGAGTCGTATTAGCATAATTTCTATTCAATATCGAGAGCCCCTTGGTTTCCATTATTATCACCATCTACTGTTCGACAATAGTATCTACGATAAATGGCTTATCGTAATGATAATGTAAAAGATGGTTTAGACAATTAATTATTATCTTAAATGATTAACTTATTGGAATACATCGTAAGCAGGAAAAGATGGTACTGGAGGTTAAAGAACGTTCTCAAATTAAAAAAAAAGTATATATATATTTTTGGAAATAAATGTTTTGATTATTTTAAAACTGTCTCTATAAAAAACAAAAAAAAAAAACATGCTCCACTACAACTTAAGGAAAGATGTAGGTTTCATTATATTGTAAAGGGGTGAGAAAAATTAAGTTAGATATGTATTAAATTTTAATTATCGTTAGAAGGTCAACATCTGTATTGAGGCCGCGCCGCGTAATCAATTCATCAATCAGTTCATAGGTCCAATTTGGGAATATGGCCAGACATGACTCAGTGCTTTTGTCACTTCTAGCCGACCTTAATCGAATATTTATAAAGTACGACTTAATTCAAGAATGTTTTTTGATAATTGTGACCATCAGGGGGCAGCACCTTACGGATCCAGGGGTAAGAATGTTTACGCCAGCTCGAATAACCCTTTAAATACCCGACCGTTTTCCCTCGAGGGTTGGGAGTTGAGAACTGGTACTGCCGGCAAGGACTCCCGTGGACTCTCGGAGGGAGATGGACTGTTCAGAGTTGAAGACTGGTGTAGCAGTGAGAAGTATCGGGGCCTGAGCAAGAAGACAGAAGGAAGGTAGGAAATTTTCTCTATACCGTAGTCAGACTAGATTTGGGGTGAAGCCAGATAGTTGATAGAGCAAGTTAAATATTTTCCTTGTCGTTTGTAGCGTTTCAGCCCCAAAGAGATGGGAATATTTTATTACAGTTGTAACTAATATTCGTGCATATGGAATTATGGTTAGGGAAGACGGATCATGATTTAAATTGAAATTATTATTTTATTAGTGCTTTTAGGGATTATGATTATTGAGGGAGAATCTGGTGTTTGAGTCTAGTTTATATGTTATGACTTAGTACTGTTATTTATGGTTAATCTTATGTTAAATTAGAGTTTAATTTTTGTTTTGTTGACTGGAAATTTAGGTTTATATTTGTAATTATTATTTTATAATGCCCTATTAATAGTATTTGAATGTAATTTTTATTTTTTTTCCTCAACTATACCCTGTCCTCTCCTAACCTGTTTTAGGTGCCCATAGGGCCAAAGAGAAGTGCCGCAGGTAACAAAATGCTCAGGATTTTATTGCCTTCTGGTTGTGCTAGGGCGTAATGTGGCCAAAGATATCAAACAAACAGATTTTTCTATAATTAAGTTTCCTCACTCTGTAGAGGGTGGGCAAGCCCCAATATGACCTCAAAGGTTCGATTCACGAATGTTAATACAAAAATTACAACACCCGGTTAAGAATTAGGATTCGGAATCTTCTGGATAAGTAACACACCACCTAATATATACAACGTTGCCCCGCTCATACGAAAATGATAATTAATTTGTTTCTTTAAATGGAAGTAGTAATTATTATAAATATAAGATATACGTTTGGAAAGCTAAATGTTTAATAAATCAAAGGTAAAGGAATATAATTGTTTAAGGTAACGGAAGAATAAATGTTACTGTATGTTGCAATTAAATTCTATATTATGGAGTTTTAACTAACAAGGATTTAATACAGATAGTTTGATGTTAAAAAGTTGTGCGAAAGTTGTTGACTTTAAATTTTTACCCTATTAACCATTCACTGTAATCCGATCGCCTTAATACTGAACCACACCGCATTCTCTCCAAAAATGATGTAATAATAAACGTAGTTCAGATTTATTTTAAAGAATGAAAGAAAATTAATTTAAATAGAGGAGGTAGATAAACAATTTAGTGTATAGAGCGCAGGGTTGCAACGCTAAAGATTCCGGGTTCCAATTTGGCTGCGCCTGATAAATTATTTAATCTATTAACAGCCACGGATCATAAAGAAAATTCTTTATAAAGAAAATTAGTAATGTGCCAAACATTTTTTTTTAAAAGAAAGCTGCAATTCAAGAAAAATGTATGAAAGTTTACAAGCAACGATGTATGGCATCGACATGAACTTAGCTTTAACTTTAGCCTTCATTAGTATTAAGATTATTATTTTAATTCAACAATCTTTTTAGTAGCGCATAGTAGTAGAGACCTATCGTCTCAGTGATATAGCTAAAAGCAAAGGACACGGAAACATACGGTTCAATAGAGCACTTAATTATGGGATCGAGTATCTCAAGTGCTAGCACGTCGAGTAGCTGCAGATTGAATTAACCAATGCTATCTATGACCCCTGTCCTGTCTCGGGTCTCAAGTGGCATTGTCATTTAAGTGCTGAAACTGAAGTATTGTCCCGTCCATACCATTTTATTGGCAAGTAGTCCAATCAATATCAAGACAAATGAAAGGTGTTATCAGTGATATGAGGATTTTACGAACATATACACAGGTACAAACACAATAAGGTAAATGTGATCCGATATGATAAAGTTGATGTTCACAAAAAGTCAGCGGTTTCATTTTATAACTTCAAATTTAACTCACAATTAAAAATCGAACAAAAATTAAGGTTGGAAAAGAGGATTTGAAATTATAAAAGGAAATGAAAATAACCAGCTCCACTTTTCAGGCTACTTCAAGAATTTCTAGATAAACGCTCTGAGCTCCCGATTAATTAAATTAAACTTCATTTGCATGAACGTTATAAGACCTATATAGACTTACGGATTAGACATTTTGGCTTGGGCTCAACTAAGACATCGAATTCCTCTCGTATTCAATCCTTACCATCCAAAATACTGCTTACTTTGTTACGAATGAAGTCATCCATAATGAACTCGATATTAATCCAATCATCAACTACTGTATTCCTAATCAAAACTAATAGTTACAGACCTATTGTAACGTACTTCTTCAAGTCACGATAATCCTGCGAGGCGTCATTAAAGAGGAAGGTCGTGTTGACATTCCACGTACAAGCAAAGGATAGTTAGTCTACTTCCCATCACTTCATGCCATTACGTATCATTTATTCTACTTACTTAATATTTTTTTATTATTATAATACAGTTGTAAAGTTCAATAAACAAGTTTTTTTTTTTTTAATGAAAAGAACTATTTCAATCTCTGCATACTAAAGGAAAACAAATGAATAAAAAACTGTAAAAGCAAATTTTTGCATTTGGATTTGTACCCTTTAGTTCCTGAAATTATTGGTTACCTATATAAATTAAGTTCACAATAAATTCGGTAATAGTAGTTAACTGTTCAACATTAAAGACTAAAAAAAAAAACTTTTTAGCACAGATTCAAAGTATTTATCAGGAGTAAGTAAACAAGTAAACATTTTGTTATGGTAGTTTGTAATCAATCTATAATTATTATATCCAGCTGTGAATCCAGCTGTGGCAAATAAATTATTTAATCAATTTACAGCCTTATGTGAGTGCTAGAAAACTTGAAGAGGCCTACAAAAGTTCTATAAAGTTGTTATCCTTATTGCTTATCTTATTATTAGTGCATAGAGCGCTGAGTTACTGAGATGAAGGATCCCAGGAGCTCATAAAGAATCTATAATAATTGGGTACTCTTATTTAAGGGAAAACCTGTCGGCATTGTTGCCTTGGAAATAGAAAACTATTTGAGTAATCTCTCAGTACACCATACACTGAACCCAAGATCCTTCATAGCGTAATGTATGACATTGTTTTTAATGCTATGAATATTAAAATAAACCTGTGAAGGATTTCTCAGTAGGTAGAGAAAGCTCTTATCTGGTCTTAAGTCCCCTAGGATCTGTGTCTGAAGAAGATATATAGTTGAAGGCAGGGGGGCATAGAGT
The DNA here is from genome assembly GCA_037127475.1 of Arma custos. NCBI lineage: Eukaryota > Metazoa > Arthropoda > Insecta > Hemiptera > Pentatomidae > Arma > Arma custos. Next base: position 92,339,286 of record CM073763.1, on the reverse strand, counting down.
AAAGATGCCGGTGGATCTCGTTCAGGAATTTTCAGATGTTTAACACTCTCATGGAACAGAATGGAGAATTTCTGTAAGTAGATATATATTTTTGGTAATCATGATCACCATATAGTAAAAGCAATGTTATTTTATCTGATATAAAAGGATATTCATTTGTTAAAACAACACCCACTCAATAAATCACACCTATGGAAAAGAAAGGTATAAATTACAATTTTTAATTATAAAGTATTACTGTTCCTCTGCTGTAATGATTTAAGAGTGGCATCCCTTATTACCATTTAAAAATTAATCAGATTAATGGATCTTAATTTTCCCTGAGATCATCGTTTGATCAAGTGAGGAATTATATTATTATATTACTTTAATTTTTTGTCTGTTGCTTATTCAGACCTGAAATGCAAGCCGTAACTTTTGTTTTGTAACAAAGAAAAATTTCTTTAGAATTTATTTTGACGTCCACACGGACCATTTTCTATTCTAGGTAATCGAGTGAATATTGTAAGATAACAGTGGGAAATAAATAATGGTACTAAACTAGAGAGAATATTTTATATATTACAATCGCTTTAACTAGAAGGAAATAGTTGCAAAGTGTTTCGGAAGTAATGGAATAAGGTAGCCACATTGGCAAGCGACTGCAAGATCTCAAGTCCTCCGCCTTATCCAATCCTCTTCAGCAAACACTAGTCCATGTTTGGACAAGCCCTGGGCCAATCAGCCAAGTACTAAATCCCTTTACAAGATTACACACGGTAAATGGCGGTATATTCCTGCCTTCCCGAGTTGTAAGTCCTTTTCAGGTCTAATTGCTATTTTATTTGTTCATTGGTGGTATCAGATGAAATGTGAGAAGGAGAAGGTTATGCATTACACTAACATTATTAGCAATTTAAATATTTGTAATCCCATACAAACATACTAAATGCAATTAATGAATTCACGATTCGATTAAACGTAATTATAAAGAACATAACATACATAGTGTTGCTTGCGGCTCCTCTCTTAGACTTCGTGGACACCTGAAAAGGGCTGTGTGGGGACATGGTATAGTCCTATAGTATAGAGGACACAGTGGGAAAACTTAGTAAAGAAATAAACCCAAAATATCCTTATATAAAAAAATAAAACTCTACTTTGTTAATATAAAATTACACTCAACTACTTTCAATAAGAATAATCCTACAGATTCAAAGTCTTTACCAGGAGTACATAAACAAGTAAAAATTTTGTTATGGTAGTATGTAATGAATCTATAATTATTATATTCAGCTGTGAATCCAGCTGTGGCAAATAAATTAATTAATCAATTTACAGCCTTAATGAGGCATTAATAAAATAATAATTACAAATTTAAACCAAAATGACCATCAACAAGGTAATGACTAATAAAAATAATAAAGCTAATTTAAAATAAGGTTCACTATTAACAAAACTATGACGAATAAAATAATAACGATAATTTAAAATATGACGCACTATTCCATTTTCTTCGTGATCGAAACGCGCAAAGGAAAAAGAAAATATTTAATTGACTCTATCAATAACTGAGCTACCATCTGACCACACCCCAAATCTAGTCAGACTACAGAAAAATAGAGACTCCTACAATGGCAACTCATCTTCTTCCGGTCGGACCACGACCCTGCTCGTCGGCAATAACAGTTCTCATTTCTTACTTATGTGGGCAAACAAACGGGTATAAAAAGACTCATTCGAGATAGCATACACATTTCTCCCCATGTCCGGGTGTGCTGCCCCTTGCGGACAGAGTTCACAGGACATTCTTGAAATAAAATGTCAATTAAACAATTCTTCAATTAATATCAGGAAGGAATTGAATAAAAAACCCTGAGCAATATCCTATTAAGGTCCTGTTACCAAAGCTGGGCTTGGGAAATGATTTGTAAGCACGCCTCGACCACAGACGGGAGCCTTAACAAATAATTTCTTAATCTAAATTACCATCTAATTTATCTACTTTTCTTTTTATTTTGCTTGTTACAATAAGATTGAATGTTTTTCATCCGAAAACACAAACTATATTTCAATCTTCATTAAATAAAACTACATAAAGACCGTTGAATCAGCTTGGTAATGTAATAAATAAAACATATAATTTGATACTTTTTTAATTTCATTATTCATTGTTTAACAATATGACAACAGTAAGTTTAATCGTAAGCGTCAATGATGATAAATTTATTTTAAAAATATTCCGACCAAACAATTAGAATTAATCTTAAAAACGTTTCTTCCATTAAAAAAACTTTCAGTAAACAAGATTGTGCTGGTTCTCTAAAGTAATTTAAGTGCTCTAGGGAAAGTTCCAAAGAAACTCGAGATAAAAATAAATTATGGATTTAATAGAAGCAATTTGAGACTTGTTTCAAGTATAAAACCTTCATGGGATACGCAACTTACTGAAATTATTTAGTTTTAGGAAAAACTTTTGAGAAATTTCTAATTTAACTTCAATATTATTTATGTGTTCTATTTATAATTTAGCTATTATCTTTTTTCTCTTTGTTTTACTTTTATAATTCTTTATCCTTTAAAGTAGAAGAAAAATATATATATATATATATATATATATATATATATATATATATATATTTTTTTTTCCGGATGGTTCTACAGGCTTTGTAGATCTTTGACCGCCTTTACCAGCCTTCTCCATCTCTGTCCATCTTAGACCAATGATTTTTATTGTGGCATTCATAGTTGTGTAGAGGCCTCCTGAGAGATTACTTCGAGCTACATGCCCCGCCCATCTTAACCTTCTTGCCTGCATATCATGAGACATTGACTGACCACTTTCCGTGAGCGATTCATTATCGGTTCTTCTCCTCCACGAATTCTGACTCTGATCCCACAAAGCTCCAGTTAACGCGCGGGGGATTTCCCTTTCACATCTCTCGATTCTGTTTTTCGTGGTGCCGGTGAGAGCCCACGTCTCATAGCCGTATATCAAAATCGGCTTTATTACTTATTACATTTTCTATAATTCTTTATAAATTTCTAGGATGCTTCGGGATTAAAATACTCTTGAAAAGCAATTACTCTATTTGCACTTGATATACGCTGGTCTATCTCGGTTCATTGATCATTCGTTGGGTTATTGTGGATGTCTCTACTTTCGGGAAACATTTGCGATCCACGCAGATGCTGTTGCTAGAGTGGACTTCCCGTCTAACTATCATGTATTTGGTTTTTCATCATTTACCTTTAAGCCGAATTGATCAGCTTCTTCTCTCTCTCTCACTCTCTCTCCCTCTCTCTCTCTCTCTCTCTATATATATATATATATATATATATATATATATATATATATATATATATGTATATATATATAGAGAAATAAATTTCTTATCTCCTTTGTTTAGAATAATTTTCTTCTTATTTCCTTGTTTATTATATTAAATAAAAAAAAAAGATTTACAACATTTTTATTCTATTCCTATACGAATTTGTAATCTGACTTGTACTGTTGTCTTCACCGACTTGAAAATGGCTGGTAATAGCAGAAAAATCGTGCATGTTCTAATGTACAATGGAACAATATCTTCTTTAACTCAATGTAAATAGTAAATCGATGTTTTATTGAGGAAGCCTTAACACGTGAAATCTCGTCAGAGCTCTAGCGATTCCTTTGTATTTATCAAATATGGATTAGAATCACAAAATTTAATATTGATGAGAAATAAAATACTAAATGAATTGAAAAAAGCTCATTATCAACGATATGTGTAATATAAAAGCACAAATAAGTGCATCTGTGTCGAGGTCAAATGTAATAAGAGTTCAGTATTTAATGTTACTATATCATAATAATAATAATATTTATTTGAGAAATGATACAAATGCCATTTGGCACGCATTGTATTTTTGATCTTCATTTGGAAAACCTAAGGGATTCTCGTGAAAGCGTGTATGGAGAAACCTCCCATTGAAGGCACATCTCTCTGCAGTTGATACCTGCTCCTGAGACGTTTCAGTCTCCTTGTTGTATTCTGTAATAATGTGTCTTTCATTAATGATTGTACCACTAAGTTTGAATGTCCAGCAAGTGAGTCATAAAATTGTTTCTAGTTTTTCTTGATTGTGTCAGTCACTAGTGGTATGTTGAGATCTTTGTGTAAATGGATTATGTAAATGATCTATTAGTAATGTAAAAGGGACAATGTGTAATATAACGAAGGGATTTTTATTAAAAAATTGAAATGGTCTGTATGTGGGATTTTTTCGCATGAGCCCCAATGTTGCTATATAAAATTATAAATATTAATAGCCGGCGACAACTAAATGTTCAACTATTTTGGATGCTAACAGGTCTCAGTAGTAAATATATATTTGTGCTGATATATGCGTTTTTTCGTAAAAACAAGGGGAGTAAGATTGGGGTAATGAAGTAATGAGGTACATTATACTGGATATTTTTTTTGTTATTATATTGGATTTGAAAGGATTTGTAAGTTGGTGATGACGTTTACTGATACTTAGTAATGACTTATATTTATTTCCCTTCCTTTTTCATAAAATTAAAAAAAATCTTAAATTCTAAATTGGGAGTGGAGGTCACATATTCTGTAGTGCGCTATGTTAATGAGCTGTAGGCTGTGTAAAGCAAAACAGGACCGATACAGCGTCTCCATAAAGTTGGTACCCGTAATTGGAGTTGATACATGGTGGTTAAGCCTGGCTGATTTCTCCTAAATCACCTCCTAAACAAGCTTTGGCTTCGAAACAGTACAGTCTACTATTTACTGAATCCAACATCCTTGATAGTTTACAGGGGTAGGTTTACCTTTTATCAACGACTGTACCTAACATACGCAAAGTGTTAAAGAATTATTCAGTTAACGCGATTATTTTTTATGATTGTATAGCTTATTTCTTGTATGGCTTGTATGCATGATTTAATTTAAGACCTATAATGGCTCACAAAATTGGCCACAGATAAGTAATATGAAATTAATTGCATCTTGAATATTAATTTCATCAAAATAATTAAAGGAGTGGCAAATAAATTTTATACAATTCATTACCTCTATGACAGTTGTGCTTGTTTGATTCAAAGAACGATTATTAAGAAATTTCCTTATATGAGCTATTATATTTGAAAGTGGTATGAGTCTAAAAAAATATTTTATTGTTTTATATCATTAAAAGGTTTTAATGATTGTTATTTCATACTAAAATTTAAAAGTTGTATGTATGTAAGTTGTAATGCCTATCTTTGCTAAGTTCTAAGTGATAAAAACATTTGAACTTTTGCCCATATTTTTATAGTAATTCATGTGCAAACCTTAAGATACCCCGAATATTAAAAAACTGACTTACACAACGTAAATATTCTATCGTATTACAGCTCATATATTGAAATTAAAAATATATTTTACAGGTGCCAAAGTAAGTTTAAAAACCTAAAAATATTAATTATTATTTAATATATTCAAAGCCTAACAAATCATATGAAAAAATATATTATTATGTTACATTCAAATTAGGATATTTTATAAGCCAACTAAACCGCATTAATATCCACTTACTGTAATAAAAAAAATAAAAATCTGTAATGAATAATGAAAAATATTTACCCTGAATGGATTGTCGTAAGAATTTTTCGTGGCCATTATAATTATTCATTCCTTATGAAAGTCTACAATTTCATGTTTAGAAAATTTTTGAACTAATGAACTTTTCTTATAGTGAGTGATATTTATTGTAAAATATTAATAATAAAAATAATTAGGTACTTCCATCTTTATACAATTTTCATATTATACATTTCATACATCAATACGATAAAATAAAAGTGTAAATAGCAAACATTTGTTTATTGAATCATGGTCTAAAACACAATCAACGAAATAAATGTTGATGGATATAATGCACAAGATCCTAAACTAATACAATCCGCTTCCCTGAACAAGTAGATCATTATCACCTAAGCTTTGAATTCAATATTAGCTTACGTAAACCTTGTTAAAAATTATTCGAATTAATCAAACTATTCTGTACTGCAATTTTTATTATCTTGAATTGAACAACATACCAATTTACTACTTCGTAATTGTAATAGATTTAAATAGTAACAATAAAATAAACTCGGACCCGAAGGCTCTATGCCGACAGTACCAATCACTCCTTGCAAACTTTCATCTACGGAATATTACCCAAGCCCAAAAACTTATAATCTCTCTTAATGCAATTCTACCACCTACGCTTTGGCCAACCCGTCGGACTTTCACCGGTCAGCCCAAGTCTATTTATCCATTTAGAACTTTGATCATTTCTAAGTTCAATAACTTCAAAATGCCACCTCAATCTTTGGAATGCTATCTCTTTTATTACATTAACAGGGTACAATGGATTCGTCATTTCATAGATCGAATATCCAACGCAATTTATTTCCGAATAACCGTCCTTTAGGATTAGGAATATATTAGTTGACAAACTATAGCTTCCAATGAATTACAAAGGACTCATTATCATGACGATTGAAAGACCCATTTGGACTTACGAAGTAAAGAATTGGGGCTGCACTAAGCCGTCAAATTCTTCTCATATGCAATCCTTACAATCCGAAATCCCTCGTAAAATCCTCAATGGTCCTTACTTTGTTACGAATATAAATTGAATGTCCTTAATTTCCCATTTGTTGCTGATTGTACCCGAAACAGTCTTTTCATGACAAGCTTTATTTCTATTCAAACCCATTAAGTTCAAACCTACTTCAACTAAACTAATTCTTCATTTCCCGATAATCCTCCTAGGCGTCTGAAAATAAGATGGCCTCATGACGGTTCAATTTGTTAATAGAGTACTACCACTAGATTTATTATTTAATTCTTGCATTCTTATAATTCAGTTGTAAATTTCAATAAATAAAGTAGAAAAAAAGTGTCTTTGCAGGAAAAACTATATAAGCAAATTCGAGACAGAAAAATAACAAGCACTCCGCCCTAATTTTCTCTGAAATTTATTTTTTTGTAGTTATCATAAACCCTTAACATTTAAACTTCTCCGTCAATGCAATAAGACTATGTCTATCTTTCAAAGTTAGTTGCCTGGCTTCGAAATGCGGTTGACGTGGAGATGTTTGGTAGAAATCTTTACGAATTTCACCCGAAGTCAGTTCAACGCGCTGACCAACAATGAGAGAGTCCTTCCAAGCTTGAAGGAGCGATGTAACTTAGGTGCTTTGCCTATTTACATTCTTTCTTATTTGAAAAAATACCAATAACCATTCATCCATCATTATGAGATAAAACGCCGATTATTAAGTAACATAAAAATACATGTTGATTATTTTTTTTGAGTGAAATATTTAGAAGTTAGTTTTCCCTCCTTTCTGGTCCATTTGTACAGAAAGATTTCAGTAATGTCTGTATGTTAATAGTTATTGTAAGCAGGCTCAATTTTTGATAGTAACCACTAAAATTTTTAAACTTAGATTTACTAGAAAATATAGCTGGCTAAATTTTCGGATGAGTCTTACTATTTCTAATTCGTAGCATAGGAGATGAAGGCCCTTTATAAATAATAATATGCCATAAAATAATAGGAAACTCAGAAGTGTACCGAGATGATGGATTCTACCGATCTTATAATCACATAATCTAATGTTTACAATTGTTTACATAGTCAAAACATGCCTGGATCATCCAAAAAGCCTTTTAATTTCTTGGCTTGAATTTCTTAGGAAAACCAATATTGGGCATTGACATTCTAGCAAGATTACAATAGATTTATAAATCGTAGGATGACTCCAAATTCTTTACTTGTTAGGGAACACAGGAAAGATTCACCTAAGACGCAAGGGAAGCAATGACCCAAGACGCAATCGAAATGAACATATGATGCTTATCAGCGGGATAGGAGGAGAATAAAATACCAATTTCCGTTGTCACAAGATGAGTTAGTTCGTCTCTGGCTCTTTTAAATGAGTATCCTTAATTGTGGGAAAACCTTACGGTTAAGCGATATATCGGCCATTTCATAGCTTACATAACCATTGCCTTAGGAATAGTAAAGTCTCTACCATGTACTGAGCCTTAAGATCCTTCATGGGTAATAATTGTACATTTTCTTTTGCTTTGACGTAAAATTAACCTAGTCCAACACTATTATGCTTTCGTTCATCACATGGCTGCATGGTATAACCACTTCATTTCGCTCACTGTCATGACTCCTCTGCAACTGCTAGAGCGTAGGAAGTGGTTCGACAATAAAAGGGAACTGGGCTCGACGAGTTCCTTCCGCTTGCGAGAACACCAGAGGACTCTGTCGAAATTACGAGCCATAACTCCGACGAGGGGCAATGAAAGCTTGACGTTGGCCGAGGGAACAATGGCTCTGGATTCACGAGACAGCGCTCCCAGTGGCGGTCAGTTGATGTAATAAAGTTGCCATGACAACCACCTGTTGCCCGCGTCGTAAATCTGTGATCTAGGTTCGAATAAATCATGTTACCAGGGACTTTAGAAGATTTTATTTATAACTTTCAAATTAAATGTTCAAACTCAGGACTAATAAAAAACATTATTTAAATATACTTAATGTGAATTCTAATTAAAGGTGATATTGAACATGTAATAATATCGTGGTAAATTTAAACCACTACGTTCCATGAAGGGTCACGAGTTCAGTACTTGGAAGAGAATGTACCGTTTCTTGTTTTTCCGGTTGTGGAGGGAGGCGATTTGTCCTGGATCAACCGCAAGATTCCCCTTATTTTGGGTAATCGCTTTATAGAGGCTGAGTGAGCCCCAGAGGATCCTATCCCCTTGGGATCCGGCCGCTAACAGATTAAATTAAATCGGCCTGCAGCGAGATTTAAAACCAGAACCTGTGACACGGCAACTCAGCGCTCTACCACTGAGCTAATAAACTCCTTAAAATATAATATATGTTATAATATAACAGTAATGAATGAGAGTGGCAGAAGCAAGACTTATTGCAGCCTGCCGAGTTAGATAATATGTAAATATTGTTTCTTTCTTTTAATACATTTTTATAAATGGGTTATATTAACTAGGATAAAATGGAATTCCTTGTTTGATCATAAGCAGTTTATCTCCCTCTCTCTCCCTCTGTATGTTAGATTGTCGACTTTGATGTTATGAATTAAAAAAAGTCGTGTGGTTTATCTAATCCAGAATGCAAGTGAAACTTTTTTTTCGGTTTGTAGGCATTTAACTAAAAAGTATTAAAATTGCATTTTTAATCACAACTTAATTATTGAAAAATGGGAATGATACTGATGACAATAATAGTAGATACTGATAATGATAATAGTAGACAATTTTTCAATTATAAAATTTGATTTCTATTTGCGTATTAGAGTACGGAATACATAATTAATAGAATCATTCGTATGATAAACAAATATTAAAAAAACCCCTATACCACTACAACCCATGAAGGGTCTGGGGTTCAGTACATGTTAGAGACTGTACTGTTTCATGGTTACATCGGTTCTGAAAGGAGGTGACTTGACCTAGGTCACGCTCAACCGCCAGATTTCTCCGGGTACCCTATTTTTATAATATGTTATTGAGGCTGGGTGGGCCCCAGGAGGGTCTTAGATCCTATATGATCCATCCCCCGCTGCAAACAGACTAAATAAAAGTCATGGCCTTCAGCGGGATTTAAACCAGGATTTCCGGCATGGCAGCTCAGTGCTCTACCACTGAGCCACTCCGCTCCCTGCATATTAAAAAGTAAGAGCAATAATATATAAGAGGGATATTCACAATAAAGGGATAATCACAATAACTGATGTCCGGGTAGGTCCATTCTCCAGTAGAAATCGAGAAAAAGAACAAGATAATAATAATTTCTATAATTATTCTGGAACAGGTTCCTTTAGAATAACAATACAGGTGTTGTAAGCTATTATGCCCCAGAGTATAAAAATAATAAAATGTATTATTATATACCAAAATTAAAATTAATACACACTGATAAAACATTTGATAGTCTTTGAAGAGATTTGTTATTAGTAAACAAATCGTTTTTATTTATTTAATTTTATATGAAGTTAATGAACATTAAAACATTTACTATGAAGTAAATAAATGCAGTTACATTAATAGACCGATCAAAACACCCAAATACCGCGGAACACTTACAGGAATAAGTGAGAATATAAATGCTACACGGTCAGCTGACTGTGCGCCGCCATAAAAATTCCGTCCAAGACTCAATGGCTTCGTGTGTTTAAGCCTAACTGAAATTATAATATTTATTACTTTGAAGGGACTTTGTCAAATTGGCCTAAGAGATTTCTCTTGACGTTGGAGGACCGGGTGTTACCGAGAGTGTCACATCTATCTTCATCTAATTAATCTTCTAGATGTGGGGAATCGCTTCACTGGTTATACTTGGGTGGTTACTGTTACTCTAACATATATATAATTTTAGACCTAGGTAGCTTAAAACGTCATTACAAACATAAATTTATTTTTATTACTAATAAGATCTGAATGGCCTAGGGCCTGGAAGAAATTTGGCACCCAGTTTGACTTAAAAAGTCATTTTATTTCTATGAATCGCACTCACAATTCTTAACGTTAAATTATTTCTCTGTAAATTAATTATTAAATAAAAAATTAGTTGGTCTGTTATTTTATATTTATTATATTGTGTCTTATAGATTTTCATTTACTCTTCATTTTTCATGTTTCCATTAACCATCATGGGATGTAGCGGTACAGGTTTAATACTATATTATAACTTTTTCTGCAGGTGAAGAAACACTGGGACTCAACTATACCACGCTTTGGGAGCTTCTCAAACTCCACACGAACCCTTACCTTCAAGATCTGCAAGGCCATTGGTCGTTTAACGACACGATAGACATATCGAAGTACGAGGAGTTCGACCATACCAGGTTTCAAGGTAAGCTATTTAATTTCAAACATTTAAAAGCCTCAGTGCTTTGTAAAATGTTTATTATATCAATGATACTAAAGATACAGCCATTGTAAATATAGCGTCATTAATTAAATTAATAAAGGAGTCGGTTAAAAAATCTGGTATGAATAGAACTATTTTTAGAAATTCATCTTCATAAGATTTTACGTCACGAGGTAATTTCAGAAGTTAATGGCTTGTTAGTTAATAAAAAAAATCGTTCAAAAATTATTACTGTTATAACATTTATAAAATAGAGGATTTAATAACGGTAGAGGTAATGAAAACTAGAGCATAATGGATCAAAAAAGGCTCCAGAAGATGTTCTTAAGGGTACTTAAAATGAACTTTATCTTCTAATTGCTTGGAAAAGAACTTGCTCAACGGAACAACCTGTCCGTACCGACATTACTTATTTAGATCCCCATTTAAATTATTAATTAAATTTAAAATTATACTAATTACTTCAATGCTGCTTATTGAATAAGCTTTCAAATTCTACTGCACTAATTAAAACGTACTTTCTTGATTAAGAAGAGTTTTTAATATGTGAGCAAAATCACTTCCTCTCTTCTAGTTTTCTCTCATTCACTCACCCGTATAATTACTCGCGTGTAGTTTTCAGTAACTATTGACATATATTTTTTTTATATGTTATTTTGTTCCCTCATCTAAAAATTGCTCTCGAAGGACAGATATTTTCGTCAAATGAAGAGGCAATCACCTTTGTGAACAATTATTTTGCAGAGAAAAACGCCGAGTATTTATTGGACGGGTTACAGAGATAGGAGCATCGCTGGTAGAAGTGTATAGAGTTAGAAGGAGACTATATTGAAAAAAATGTCTTGTATTTTTGTTAGGTCGGATTTTTAGATTACCCTCGTATTTTTTTATGAAAGACTGTAAGAAATGGATACGAGAGGAATTCAATTGCTCAGTGAGCTCCACACCTTAACCGTAAGGACCAATAGGTTATGTAATAGTGACATTTGAATGACTAACACATTATTACTATTGTTAAGGTCGGATAGTTGAATGGTCTTATGGAAGAGTATTTATTTTAATCGTAAAGAATCGGACAAATATTTTGTAAAAGAATGATTGTTTTCCTTTTCTTTATTTTTTGATTATTATGTAAATATAATAATTTAAACGTTTGTTTCTTAATTGTATTCAATAATTTAATAGGCTTATAATTATTGTTTAATAGATAAACAGGTATTTGTTTAGTGATTAGTAAAACTGTCATAAGTTAGAAAACATATGTTATAAGAGTGAAGACGGAAAAACAAAAAGTAGTCGATCGGCTTTGGTTCGCGCCGGCTATACCAAGCGGGACAGTACTGGCACGAGCTTCTTTACGTGCACATCGCTAGCTGTAGCTCTCAGAGTTGTTATTGTGGACTTAAACTAGACTAATTCGTTGCCCTACTGCAGTTAGGAATTAGTTCGAGATAGTTTTGTTCTTGCCGTCGTTTTGACCACATCGAATCGACCTGGTCATTTTTGCATTGGCATTTCCGCTAACCCTGCCAACGAAAATTCCTGGACATCCTCTCGCCCCGTCGAGGAAAATTCTAACGATCATCTCCGAATCCTCACTCGCCCCGCCGAAGAGAGTCTTCAACACTTTCAATCGCCCAGTCGATGAAAATCCACGGACGTCTACATTTGTCAGTCGCCCAGCCGACAACAATCACATAAGGAAGTTTTTTTATTTTTTTATACATATATATATATATATATATATATATATATATATATATATATATATATATAAGTTAGAATGAGACTGAAATGATAACATAAAAAAAAGGGGATTTTGGGCAGAATAACGGCACGCTCTTGAACATAAAACTGACTTTATTTCTCTATTACAGCTCTATATATAGTCTATTGGATGTATTATAAAACTAAGAATAACAAAACTTAATCCTAACTCCTGTTGATATTTACTAAGCCTAAGTGTCTATTTACACCAGTTAACTCCCCCCCTCCAGTTCCTTCACTAGGAGGAACTACTAAAAATAATTACAAGAAAAACAAAATGTTTACAATCTGATTAAGGGTAGCTTAACTATTAACTAAGAATCACATAAAAATAATTACAAAAATATAACCTGAAAGATCAGAAAAAGAACAACACAAAATAATACTTCTAAGAACTATAAAATAGATTAAATATTTCCACAATATGTTACAATTTAGTTGTCTTCTTAATCACTGGCCACAGTAACTGACATACAACACAAACAACACTAACACTCCTGGACCACGGCCTCCGGCTCCAGCGGTGACACTGTATGAGGTACACGCAGCTCTTCTAAATGGACTGTACGAACCCTGGATGGCTGATTGACGTCCCGGATTGTATATAAATTATGTTCCCTGATCGTGATTATCCTAAAGGGCCCCTCATAACGTGCAGCCGTTTTATTTCGTGCTGTCCGCAATCGTCGATAAACAACAGTTCCCAACGGAAGTGAACCTTTCGAATGTACCCTCACATTCTCATTAGCTTTGTGTACCCGAGAGGTCTTTTCTCTAATCAATTTTTCCCGAACCTTATTCCATGACGACGTCTGTTCGGCCCGTTTCCGGGAAAGTTGCGCCAATAGCTCCGTGTTAGTAACTGTTAATAAATCCCCCCGATCGCGCCTTGTTTGACCAAACACAATCTCGACCGGAGATAATCCCGTCACCGAATGAATTGTATTGTTATAGGCGATAATCGCCCTAGGCATGGCGTCATATGCGTCTAGGTTTCGCCCTAATTTGAGAAGCCGAAGGTGTTCCCCAAGCGTATTATGAAGGCGTTCTACGGCGCCTCTGCCCTTGACATGGTGAGGAGTATTCAACCGCCACGTAATTCCCAGGACAGTACTCTCTTCCCGTATCAAAGCATTATCGAACTCCCGTCCGCAATCCGAAACAATTTGCTCGGGCACTCCGTAACTTGCGCACCATTGCAACACCCCTTCCCATACCGCCCTAGGTGTCTTTGTTTCTATGGGATAAGCCATTGCGATCTTGCTGAATGTGTCAATCGCGGTGAGCCAGGACTGGCCCTCATTCGAATAGATATCCAGTTGGACACTTTGAAGGGGCTCCAGCGCTGTTGGGGTAACTACCTGTTCCGCTACCGGCGGTTGCCTATCGTATTTCCCTCGCTGACACACAGAACATCGACCAATAAACTCCGTAACCGTGCGGCTCATAGCTTTCCAATAATACATACGTTTAAGTGCGCGCACCGTCTCCTCCACCCCGCGGTGATTTGATTTGCCCGTATGATGATCGGCAATAATTTGCTGTTGGATTGTCGGGTCGGGAACAGTTTCAACCTGACGTAAGCACTGGATTATTGGAAAACCGACTCCTATCCTCTCCTGCCTCCATAATCGCTGAAGCTTCTCGGTAATGAGCTTATTTCCCGAAAATATATGGCACACCTGGCCGGGGACACCGAATTCTAAAAAAATTCTTTCTAATTCCGCATCGTCTACCGTCACCGGCATACGCGCTATCACTGTCGATAACCCCTCATAGATACTAGCCCTGGTTTCCGTCCCGGATCCCTGCTTCGAACGGAGAACGATTTGCAATTTCTTGTCATTGATGATTTCGTCGATCTGTGGTAACTCCTTAGGACGTTCCGATGACGTCGCGCTGTCTGCTGAATCCTGTCTGACTAATGGAATCTCCGGTCCGCTTTCGGCCCAATCCCTTAAATAGCGCAAAGCGAACGGCTCAGCCGAAGTTCCTTCATCGTCGATAGCATTAACGACTAAATCCCGCGACAACCAGTCCGCCACCGCGTTTTCGACACCCTTTTTATGAACGACCTTAAACGTATATGCTGCCAACCGCTCTTTCCACCGTGATACCCGAGCTGAGGACTCCTTAAGGGTACTTAAATAAACCAGGGGTTTATGGTCGGTCATAAGTTCAAAGCGTCTGCCATAAACGTAAGGCCGAAAATGCTCCACCGCCCACACTACCGCCAACAGTTCACGCTCGATGGCGCTATAGCGTTTTTCCGCCTCGTTTAACTGCCGACTTGCATAGGCTATTGGCTTTTCCCCTTCGGCAAAATTTTGCGATAGAACCGCCCCAATAGCAATTTCGCTCGCGTCAGTCGTTACGCGGAACATTAACCTGAAATCTGGGAATGCGAGCACGGGTTTCGACGTTAGAATTTCCCGGCACTTCCGGATGCTCTCCAATTGCGTTGGTCCCAAAGCGAACCGTCGCCCTTTTCTTAGGATCTCCGTTAACGGTTGTATTAATGCCGCAATACCCGGAATGAACCGGCGGTAATAATTTACCATTCCCAGGAACCTACGGACCCCTCGCACGTTAGTGGGTAACGGAGCTTCTTGGATAGCCTTCACGCGCTCCTGGTCAGGTTGTACGCCATCAATCGAGACCACGTGCCCTAGAAACCTAATCTCTTTCAGTCCAAACCTTGACTTACTTTGCGACAATTTGAGACCAAATTCCCGTAACCTGTCGAAAACTTTCTCTAAATGCTTTATGTGTTCTTCCTGTGACCGGCTAAACACTATCAGGTCATCCATATACACCTGCGCGAAATCCTCCCCCAGTCCCCTCTGGAACTCGTCCATGAGGCGTTGGAAAGTTAATGGGGCTCCCTTCAACCCAAAGGGCATCCGCACGAATTCATAATGCCCTCTTTCCCAGGAGAACGCGGTCTTCCCTATATCACCCTCCGCCATCCTGACCTGATGGTATCCGCTCTTGAGGTCGAGAGTGCTAAATATTGTTGCGCCCGATAGTCGATCCAGGATATCTTCGACTCGTGGAAGGGGGTATCTTTCATCTACCGTAGCCTCATCCCGCCCGTAGTTGTCGCGCCCCCGTCTCGGGTCCCGAAGGTCCCCCCTTTCCGCGGTCCCCACTTCTTACCTCGTGTCTCCTTGAAACCGGAGTGCTGCGTCCAGAGTGTATGCTTTCTTCTCCAGATGAGTCCCCACTGGAGAATTGCCCTCTGCTCCTCTGGTAGTTCCGCCTTCCGCTCCACTCCTGTGTGTTAACCTCCATAGGTTCCGGCTGTGAACTCCTCCTATTCGCTCGGTTGCGTCTTGGACACTCCCTTGCCACATGTCCCTTCCTACCACACTCATAACATCGGGTGAGGTTGCATTGTGCGGCCAGGTGTCCTGGTTGGTTACATTCGTAACACCTCTTTTCTTGCCTCCGCCGTCTATCTTCGATGCCTCTATTGGGTCGTTTTTCAAATCCTCTACCTACCCCATCACGTCTTGGTGGGCTCCGATGCTGCCTCCTTGTGGATCTTACTTCGATCCACTCACCCTCGCACTTCTCTTGCCGAGCCTTATTCCGGTCATGTGCACCTACCAGCTCGTACGCGCATTCGACAAAATCACGGTCACGAGCTAGAGAACCTGGGCGATCCATGTAATGGCTTAATTGAACCTTCAGAAGATCTCGTACGAACTCCAAACGCCGGCTGCCCTCTTCCTGACCAAACGTTTCGACCATCTTCTCTACCACTCTATTGTAGAGCACTAGGAGTTTTTCAGCGAACTCACCTTCAGATTGCCCTTGATTCCGTCTTAACTTGACAAGGTAGAACACATCTTCTTCAGGAGTCCAGCGCCCTCCGCCATATAACTTCTTAAGTCTGTTCTTCAGGGTGTCCCAGGAAACAGTTGTGTCGCCCTGTATGGCGTTCAAGACCCGTCTTGAAATCCGGCTGACCAGCGCAGCTTCCAACATTTTCACATCCGACTCAAATATGGTCCCATTCTCTTGTCTGGACATGATAAGAGCCATAATCCTGTCGGCTCCTTTAATGAAGTGGTCCAGGTCACCAACTGTACCGGTGAACGGTTCCAATTGTCCTATGACCTCATGGATAAAAGCAGAATTCTGAGTTCTCACCTTTACTAACTCGATCTGCGCTGATTTCTTGGCCTCTGTGAGCTGAGCCATCAACTGCGCATGCTCTTCCGCTGCCTTGGCCAATTGGAACTCAAACTTCGCGCGTTCCTGGGCTAACTCGTCTGTTTCCACCATCGTACAATTATGCAGACCCCTTTTTATTTTTTCTCTCTAATTAATTTCCGAACCGTGAACGAACAAAACTCCCGGGTTTCGGCACCAGTTAGAATGAGACTGAAATGATTACATAAAAAAAAGGGGATTTTGGGCAGAATAACGACACGCTCTTGAACATAAAACTGACTTTATTTCTCTATTACAGCTCTATATATAGTCTATTGGATGTATTATAAAACTAAGAATAACAAAACTTAATCCTAACTCCTGTTGATATTTACTAAGCCTAAGTGTCTATTTACACCAGTTAACTTATATATATATATATATATATATATATATACATATCAATTGTTTAGACAAACATTATTAGGGTAATCGCCAAACATTAATTTAATTTTACAATTGATCAATTGAACATTTATTAATTATAGTCAAAATAGTTTAGATTTACCTTCATAAGAGAAAGTTATGATTTGTTCCTTTTTTTTCTTTCCTTTTTGTTAATTCTAATTGTAATTTTCAGTCTAAGTAATTTATTTTCATTTCATAACGTTTAAGTTTTTAATTAAATTGAATTAGTTTTAATATCAAAGTTTGTCTTTATTATTTTATATATATATATGTATACCATCTCTTTTTTTTCTTTCTCGCTGTTGGAAGTTTTTTATACATTTTTTCTTTCATTGTAAATTATGATTCTCTACAGATATATTTAAATTTGTACAATTGTTTTATCTGAGACTGGTCTATTGGTACAGCATTTTTATTTTGTGAAATTTAGCAAATTATGCAAGAAATAAAAAAAATGTATACCATGATTTTTATTTTTCATTCAATAAACGGTTTCATAAGGATGATATGTGATCTGGTGTTTTGAACTCAGCATTATTTTCCCACACATATTTCGGGGCTCTTGTCGAGAGGTCCTACTGTCTCGCGAGAGCTCAAACAGCTATAATAAGTCTTTTGTAATGAATCAAGACCCTTTTTTTTTTTTTTCCTTTCCTTTCAAAGTAACCCTTTGAAAGGACCGTTTATTTATTAGCACATTCCATACGTGAGTATACTATGTGCCTTTTAAATTCATTTTTACAAATAATTAAGTACAGTTTGATAATACTAACATATATACAAAAGACGTTATTATATACATGCTGTTACAACTTAACAAAATTAACAAGATTAAATTAACAAATTTAACAATTAACATATTAACTAAGTTAAAATTACAATAATTACATAATAATTATCTATGTATTACATTGTATGATTATTCTTAAATGGATGTCAACTTTTCAAAAACTATACTATAAATAAATTTAGTGAATTCGGATCGAAATTGATTGTTTAGGTCATGTTCAGCAACTGGCCAAACTTTCCTTCTTAATATTGTGGAGATAATTAATTTTTATCTTTGTCCTTCATACCTTTGGCAGTCATATATTATGTGTTTAAATTTATGTTCTTCTTTGTCTATTGAGCAAGTACTGTCGTTGGTTATGTGAAATCTGTGTAAGTATGATTTGGTATGTCCATAATAAAGAGCTTAGTTAACGTTAAGTTAACGAGCTTAATAACGTTTGTCTGGTTATTAATAAAGTAGCCTGAAACGGGGAGCTGTTTCTAGTATTTTCAGGCTATTATGAGAATAATAGCCTTGTTTATTTATTTTGTTATTATATTTATCTATAATACGAAGGAGCTGATCGGCAACTAGGAGAACTGCCCTGGGCCATAAGGGGTGTAATTACCCACGTATTGTCCACAGTAGAACCGATTAGTGTAGTTTCAGGTTCCATATATCATGATACCATTTTGGGTTTGATATTGGCCGAAACCAATTGATGCGGGTCAAATAGACTCGCTCTTTGAGTAATAATTATTTTGATAAAGCACTCCGAATCGTAGAGTCTGGTCAAGAAAGATTATGTTGGATTTTTTTAGAATGTTAATCGAGAAACTACAGGATTTTATTTATTTGTTTAACTCTGTAAAAGTCTTAAGTAAAAAACACATCTATCAACCACATCAAACACGTCTATCTATTTACATGGAGTGGAGATAATCTTTTGAAGAAATCCAAATAATTGATGATTTCAAGTATCAAAGGACTATTTTTTAATATGTTGGATTAATTATTATAAGTTTTATTATTTGATGATACAGTCAAGTATTATTATCGTAATTAATTATGATACAAAATTAACCTTCCATTAATTTACTGTATTAATAACAATAAGTGACATTATATTCTGCTACACTATGGTCTTATCAATGATTAGAAACTCATTCACTCCATATTTACAGGAAACTGCATAAAGTATACGAACAAAATAATATTAAAAAAAATAACAAACTATATTAATATATATATATATATATCAACATATATATGATTAACAATACTAAGAGAGTGAGATTATTACTTAAACTACTTCCATTTATATTACCAACAAGAAAATAACGGGAAGGCTAAGTGGGTAGATTGCTGAGTACCTAAGCCGAAGTTTCCGGGTTTTAATCCAGAAAAATAATCCAAATAAATTATTTAATCTGTTAGCAGCCCTGGACGGATCCTGTGGGATCTATAAAAGTTCCTGCGGTTCACTCAGCCTTTATTAAGTGGAAAAACATGGCAATAGAGCGTGATATCGGACCAGTCACCTTCATGCACAACCGCTGCCGTAGAAACAGTCTCTGCCATGTACTGAATCCATGGACTGATTATTATTATAACGATGATTTTAAAATATTAAAGTTATTTTAAAATCATGGGTAAAGTTTTTTTTTAGTTATTAAGACGAATTAAAATACAGGTATGTACTTATATTTTTGGAAAAATTATTTCAAATAAACCATGTTCTAACGACTAAACTTTCCTTCATTAGACAATTCATTGTTTTTAATTGATGATAATAGCACTAATGTTGGAGTTAAATTGAGTTAGTTTCGCGTTGTGTCTTAGTGCAGTTGTGGTTGGTCAAAATTATAGCAGCAGAGAAGCTTCAACACAAGTTTAAAAGCAGATTTACAACAAAGTAAATGCTAGAGAGTTTGGGGGCAAGTCGTTTGTTAACTCTAAGGGCATACATCACTTTAAGGTCTTCTCAAATTAACAGATGTTTAGCTGAGGTAGTATAAAACTCCAAAGCAGAATATACTGTCTTTGTACCTAATTACTTTCCAAAGTTGTCAACTAAAAAAATTATACTATAAACATATTATATATAATTGGAAAATAATATATGATAATAATTAATATAATACGATATTAAATAGCAAAAATATTCAAATTGCTTCTATTAAAATTTTGTATTAACAAACGTTGGAGATGTGATGTAGTACGGTGTTTATTGTCCATGAGCTATAAATATCGGATTCAAATTAATGTCGCAGATAAATTATTTAATGTCTTAACAGCCAGATATCGACCATGTGAAGTCTGCAGATCTTCCAGCGCCTCACACCCAGCCTGTATAAAGTGAAAGCCCTTACTAGGTGTAAAAATTGGTGTGATCTTATACAAACCACCTCCCTGCAAACCTATATTCTATCATTAACTAAACCCAACGATTATTTTACATTTGTATAGGTCTTTTTTTCTTTGTTCTATTTTATTGTTATATATACACACACATATATATATATATATATATATATATATATATATATATATATATATATATATGTGTGTGTGTGTGTGTGTGTGTATATATAATATTTAGAGAGAGAAAGAGAGATTTAATAATCGGTAACATGAAATAAGTGTCTCTTCATCCGATTCATTACTCCCTGAAAACCTATATTCTATCATTAACTGGACCCAACGATTATTTTACATTTATATAATCTCTCTCTCTCCCTCCCCTCTCTCTCTCTCTCTGTCTCTCTCTCTCTCTCTCTCTCTCTCTCTCTCTACATATATATATATATATAATATTTAGACAGAGACAGAGAGATTTAATAACCGTTAACATTAAATAAGTGTCTCTTCATCCGATTCCATTCATTACTTTAGCTTTAACAATTATGATTTCATATTTATACCTCACTCCCCTTAAATATAATATTAATAATGATTTTATAAATCTTTTGAAGTGCATAAAATTAAACAATTTTTAATTCATATATCAATTAGTATTTTAAAATAACAAGCAGTATTAATGGAAATAATTGATTTGTTCTAATATTGTAAACTAATGGTATCATTTATTCTAACTGTGATGAGTTTTACATTTTGACATATAAAAAATAGTTGATTCTAAAATTCTAAAGTATCTAATTGTAAAAAAATAATTTCTTATTGAAATATATATTTGAAATTAATTAATATATCCTTTAACAGCTCGTCATTCAGTAAAAATTATGCTTTCTTTTTTCAACATTTAAAATTTTTATTAATTGCTCTAATAATAACAAATTTAATCGAGAAATACTTATAAGTAAACAAATTAAAAGTAATCAGTCATATCAATAAAAAAATAATTTATTTTATATTAATAAACCAAGGGTTAAACAATGGCTTGACAGGTATTTACCTACTTTAAAATATCATTTTCATGTGAACTTCAATTATCTGAACTTTTGAATGTTATAACCACTGTATATATAAACAGAAACAAATAAACGATCTGTCTTAAGCCCATTTGAGACTATGGAATAAACATTTTATGAATCCATCAACAACATACTGCAGTGGTTCAAATCAACGACTTAATGCATGCTTTCTCTCTCCGATTCAGAAACAGAAAGATTAAATAAGGTGTTTAATGATCCTTCAATGGATGTATTAGTATTTACTCATAACCTGAGATATATCAACAACAGACTTACAGGACACCGGATTCCACAAATACAGTAAATTCCACTCCAAATACTCCTCGTGACCATCCGTGAAGACTGAAAAGAATCTGGGTGAGGGACATAGTTTCCTTTTTATTTTTTTCCTTTTTTTTTTGCAGCACCCTTCCTTCTTCTCTCTATCTCACAAACACTGGCCTTTCATCATTCAATATGTATAACGTATGGAGGAATCTCTAAGGAGGCGGGAGTATAGCTACGGGATACTTCTCAGTTATGCCTTTGAAGCCATATTTCGTTAACATATTGTATGTGCATGTATACCACCATTGTTCCCAGTTGATACAACGTGAAATCACCGTGAAAATTTCACAGATTTCTTTTTAGTTGGTTTTGAAATAAAAATATATTATTATATTGAATACAATTTTATCTGTGATAAGAAGATGAATAATGAATGCACATAAAATATTTTTGTAATTTAATTCTGCAGAATAATCAAGGTATACTCGTATATACAATAAAGGAAAATATATGAAAAAACCCATAAATTTTCGATTTATTGAAATATTTTATACTTAGAGTGCGTGTGTAAGCTCCATGTTCTGTAAGGCACGATTGTTTTTAATCATACTTAGTAATTATTGAAGATGATTACTAAAATACTGTTAATATTAATTAATTATGAATCAATTACAGTGTCCACAAACATTTATAAGTCGATATCCTTTTCAAAGAGGGTAGAGCTTACCAATTTACTACTGAATAAAGATCAATATCTGAATTAAAATATTAAATATTTTAAAAAAATATCTTGTATATGAGGTTGTGGAAACAACAAAATCATCAAACCAATAATAGCTTGTCTGTAAAGTTATTCTTTTTATTTTATATAAAAATACACTTATTTTCATAACATTAAAATTGTATTTTTTTATATAATTTTTTGTTAATTGTTGTTTTTTATTTTTAAATATTTTTTCTTTAAAACAACATATATAAAAGTTAAAATTGTATATTTGATAATATTTGATGCATTAAGACCTCGAACAATTCAAATTATTATTAATGCCATAATGCATATTTAATTTAAATAAAAATTTATCTGTGAACGAGATTGATTTAGAATACATCGCTAGTTAGGCGCTAGAAAAGGAAATACACCAGATTTTATTGTCTTAGTTTTGTATCGAAGTCACTGATCCAAGTCTTCTAACCCAAGTGTCTTCCTTCAACTGTCACAGTATTCTTATGAATTCCCTCTTCTCGAAATATGCCTTCCGGTTTTCTCAAACGTCGGAGATGTATGAATCCACTTATTGGGTAAAAATTATTCTTAGTGGAACATCCTACTGTGTTTTCTAGACATCGATTTAAATTTGTTTGGCCCTTTTTTGATCATTTTATTTTTTTTTACAAGCGCAGGAGCGTGGGCAATTTCGATCGTTCATTTGCAAAAAGTATAGACCTTTCTTTGGAGGAATCCTTCATACCTGCAACTTTACTACCAAATCAAGTCCTATCACACACTTTGATCGGTTCAAAGTATGTCCTCCTTAAGTTATGATGTACCTCCCGCACTTTCCGTTTCTCTGGAAGGGTGAGTCTTTCTTTAGCCAACCTCCAGCGTTTACTATGCCCATATCAACCTCCTCCTTCTTTTACAGACAGAAATCCCTTCAAGCTTGTCAGATAGTTCTTGATTTGAAATAAATTAAAATTTGTATCATTCTTCAAGTGTTATTACATCTGTATCATTCTTCTGACTTAATCACTTAAAAAATTTAATATAATGATAAATAATTCCAGAAAAAAACGAATACAGAGGAAACTTAACATACATTCCTGTAAGATTTAGCTGAAAGTTGGCTTGTGGTATTAACGTTACATAATGATGATGGTCGAGACCTGAGCTTCGAATTCTTCTTTCCATTGTAGGTTCTAGAACTGTCCAATTCTCCAACCATTTGAGTTGGTAAAAGTTTCTACCAAAGAGGACTATTAGCGAACCTCAGATTAGAAACTTCAAAATTGTGGTTAGAGATTTAAATGATCTCGGAGAGTTCTCTCTCATTGCTTCCCAATTATCGCTCTAAATTGAGCGAACGGGAACCATTAGGTAATTGGTTAAGGTGCCTCTTGGTTACTTCTGCTATTTTAAGAATTTAGTATTTGTTTTTAACTATATTTTTTACGGATTAAGGAAAATAATTGTAATATTACTAATTTATCCGAAGCAGTATAAAAAATTTGATTTCGATAATTTAAAAACAATACTAGACTGAAAGATAAGAAACGGCATTGCTGTTTCTGGCTACTACAACACTTACTAGACATGATGACAGAAAAATTACAAAACTACCATACACAGGGATATTATATGATCTATTGTTCCTCGATGTTCGAAACTGTTCTTAAAATCTTCAATGATCCTATATTAGGAATAAAGTGACCTCAATTTCCCATTCGTTGATGATTTGGCACGAGCCTTCTGCCAATCCTTTTATGAAAAATTAATTTCCACCAAAACCCATTAGTTTCAAGCCTAGCTACTTCTTCAAGTCCTAATAATTCTCCGAGGCGTCGGAAAAGAAATTGTTTTAGTGACCTTCAAATAATTTTGTTTTATTACTTCTACTGAGTAATTTATCTACTTGCATTTGTGTCACATCTGTACACATCATTCATTTTATTTACTTGTTGTATTATTATAATACAGTTGTAAATTTCAATAAATCAATTTTTTTAAATAAGATAATGATTATAATCAAGAGTGCACTTTTTTATTATTTGGCGGTTCACTATCATTTACAATTTATTATAAGTAGTGATCGTGAAGAAATTTTATAAGAAATATCAACAAAAATTCAATAATGCCTAAACTATAATGATATGAGTAATCACACAATTTAGAGAATTATTTGAGTCATCGTAAATTCAAAAAATAGTTATCAGCTCACCAAAAAAATCGTTACGCACCCTCAAATAAACCTCTAATTGTTCTTAAACATTCTTAAATAAAATGGTCCGGGTGGAAGTCAAAATAATTCTCTTAAGAAGGGAGAAGTGTTGATTAAAGATCCAACGTTTCGATCCACATTGTAGATCTTCTAATATATAAAAGTAATAATGTATTGGCTTTCTTGTCACTTAGTTATTAATACTCTACATGTATTCCCCTTGCTTTACATGTTTCTATTAAACATTTAAAATGTAAAACCATAAAAATAAAATTTATGTTATATTGTTAAAACACAGAAAAAATATATAAAAAATTCGAACCACATCGATCATCCTATAACTTTTGGATTAATTGGGTTTATGATTGACACTAAATTGTTGAAAAATCGAAGAAATCATATAGGTTTTATTGACTCCAATAGGAAAGATATTAAGAAAGACATATTTTCCTTAAAAGTTAATTAACCAGAAAAATATTAGTAACATAATGAGGAAGAAATAAACCCTAGGATATTAGAAACATAGATTTATCCAATTTACAGCAATATTTAATACATACAGTTATTAAGTTGGGATTCCTGCTTGGTTTGATTTCCAATATAGGCATACCACATGAGTTCTACCACAAACGTAAAGGATGTTGTATGCTGTCCAATAACACTAAAAAGACCAGAGGACTTTCGTGCCAATCTTCTCGGCGAAGTCCTTCAAAGGATTGACGAAGACATAGGAGCCTCTCTTATGCATGAATAAACCTTAGCCTCCTTCTTCATATTACTCTTCCTTCATTTTCTTTCTTATCTTTCCGTCTCTATTATTCATGTCCTCTTCGGTTTGCGTATAAGAGACGAAGATTTATTTCGGGGCATAACTTTGGAAACAAGAAGAGTTGTCAAAGCATAAATCTTTTCAGGCCGCTTACATAAGTTGATGGGAGCTCGTATCACAGTAATGGTATTGCTTTATATTTCATGATTAGATCCTCTGCATAATCTTCTATTCCTTTGCGTTATCTTGTTAAAATACTTTAAAAGAAACTTATAATTTAAAAATATTAATGTTAAATATTAATAAATTATATTAATTAATATAAAACTATTCACATTTTTTAAATATGTCATTGAATGGAATGTATCTTCTGTAAATGCATTTTCCACCAGCTTTAGAACAAGTTGAATGATTATATCTATATACTTAATCTTCGAACAAAACTTTTTTTTTAGCACTATAGAGGTTCCCGTTGTGCGTCTAACAGAATTTTGATAATTGTATTATTGTTTATTTAATTGAACTACAGTAGATACATAATGTTTTAGTAGAAGTTCCCCCTATATAATTCTAAAAATCGAAGTTAACTTTACTACTTAGTGTGCCTAATTTTTTTATAACAGTAGAATGATATTTTGTGTCTAATTTAGGTTTATTTTATTGATAATAAATCCTTAAACATTTTCATAGCATTATCTGTATATAAAACACATTCGTTTAATTATTTTTTTAATTAACTGATTCCATTTTCACCATATAAATTATAAAAAAAGAATCAGGAACACTGTCTTTGTGATTTGTGAAATATTTATTTTATAATAGATTGAGTATTAAAAAGATTTAAAATAAAACATTACTAAAATCTTTTTTTATACGAGTATTGTCTATAATTTCCGTATCTATTATACGTAATGAATATGAATATATGAATATTATACGCAATATTCAATATTAGTTGCATATGTTCATTTAAATAATAAATGGTAGATACTACCCGTAACATAAACTCAATAAACTCTAAAATACGTTTTACTTTCAACCTGTTAGATAGCGCCTGCAATGATTAGCGCACGCAGACCCGCAAGACCTGACTGTGGTGCCGGTGAGGATATACCTATACCTCAGGATTTTTAAAATTGCATCTCTAACATATATTGTTATATATTTTGTAAAATAGTTCGATAATGTAATCGAGAATATTTTTTCAGTATATTTTAATATCATTAATAAATTGAGTATGTCAAAAGACTTCTGAATCATTACTGAATTATTGAACGATGATAAATTATTGCAACCATAAAAACTTACAAAATTAGGTATCCAGGTGCTTTGAATTTATATTTTCTAGAATATAAACCGTATATTAGCGTTCTAACATTTGGCTGAAAACCGAATATAGAATAATTACATTACACATTCATTTATTTATATTTAAGATTAAATCGTTAGGGAAATGACTAAAATACTTCTTGAATCATGAAAAATTCAAGTCTACAAAAATTTCCGGACAGAATCGGTAGAACGACCCCCCCCCTCTTACTCTCTCTCTCTCTCTCTCTCTCTCTCTTAGTTCTTACGTGAAAGAGTAACAAACATATATATATATATATATATATATATATATATATATATATATATATATATATATATATATCATACTAACATTATGAATGCCAAAGTTTGTAAGGATGGATATATATATATATATATATATATATATATATATATATATATATATATATATATATATATATATATATATATATATATATATATATATATATATATATATATATATATATATATATATCATACTAACATTATGAATGCCAAAGTTTGTAAGGATGGATATATATATATATATATATATATATATATATATATATATATATATATATATATATATATATATATGTTTGCTACTCTTTCACGTAAGAACTACTGAACGGATTTGGATGAAACTTTACAGTAAATAGGTTATACATCATAATAACACATAGACTACAATTTATAATACTAATAGCTTATACGGTTTTATATAACGATGAATATCAAGTAAGTCGGATAAAATTCTCTCCTCTGAGTAGCTTGCTTACGTGTTTCTTACTCGCAAAATCTACATATTTTCGCTCAACGAAACAGATCAAGTAATATAGTTTATTTCTATTTCTTGATCCCGCTAAACGGCCTCTCCATGTTTTGTATCGTATAAAGTCAGCGGCCTCGAGCCGGTTCGAGGAAAAACCTCCTTCAGCCCATTGTAACGCCTTAAAATACCGAAAAGTAACAGAAGGCTTTTGTTTATATAGAAGCATTTGCAGGTATTTATTTGTAAATTGTAAATGAAATCTTAGAGGATGTGAAAAAATAAATGAATGAAAAGTTTACAAGAGTATATTGCAGTGGGTAAGTAGGACCGCCAAAATTTAAAACACATCGATGAATTATCTACACATGTTCATTATTCTAATCCTTTCGAATTTAATTTCTCTCTGCGGGAAATGAAACCGTTGTACTAAGTAATCCTTTTCAATAAATTAAATAAATAACATTACTTACTAATTTTTTACTGAAACGAACAACAGTAAACGAAGGTAACTTATGTACGCCCCGTTTATTAATCAGTGTCAATGTATGTTTCACGGCTGTTCTGATCCGTTTGTAATACAATTCAATATGGATAGTCTCAAGCCTAGGGAAGGGATAAAACCGTAGCCTGATTGACTAACACACCCAGCGGTCAACGCACAGCAGAAACCACTGAACTTAGCACCTTGAAATTTGCAGATAATTCCACCCCAAGGATTTCCCCCTTAATATAATAAAGGTTCAAAGATTGTATGGAATCTGTCAGTTTTGAAGTTAGAAATCTGAAATTTCGGATGTACGAGTAACTTATAGTTAAAATAAATTAAATTATTTATTTTAAATGATCTTTCACGAAACTTTTTGTGTCAGACCAAATTCCACGAGAGCGAAGCCGCGGGTAACAGCTAGTTTTGTATATGTGTGTATATATATATATATATATATATATATATATATATATATAAATATATATATAACTATACGTTTGTGCACAAACACACTGTCTAATGTTATTTGGAAAAAGCATTCAAATCGATGTCGACTTCCTTCTGACCCCCTTCAAACCGATTTTATAGCTGCCCAGGGATTTTCATTCTAAAATTACTTTGTTTATGGCCGAATATATTTCTTCACCCAGCTGAAGATGGAAAAAATCCTCCAGCATTCAAAAAAGATCTTTTGGGATCTATAAGGGAGAATCTTTATAGCCTCTAAAGCGAAATGTGAAGCTATATCCTCGGTTTTATAAATATCTTTTGTTATATTGCCCTGAAGTAAGTTTACATACCTCTTGTCTGTTTGTCTAAGCTACCGAATACTATTTTCTATTTTGTGAGCACGCATTTAGAGCAAATGCTTAAGTGACTAATATGTAAATATCTGTGAGACATTGAAAATATAAGTGTCAAGAGTATGCATATTTAAGGGTCTTGTATACTTTCCTATAATCCTAATCGAAAATCAAAGAATAGTTTTATTACTATTACTAGTTTTTTATTACATTTATTGCTCTTATTTATTATTTACTGTTACACTGTAAAGGATCAGACTATTTTTTTTTTATTTGATGAAATGGGAGGAAATGCAATGAAATTAATGTTTTAGTGTCTCTGAGCTATTTTTCTAAATTACCCATATTGGTCCATTAACCAGATAAACTGGAAAACTGCTTGGAATTTTATGGAATTTTTATAAAAAAATATAAACTTTTAAAAACGGATTTCGAAACTTTCACTTAAATTAAACTACTAACTTAAAGGATTTGTCTAAAGGGAGGCATGCCTCTATACATTTACCTCTACTGTCTCAGATTAACCCATAAGGAAGCTAGCAGCCCTTTTTTATTGAAATTTGATAAATACAGTATTATTTATCGGATAGCAGTAAATACAATCTGCCAAATCTAGGGCTTAATATGTATCAGTGATCTATGAATACTCAAGCTATATAACATTATTTATAGCAGCATGTTTAGTGCAATGTTGTCGAAGAATTTGACGATCCGATAGAAACAAGAAGAAATATTTGATGAATGTACCTGTTTAACTCAGACGTGAAATATTGATTTTTTTTATTTTGAAGAGGAAATATATGCCCAGGGCCGGGATTCGAACCCGGCCCTGGGCATATCTTTCCTGTTCAAAATAAAAATATTTAAAATAATAAAAATTATTAAAAAAATGAAATAAAATAAATTATAGTAAAATATTGATCTTTGAGATTTTGATTTCGAAGCCTAGAATTAAAAAATATTAATGTCTTAAAATATTTCATATATGTCAATATTTTATTTTCTAGAATATACACTGTGTAATAGCGTAACTTTCTATTAGTAGTTTGAAAACTAGGGTTTACTGATTTTATTACACTTTCAGCCACTTAAAGGAGCGAGAAGGTAACTCAACGCAATGCGTAGAGGGTAATTCTATGCTGAAGATTCTGTGTATATATCTGTGAAAGATAAATTATTTAATATTGTATTAGCCGTTGGTAGACTCTGTGGGACCTACAGATTCCTCCGAGCTCTGTATAAAGTTGGTACTCAAAATCAGAGAAAACTGGGAGTTGAGTATGAACTCCTCCAAATCAGCTTCATACAGAATAGTTGGCTGAGAAACAGAGCAGTTTCTATAAGGTACTAAACCAAGAGACCCTCCATGGGTTATAGTGTGGTAAAAGTTTTATGTTCTTATTAAGATAGTCACCAAAATGTTACCCTCTTATCGAACATTAAAAAAGTAAATATATTTAATTACTAAATTGCTAGTAATTTGTATAAAAAATAAATATAAATATAAATTAAAAAGGTACTAAACCGATGAGTTGGAAAATAATTAGGGATGGGGATGAGAGGGTGAGAGTTCTGAGGTGAGTGATCTTCTTCAGGGTTTAGCTAAGCACTCCATAAGAAGTTCATCAGAGGGCTTACTTTTTGTAATGAGTGAGCCATTTTAGGGCCTCGTAATTTCCCATCTCTCTCTCTCCCTCACTCTCTCTCTCTCTCATTATCTCTCCATCTCACCTCCTAATTATTCACCTGTCTTCTTCTATTCTTTTTCTCTATTTATTTATTTTTTAATAAGCTTCGGTTTTTTTATATCTCTTTGGTAGCTATTTCAAATTAATTATCGATTAATTAATTGGATTTCTAATTAAAATATTATTTTTAAGAGAAATAATTTTTTTCCTCAATCCTTAATATTATTATTACTTTCTGGCATAAACAAATAAAACCTTAAAAATTATTTAATAAATAATACAGAGTTGTTCCATGAAGCTATCCTATAAACTGTACGGAAGCTACCGCATCTCCTCATCCTAATCACTGCATACAAATAACCAAGGAGATTTATCATCTAGGTCCTTTTAATCTATGAATGTTAGCAGGCTTAACTAGAGAGACTTGGAATGCAAATGAAGCTTTATGAAACTTATAATGAAAATTGTAAATAGTTCGTTAACTATTACAAATATAAACGTCTGCATGTTACTCAATGCTGCTAATGCCACACGTGTACTTTGTTATCATTCTAGAGAAATATGAAGTTTATATATATATGAGTTAGTTTAGTAATTATAAAGCCCTGATCCAAATATATTTAATTCTATGACTAACGCTAAACCGTTATACCGTTCTTCGGACGGGATGTAAATGGCGTATCCGAACCTTTGAGTTGTCAGGTATTCATTAAAGGCCCATATCCTAATTATACCTGTCAAAATTTAGGTCTCTTATTGCAGCATTTTCCAATAAGCCATTGAGGAATAAATTGTGACGTTAAATAAATAATCAGTAAACAAATGGATTGAGAAATGTTCAAATATATAAAATATATATTAGAAACAAAACAAAAGAAAACACGGTAAATTATGAAGTTACTTGAAATCAAATAAAAACCATTATTTACTTCTAGACAAAATAAACCCTTAATTTCAATTTCGTTATTAGAAAGCATCTCGTTGGGAATTGAGATTATGAAAAACAAGAATTTAAAAGAAGCAAGACGGAGATCTTAGCTGAGCCGAAATGCCGGATTGTGAAGAAGCGGAAAAGAAAGAAATATTCGAATGTTTTCTTTCTGTGAGAAATTTTGTAAAGATATGAAAGGCGTGGTATTGGTATTTTAGGAATGGACTAAGTATTTCAATTATAGGAGGCCTTAGATGTAAAAAAGATTGTGGGAGTTAAGAGGTTGCTTAACGAAAGAACCAAGGAAATATTGGCTATGGGCGAAGATGAAGAGAAACTTTATTGCGTCTTAAAAGTAGATTACCCAAGACCACCTCACAATTAATAGTATTCAATGTGATACGAACAATTTACGGATGGGTGTACTGTAAAGATGTGAATGAAAAAATAGTTTTTTTTTTTATTTAAACACTTTATTGAAACATTACAATCTGCCACTTGTGGGCAATAAGTAATGGTGCTATGTAGCTTACAGTCATTCCATAACAAAACAATGATATAAACAAAATTATATAAATAAATATATGCATGCAGTAATAATAAGAAATCAATGCAAAAATGATAATAAAATAAAGTTAAAACAAATATATATATATATATATATATGTATATAATGTACACATTCATACCCTATTCACAATTTGCCTGGGGTCCCCGAACTGAGCTTCTTCCCCAAGAATAAGGGCAAAGCAGGAGTCCGGGAAGCCCCAGCACCCGTTCCCAGCCGCGTCACTGGCATTAAACGCCAATGGAAGGTGGTTAGGGGTGCTTCACACACACAGGTCGTGAGTGGAGAATATGGCCAGTGTCAGTACTCTAAACATAATTATTATATCATGTCTCGGGGCCATTGCCGGTTTAGACGGCGGGGTGGGTACACGGATGTGTGGAACTGGATAATGACTGACCCAGGGAGTTGGGATGACAGGCAAGTTTTTGGTGAAAGTTTGAAAATTTAGTAGGGATGAGGTTGAGGACGAAAGGAATGTTGAGATCATTATGGAGGGTTTTGTTGGAGACATAATAAGGATCATTGACAATAGTTCTCAGGACTTTGGATCGAAAAGATTGAATGCGTATGATATTCGATTATTTTACGGTTCCCCAAAGTTCCAGTCCATAGGTCCAAATAGGTTTGATGATGGTCTTATATATTAGTAGTTTATTGTATGTTGAATGATGGGAGGCCCTACATTATAATCTGTATAGTTGGCTGAATCGGCATGCCACACCCTTGTGGAAAGCTTGTGCTACGTCCAGAAATGCGCCTGTGCAGTATTGTTTGCTTTCAAGATCAGAGGATATGTGATCGACAACTCGGAGAAACTGCTGGACCGTCGAGTGCCTGTGACGGAATCTAAACTGATGTGAAGGAATATCACAATATAAGGAAATTGGATTCGATTATCGGTAGGATACGCTTCAGGAGGATTTTTTTCAAAAATTTTGGAAAGAATAGGAAGTAGGCTGATGGGTCGGTATGATGAAGTGACATTAGGTGGTTTGCCAGTTTATGGAATAGGATGGTGACGGAGTGTTTCCGCAGCAAAGGAAAGTGAGTTGTACGAAGGATACAGTTGTATAGATAGGTATGGAAAATAATCGCTTTAAAAGCAAGATGTTGAAGGATCTGGGTGGTTAGAAGCCCATGTCCAGGAGATTTGCAGTTTTAACTTTTGGAAGAGGAATTTGACCTCAGAGGGATCTATAGCTTTGGGAGGTAAGGATAGAGGAATATGTGAAGAGAGGAATTCATTAATATTGGAAACGTGCGGATGGTGGATTTCAGGATGTGGGATTAATGTATTTGAAAGATGTTTGGCAAATTCTTCTGCTTTGTTCTCATCTGATGCAGCCCAAGAACCGTCCTCGCGTCGGAGGGGATGGGTAATAGAAAGGTATTTGAGGATTTTTATGGTGGCATTCCAAAGGGAATTATGAGAAGCAGATAGTGTGGAGAGGTAGGATTCGGGTCAATAGGTTGTCAGGTTCTTTTTGACTAATTTGGTGAAGTGGTTATACAGTCTCCGATCGTGAGGATGCCTGGTTCTTTGCCAAAAGGATCGGTACCGGCATTTGATAAGGATAAGATCCCTAAGATCTTACGGTAATGGATTTTTCTTGCGGATTTTGAAGGAAGGACAAGGTGACGATGCAGTCCAAACTGCTTGCTGGATCAAATTGGTAAAGGAATTGAAGGCATCATCTAACTCCTGAAGTGTTTTTAGGGAAGCTCTGACGTCAATGGTGTCGGATACAAGCTGGTGAAATAGGTTCCAGTCAACTGGTCTCCTAATAAATGATGGCGGAGGAAGTTTGGATATTGGGAATATAGACAGGGTAAGGATCAAAGGACTGTGATCTGAGGGCAGTTCATCAAGGCGTTCTATGGAGTAGTTTAGGGGACCTAAGCCAGCATGGATGAAGAAGTCAAGGAGATCAGGATTTCGATTTGGGTCAGTGGGCCAATATGTAGTGGTGCCTGGAGAAATAAAACTGGAATTATGAGAGTTAAGTGCAGAGAGGAGGATGCACCCTCGGGTGTTAGTAGTTCTTGAGCCCCATTGTTGATGTTTCGCATTAAAGTCTGCACCTAAAAGGAAATGAATCCCTTGAGTTGAAGAGAGAGCTGAATTGGCAATGGGAAATAGATTTATTAGGAGGGCAGCATACCGATCCTAATGTGATGGGAAGGGAAAAGGTTTTGATTGTAACAGCTGTAGCCTGAAGGATATCTTTTGACGAGGGTGGAAACGGGTGTTGGGAGAGGGATTGATGGACGCTGAGCTTTTCCATCCGGATGGTCGGTCCGGTAGGTTTGGTACTGTGTTATGTTGACCTTCCGTTTATTGGTCAGTCGAGTTTCTGTAAATAAGGCTGCATCAATTTTTTGATCATACAGTAAAGATGTTAGTTTTCAGTGTGGTTTCGAATACCATTCGCATTCCAAAGGAGAATGGATAAGGTAGATGTCAGTTAAGGATTTTTTTGGACAGGAAAGAGATGGGAAACAAGATTTGTTAGGAGAGATATTAGTCGTGTGACCATGGATTTGAACTCGGAGAGGAATGATGTGAGTAGCATTATGAGATCAGTAGCATTTGAAGGAGGGGGGATATGAGGGATTTGGTGCGGGATATTTGGATTTTGATTCATGGAATATATTGGTTGTTGGGGCTAGTTTTGTGTTCGTAAAGGATTGATTTGTGGTTTAGAGAGGTGTTTAGGGGGTTCGGGTTGTAGCGTGGCCCCGAGACTATTTGTTTGTTGACCACCTGACATTTCGGCGTAAGAGATAGCTCCATCTACGATTTTAGAAGGCTGTCTTCTTGAGATCCTCACTTTGTCGCTGCGCCGACATGCCACAACATGCGATTTTATATTTTTTTAGGTTTGGCAACCTTTATAATCGGCTAGATGGCGTTGAAGACATGGTGCGCAGACAGCTGGTGTTTCTCTCGGCTTGACACATTCTTGAGTTTTATGCGGTTCTCCGCATTTGACGCACCTTGGAGTATGATGGCAGTAGTACCTAGTGTGCCCGTATGCTTGTCAGTTATGACATTGCACAATGTCTTTTTTTGAGTAAGGTTTTTCGATTTGAACCTGGGTGTAGTAGATCTACTAACATCATAGATTTTTTCTACTCCGGGTGCTGGTTTTAAATCTATGAAGAAGAGAGGTAATGGAGTTTTGTTGCCTATCCCGGGGTGTACAGTATTTTTCTTGTAGACATTTGTAATTTGTCTAACTTCGAAGCCCATGGTGGTGAGTTGTTCTTCTATGACGTCAGCAGAGGTGGTTGGGTGCAATTTCCTGACTAACAGTCTGATGGATCTCTCCTCCTTTAAATGGTACGTGTGGTAATCAGCCTGGGTCTCCGTTAGGAACTTGACTATTCGTCGGTATGTCTCGGGCGTGTCAAAATAAAATTAAAGTATTTATTAACCTTATAGAAATCTGGGTGATGTAGGTTTTACATTTAGAGTCAAAACTGAAAACTGGGATTTGAACAGAAGTGGTAAGAACTATGGGATGCATATTGTACACGAAAATTATTCATTGAAAAGTTTAAATTCAATCATTCTAATACATTAGTTTCTATGTCACAATACTATTTGAAGTTTGAAACTGAGTTGTGATGGGTTAACCTTCGCTTATAATAACGTTTTAAAAATAGCTAAGGAAAGAGTAGGCTAGAAAACTTTATTGATGAAATGGATATAGACAGAAGAGATTGCTTTTATAAGGTAATTCGATATGATGGAAAGTTCATTATATTGACTTATTCCTTCAGCGAACTGCCCACTATTGGAACAATTTTATCTAAATGAATCCATTTATAGCCATTGAAGGATATTCCTAGGTTTAATCTTTCACTATCGACTTATTAAAATATAATCAATAAAACTTGCAATGAATAAAAGCAGGTCTACAAGAATTTAGGTATAAATATACAAACAATATTGTTTTCTTTTCTATAATTTATATTTGAGCGTTGTGTATATTTATCAAATATGTACTGATAAATAATATTTGAATGTTAGAGTGAATTTTTGATAAAAGCAGTATCACAACTATAGTACAAGACGCTTTTTTGACACGTCAGACAGGTTTACATTCAGAAGTGACCAAAAAAATATTATTTCTTTATACCTTACGTGGAAATCGAATACATTTCATCATATCCAATAGTACATGTTTTACAGATTTGGGTACATATTACATTATAACTTCACTTGTTCATATGCTGAATTAGATGGAGGGAACCCTCTATGATGAGGTGTCTTCGGTGTAGAAATTAAGTACTTCACCTTCAGGTTCATGAACTCGATTTTACCTTAACGTATTAATAATTGATGTAAAACTTATGCAAATTATATTTTCTAATTACAATAGCCATCACTCTTTGAAAAAAATGGTGGCTTCTTAAAGCCAAAAGGCAGTGCCTCCTGTTGTCAGTGTCATCCCTTTTGATATAAAAGCATTTTCCTAAGGTCCTTTATATATTATATATAATATGTATATATATATTATAAATGTATATTACATAAATTCCGGGAGCAGTTATTAAATTATTGTGACTATTCGAAATTAAACCAATCGTATATAACTGTTCCCTTAGTGACAGCGGTAACTGACAAGCTGACATTATTACTGCTGATTTTAAATGTAATTATGGTGGTTTAATGAATATTTTAATTATATTTCTGGATGGAAAAAATGTATTGAGAAAAAAAATCTCTTCAACTTCTTTTAACACAATTAATATCCGGAAAGAGCTGCCTGGTAGAAGTAGAGAATCGAGTTTAGAGTTAACGCACGTAGATCAACTCCCAGCAATTGAATAGGCTTCAAGATAACTCAGTTTTAGAATTGGCACCTCTGAAAGGAGCACTAACTCTCTTAGCATGTAAATGACCTCCATGGCTTCGAAATTGTTATTTCGTTGTCTTACCGTTCTTTGATTTTACAGATTTCAATCTTGTTACTCGAATGAAGGACATTTCGATTGATTGATTTGTTTTTTTTATGAATAAGCAATATTTATCCTATCGTTTTATTCCTAGTTAAGACCTCATTAGAATACCTGAGTATATTTTCGATTAAAATTATTACCACTTACAAGTCCACAGATCTGTAACTTCAGTAAGTTGTGCCGCTAAATTGGTAGTTTTCAGAAACAATTAAAACTTTGTAAAAAATAAAATAAAAGCTCTGAAATTCACGTGATGAATATAATGACATTCTCAATTTGATAATCATATGTTTATTAGATATTTAACTTCTCAATCATAGTGACATATATATATATATATATATATATATATTCGGAGTTAAAATATTGTAGTTTTTATTAAGTTTACTGAATTCCATAAGCAGTTCATTACACCAGTTTATAGACAGGTTAAGTTGTGTTTTTTGTGATCTAACGAGCTTAGGTCTTAACTATACTTCTCACTTCTCCAGTAAATTATAAATATTCTTCTTTTTATGATGAATTTTATATTATTTTTTTGCTAAAAAAAAGTCTAAGGACCGCACGTGTATCATTTGTTAGCTTTCCTATCGTATATTCTCTTCATCATCCCCACTCATCACTTTCCTTACTCCGTGCGTCCCTTTTTTCTCCTATCCTCTTTGTTCCCATTAGAAGGGCCTTAATGTACTTCTTTAAATATTTAAGGGCCTTAATTATTTCTCAATCCTGGTATTATTTTTTTGAAATATCAGGACTTGTTATTTCCATTGTCAGGAATTTTGTTTCCTTGAAACAGAAATCCGAATCCTCTGATGTTTTTTAGGCCCATATATTTTCTGAATGGCTGTTTGCTCAACCTGTTTTCTTTCATTCTTTAGGTGTGCTCGAAATAGGAAAATCTCATTTTCCTTATTGCGTTTCTAACTCTTAAGATCTCTCATACAGTTTATGTTGTTTGGCTAAGATACATCTTTAAATCATTCCATTTTTAGGAATTTCTCCACCCCAGTAAACCCTACTGTTTCCAACTTTTAAGGTATCACCTGTCAATACTGTTTTTAATGTCTGATGCCTATTTTTTCCAAATGTTCCAATCACTTCAATTTGAATTCCCCACTTTTCGCCGCCCGACTGTCCATCCCATTATACACGTAATTTAGGATTATTCCCCTGGCTACTTCAACAGCCCCGAATTTTCCACTATTCTTTTAATTTGACCCATTTCTTGTAGGTCGTTGCCAGTAAGACAAATTCATCGGTATGATGAATCTTTTCCCTACCTAATTTATTCCCTGAACGTCTTCATAATGGTCCGATATATATATATATATATATATATATATATATATATATATATATATATATATATATATAAAACACTACTGTGGTTCTCGAGTTTCTGTCAGTTCTTCGTAAAAATTCTATTGGCCAAGTTTCGATGTCCTAACAGTGAAAAAATGAGCTTTTAGTGAATACATTAATTAACATACTAATATAAATATAAATTGATGCGTTTAATATGTTAATGCATAAATGGTACTTACAATATCGGAAGGTATTTGAACTGATTTATGTAGTAATAAACACTCTTCATCAAATTGTAGAAACCACAGAATTGTTATACTAATAGAAGCTTAGAGAATTGACTAAACTCGAAAAAACACGAACGAAGTGTATATTGTCTATACCAGTGCAGAAAAGTAGAACTATATATATATATATATATATATATATATATATATATATATATATATATATATATATATATACACATATTAGGGTGGTCCATAACTATTTGGGAAAAATAAAAAGTTAAAAATATCTATCTCCACACGGCTGTCTGAAAAACCAAACCATAATTTGGACCAATTGGATAATATTTAGAACTCCCTATGAATTGAAAGTTGTGACTTTGTATTTCCTTTTCTAAGATTTCGCAGTTTAAAAGTCATTTTTATACAAATTAATCACGCATTACAATGTAATTTGAGTATACATGTTAATGATGTCTTAGTTAGGCCAGTTTCTACTATATACCATCACTTCCCATTCCTTGAAGGATGAATAATTCTATGTTAAACGCTACCTGTGGTTATTTTCTGAACCCTTGAATAGACTGGCTCTCTTTGATTCCCGTGTCAGTGACGAAACCGAAATTGAGATGGCCAAAATCCTACAGCGCCCACCAAAGGGCAAGCCTCTAAAGAGAGTTGAATGTAAACAGTTTATGCATAATATTCCTCTGGAGACATATGTCACACAGCGTACAACAGAGCTTTTTGATATCCGCCCAAAAAATGGAAAAGAAAAAGCTTCATCTTTCCTTTGCAAAAACCGTATGTTGTGGCCTTCTGATCCCAACTTCATTGTACTTGAAGAGAAAGTATGCAAAATGAAAGTAGTAAATGACTGTGCTTTTAAAACATTTAATAGATGTATCATCAGGAATGAAGAACAGTTTCAGTATCTTCACCAGTTTGTTCAACTGAACAGACAACAGTTTCCAACTGAACAGACAACAGTTTCCAACGTCCAAGAAGGCGATGGTGCTAGTAAGCTTTTGTAAATATTGAGAGTCTTACATGTGAAGTTAACATTCCATAAACTTGAATTATGGCTATTGTGAATGTAAAATAATATGTCCACTGTATTTCTTTATACATTTATATACTTACTAATGTTATTTTAACAAAATATCGGAGATTTATTGAAAATTCTGTTTTTACCTAAAAAGTGTTAAATTATAGGGACCTTTAAACAGATTTAGGTAGAACATAGTCCAGTGTAACTCGCCTTCACAGGTTTTTAAGATAAATTAGATGGAGTGTCTTTATAGAGTACAAATTAAGTACTTTGTCTGAAACGGTGTTCTCGACTTGACCGATAGGACAACGCCATATCTTATTGATAATTACTGTAAAACTTATCTAAATTATATGTTATAGTTGCAATAGCCAGACGATAATATAATAAAACATTGGCTGTATATTAATAGTTGTTCTCTTTATTATAGAAAACTTTTCTGGACCATTTTCTTCCTCCTATATATGCAAGACCAACCAGATTTAAAAAAAGTTCAAGATCTAAAAAAATCATATAACGCCATTTGAAAAGTACAAAAACATAATCACCGATGTTTTTTTGTTGAGGAATGTTTCACCGATTTAGTCTTCATCGAGACAAACGCCCGAAGTGTCGATAAATTTATCATTCAAATATGTCACTTTATAAGTTTTTTTCTAATTTTTATTTATAAATAATTATATCGTATTATAAAAATTTGCTATAGCTCCCTGTTCTATCGATAATATTATTATAAGAAAAATGATAAGGATATCCAAAATACTTTTTTAAAAACAAATTAAAAGTTTTAAACAAATCCTGACGAAGTTGTCCTGGGCTGTAATCTGGAGCCCTTATCGAGAGGGTTTCGTTTGAGAGGCAGAGGCTGTGAAGACCTCAACCTACTCAAAGGATATTCTCCTTAGTATTCGCCTCTTTCCCGATCCTTCCATTGAATTACCCAATCAATTTCCTTAGCCGCCTAAGAAGGGACAGAGGTAGAATTGGATGCCGTGGGAATGACAAACCATCTCACTCCCTAATGCATTCTGGTATACTAAGTACCTATATATAAATATAAATTTCAAAATAAAAGATTATTTTGTGGACTAATGAAATTTCAAGCGATAACGTGCTTTATTTAACTTACACTTACTAAATATTACAAAATGCATTTACATATATATGATTATTCCATTATCGATTAAAGTTACCTAAAATTCTATCACACAATAGCGAGCAAAGAAGAAGATAATTTATTCTGAATGATAGTAGTTATTTATCTTTTATTCCATTATTTATATTATTAAATATTAAAAAAATGTTCTTTTGAATTTACGCAAAATATTATTTTATTTATATTTGGGTATTTTTATTTTAATGTAACATTCTTCCTCCATTTTTTTTTTTAAATTTTATATTTCCATAACGTTATCCCATGTTTTCATAGACATTTTTGATTGTTCTCACAATCTTCAGTGTAATTTTAATGCACCCTTCCTTATAGTGATAATTTTATTTCTTTTTTAAATCTTTATATCAGTTTTACTATTCATGAATCAAGTTTTTAAAACAGCATTAGTCACTTTAATTATGAAAAATAAATAATGTCTAAATATTTAAATCAACATGGTTAAAACAAGATTTTAAATTTAAAATCTCGCAATATACTTTCAATATACCGAATTTAAAATATAATTTTGATGGTAATTTTCCTCATTGAATAATTATTATAATTATAATTTATACTTATTTATTTTTTATTTTTCATGAAAAAATAAAAAATATCGTTATAAAAAAAATTGTTCCCTCA
Source organism: Arma custos (assembly GCA_037127475.1). NCBI lineage: Eukaryota > Metazoa > Arthropoda > Insecta > Hemiptera > Pentatomidae > Arma > Arma custos. The sequence continues at coordinate 92,297,868 of CM073763.1, read as the reverse complement.
TCAATAATTATGCATTTCTTCCTATTTTTGGAATTAAATAGTTTTTAATTTTCTTGCATCATCTTTGTGGATTCTATACCAGAGCATTGTTACAATGATTTAGCTCTGTAATTCTTTTTTTTGCCTATAATTGATAATGACTAATTTTCACGACATGAAAATCTCCGAAGATTTTATCTCATATATTATAATAAAAAAGATAAATAACTTTTAAAAAAACATGTAAAATCAATTTAATATCACCCTTCTTGCTCATAGATTACATTGACTAAAAAATATATACTATCAGATTTATGTGATAAATATATAGTTGACAAATAATTTAGATAATTACTTTTGAATTGAACTGGCTGAATGATAATTGCCTACTCTTGGTAGAACTGAATAAAGTATATAATACAATAAAAGGTATAAAAAATATTATCAATTTAGTCTTGTTTAAGTTCATCGTGACGCGTATAGTAGGTGTTATAGCTCCCAATACAATGGACTGATCCTGTTGAACGATCCCGATCCAATACTATAGGATGTGAGTATATTCGAAAGGATCTTGCGCCTAATAGCCGTATATGAAGAGGAAGAGGAACCCAGGAAACATTTTACTATAAGAACAAAGGAGTGGAGTCAGTTTCTTTACACAGTTACCTCCTAATTTCTTTTCTACTCTTCCAGTTCCTAGCTTGTAAAATAGCAAGAACTGCTGTTCTCAGCACAAACCAGATTTTTTCAAAGTCAGACTAAGTGATAAAAGAGGTGAGGGTTTAAATATTTTATGAATAATATCTATAATTTCTATAATTCGGAAGTAAGAATGGAGTCAGCGATTTATGAACATAGTCAAAACTCCTAAACGTTCCGTTAGTATGTTACGTAAAAGATATATATATATATATATATATATATATATATATATGAACCTATTTTTTCAACCAAATACTATGGAATACAATTTTTTTCTCGATACCAATATTAGCCATTGTGTTCGTTAGCCATGATAGGTGATATTGCGATTTTCTTACAGATATATCAGACGTTTAGGATCAAAAGCGGATAATTCTGAAATTCAAAAACTTACTATTTCAAGTGGCAAGTATAGCCACGCTTTATTTCTCCTGAAACTTCAGGAACCGAACTAAAATTATGAGAAATAAGACGGCAAAGAGTCGTGTAAAAAAAAAAAAATTTAAATTAAAATATCGAAAAGTTTAATTTTTGCAATTATGGAATTATCCGCTTATGAAATTGAATTCCTCAGATATTGGTCAGAAGTCACAATTTCTATCACTGTCATCGGTAGTAAAAAATACAGTGCAGAAAATAAGAAATAATAAAATTGAACGTCTTGAAGGTATGGACCAGTTAAAAGTCTCTTTCTATAACGTCAGTTGTTAATAATATCAGGATTAACTATAGTTTATCTTGAAACGTTAATAGTTACGTAGCTTAGCCTGTTCCTATGACTTATTTTTATCCATATCATTCTGCTTTATGTTGCAGGTAGCCCTGAGCTATCGATGGACGAGCTGGTGCAGAAGATGAAGCAGCTTCAGAGGAGCAATAAGAGAAGACCAGAACCACCAAAGACCACTCAACCTCCTGAAGAGCTTCTGGTCTTCGACGCCAGCATCCCGACTAACGTAACCGCCCAGCTTGGGGGCACTGCATTCCTCCACTGCAGGGTTCGCAACCTCAAGAACAGAGCGGTAACTAACCTATCATAATAGTTTATATCAGTGTGTTATTATTATCAGTCTATGAAATGAAAATATTAAATTATATTAAGTAAAAAATAACTAATCTCTACAGTTAACAAACGGACTTGTAAGAAAGTTATATATTTAATGTGAGATATAAATATATACCATGCATATGCAAGATACTTGTGATGAACTAACTGCGTGACTTATTGACTATGCACTAACATTATTGATTACTCCATAACTAACTTGATAAATACTTTCTTTACATATTATAATCTAACCATACCAACTCCTCTCTACTATTTAACCTCTCTCTCTCTCTCTCTCTCTCTCTCTCTCTCTCTCTCTCTCTCTCTCTCTCTAAACCTAGAGCTAGTATATATACATGTATAAGAAGAGGGTAGGTAAAGGAAGTTGCATTGCAGTCACACGGAAGATATTACATGTGTTAGGGGTTAGGATACATGTATACACAATACCATTAGATCATCAACCTAATCTTTTAATCTTAAAAATCCAATCTGAAGGTGTTTTCAAAGCAGTATCCTCGGTCCAATTATCTACACAGTTTATACAACTGACATCCCAACTCATCCTGATACTAACCTTACCACGTATGCGGATGACACATGTCTATTATCTGTCAACACTTATCCAGTTATAGCATCCCGTACTCTTCAATCCCATATCACTGAACTTGAAAATTGATATCAAAACTGGAGGACTAAAATAAATTCCCACAAATCTCATCAAATCACCTTTACCCTCCGACGTAAACCAACGATTTCCTGTTCTCCTGTGTCGTTTAATAACATGCCACTGATTCCTATAAACAGGTCCGGTACTTGGGACTGCACTCTGACAAACGCTTAACTTGGAACCCTCATACTAGACTGAAAAGACAAGAAACAGCTCGCCGATTTTGGCTACTTCAACATTTATTAGGCGATCGCTCTAATCTCCCAATTAATTACAAACGACTCATACATATGACAATTATTAGACCCATCTGGACTTACGGAATAGAGCTTTGGGGCTCCACTGAGCCATCGAATTCCTCGATGCTTACTTTGTTACGAACAAAGTAATCCATAATTAATATCCCGTTTGTTGCTGATTTGGCCCGAATCTGATATCAATCGTTTCATACCAAACTTCATTTTCTTTCAAACCCACTAGTTTCAAACCTCGCAACCTCTTCAATTCCTGATAATCCTCCAAGGCGTCTGAAAATAAGATGGCCTCGTGATCTCCTACTTTTTATTTGGGTACTACTACTGAGTAGTTTCTCTACTTGCCTTTGCCTCGGGACATGATTTATGTTTCATTATATTTGCTTGATGTATTTTGTTGTTGTAAATTTCAATAAATACATTTTAAAAAAATCTTTAAAACACAAGTAACGATCGATAGTTGACTTTAGTCAATTTTTTTTGTTGGCACTACAATAGGAAGTCAAATGTCAATTTCTGTGGCTGCCGTTCACCTGTTTTATATTCCCAAGAAGATATGAGCATTATTATTCACATTCCTTATAGTAAACTTGGTGTGGCAACTTTTTTTTTTTGTAGGGTCAGCACCTAATTGGTTTAGTTTCGAGGATCCTCCGTTTGTATAAATACTAATGATAAGGCCTTCTCAGCTTGATTAAATGAAATAGATAATTTGTGAAAAATTAACGTTTAAACTTCAGGAATGAAACATTAATTTATCTAAAATTCTCAGAACAGCTGAGTAAAACATTAATTTATCTAAAATTCTCTGTAACTGGTAGAATGAAAATTTAAAAATTTATGAAAGAAAATGAGGTAATTAGTATCTTACTTAGGTATAGTCTTTTTTTACGATTGTGTTCCATGGTAGAGTCAGCAGGAAAACCCACAATTGGTACCTTGCAGTCTAAGTAATAATGGATTACAGATAGAAGTTAACTGTAATAAACAATTTCTTATCACAAAAACTCATTCGCGCCACCTATAATGCTCATTCAGAACTAATGCGTTAGGAAAAGAATAAAGAGCTTTAGATGGGGAAACTCACAAACATATAACATGTTTAAACATTTTTTAAATAAAACAGGAATTTTTCAAACTTAGCTCAATCCCACCTTTTAGCTTTTATCCCGCTAGCCCAATTGAGGTCGGATTAACGAGCTTCTGCTGCATTATGAAATTCTAATCTTTATTTCTACGATAAAAACAAAAAATAAATGTGAAGTAACCTTCTACATCACATGTGAAACTTTAATATGCACAAAAATTCAAACTTTTTAAAGCTTTGATACATGAAACTTATTTATTCTCTCTTTGGTAATTAAAAACGTATGGATTATTCAAAAATAAATACTACCTCACAAACATGGTGGAGGAGTTTAAACTAAACTAGATTAATTCAAATTGTCACTAATTGACACTAATTCATCCGAAAATTTTCCGTTTGAAATCGTACATTTACTTTTATTTACAAGTTTGTACTCTATAGTCCAGGAGAGTTAGGATGATTCATTAAAAGATTTTCTTACAACCATTTGTCATGGCATCGCGTGGTAGAGATTACAGGAACAAAGCCCCATAACCAAGAGAATCCATTTCATTTTGGTCCAGGTACTACTCCTGTGAGCCATCTAGATAACTAAAATCGAAAGTCGTGCAAAGTTACAGAATTACTGTTCTTATTATTCATATTATTCCACGCCAAATCGTTTAGTTGTATGTTTTGTCTGATTGCACAGTCCAGTTGTGGTCTTGATTCATTTATATGTAATTCAGAATAACCACACATGTTCACATGTATTAATAATTAGGAAACTGTGTCTTCAACAGTACTATAAATCATTAATAAAAATAAGAAAGAGACCGCCAATTGAATACTATATATATTAATTAAAACATTAATACTTGGTACAAGAAGAATTTCCATAAAATTAAGCCATATATCTATTCATGCCCTGAGAGAAAATGAAAAAAAAAACTTGAGCCTTTATACAAAATAAGTTACAATGCATAAGTTGTATCAGATATTTATGGAGGTATTATTTAAAACCTGTGCCACTACAACCATTGAAGGGCACTGGATTCAGTATACAGGAAGGACTGTTCTGTTTCTGAGACTACGGTTGTGAAAGGAGGTAATTTGTCTGAGATCAAGCTCAACCCTCAATTTCTTTCCCAATTAAGGTTACTCATTTTATAGAGGCCGGGTGAGCCCAAGATGGATCTGTAGATCAGACAGGGTCTATCCTTGGCTATTCTCAGATTAATTAATTAATACTATCATAACTGAATTTGAATCCGGAACTCAAAGCTTTATATACTGAGTTTCCCCTCTATATGCTCTTAAAGGTAGTATTTATTTTTTAACAATCTATTCATTTTTAATTACTAAAGAGAGAATAAAAAAGTTTAATGTATCAAAGCTTTAAAAAGTTTGAATTTTTGTAAATTCAATTATTATTAAATTAGTGTTTATCACGTGAAGTAATAAGTTACTTCACATTTTTTTATTTTTTACTTTAGAAATTAAGATTAGGATTTCATAATGGAGCAGAATCTTGTTAATCCGACCTCAATTGGGCTAGCGGGATAAAAGTTAAAAGGTGGGATTAAGCTGAGTTGGAAAAATTCCTGTTTTATTTTAATATGTCCTATACTTTAAAATACTAAAAAATAAATATTATATTACTCTTTAAAAAAAAACTAAAATTTAAAAATGTCATTGCACAATGGTTAAATGTTTCCATATAGGTGCAATCAAAGTATTTTTTGGAAGATTGATTGAGTAGATTTGAAATAATTAATGTCTTAAAGTAACTGATGTGGAAAGAAAAAACCAAACAAAAGTTATATTATTATCTCAAAAACTAGTATACACAAAATAGAGTGTAAATAAAAAAAATGTTTATTTCAAGATCATAGCCGTAAACTGAAAATGTACAAATAAAAATACGTAACTTAACCATGGTACGAATTTTCCTCAGATAGGCACAATCCAATAAAGAAACATAAAGGAGAATACCAAAATGAGGGAGAAATGAAGGACGTACACACGAAGCGTGAAATGGGGAAACAGACGAGGAATTTTTGATAATTCAGGAGGCCAAAAGAACATGTTGTGATGAAAAATAAAATTTTGTATTCATATAACAGTATAAGATAAAAACCTGTCCAACTGCAGCCAATGAAGGATCTTGGATTTCGAGTTAGTTTCGCTTTTGATCTTGATCGAATCTAATGTCCATTATTATGAATAATAAACCAATATGAATATATATGTATAAACCTGTACCACTACCCGTGCACGGGTCTGGGGTTCACTACATAGTAGAGACTGTTTCATGGGCAATGGTTCTGCAGGGAGGTGATTTGTCATAGATCTCGCTCAACCGTTATATTTTCCATCTTATATTGGGTACCTACTTTTAGATACTGGGTGAGCCCCAGGAGGGTCCTAGATCCTATACGATCCACCTCCGGCTGCAAACAGACTAAATAAAATTCTCGCCTGCAGCGGGATTTGAACTGGAATTTCCGACATGGCAACTCAGTGCTCTACCACTGAGCCACTCTGCTCCCCAATATGAGTATATAGTTTATAGAAACCAATAAGTAATACATAGCTTATAGATTGATAGGTACAAAGATAGAATTTATAGGATTTTATTTTGCGTAATAAAGACCATAACAAATAAAAGTACTAATAAGTTACATCATTTAGTTTATTTTTTACTAAATGTAAAGGTACTTTTCAATGTTTCGTGTTGCCTCAGATTAACATTATGAATCGCATTCATTAGGAAGAAGACATTACAACTTTCGTCATTACCATCCTTTTTGCTTCTTGGTTGATGATGTGATATCTTCAATTGTAGAACGCTTCTTTCTGGTAAAGATATTAATAAATATCTGTGAATAAATAGTATAATTATATTTTAAATATTCCTAATGATAACCATCGGGGTTGAGGTGTATTGTAAAAAGGGATAAAGGGAGTAAAATTGAACTTTGGTTTGATGAAGAATGCGTAGTGCCAGAGGTTAAAAAACAGGTTTAACCACGGGCGGGTCAAGAATTTTTTTTTGTGGGGGGCACAACGTGCAGAAGGGCAAATACTTAACAATAACTGTTAGAAATAAACGTATAGTATTTATAGAAAATTTATATGTAGTATTTATTTAGGTTTCAAAGGTTTATTAAAATATAAAAACAATTTTCTTTTTGTTTCCTGCTAAAGATGGCCACCACTATATTACCGTTCATTTTTTGCGAAATGTCTTCAAGGATATGCATTAAAGCCAGTTCATTCAAACGCTCTTCTGTCATACTGCTGCGAAGATATGATTTTAATGGGCGCAAGGTAGAGAAAGATTGCCCGGCAGTTCTTAGTCATTAGCAAAAGCGTGAAAGGGACGCAACGAACAAATTTCGCATTCCAGACAGAAATGGACAAGAGTTTCACTCATGTTCTTTCTGTCATTTTATTGATATATTTTAACAACTATGATCATGTGATTTGCCTATAAGTATGCACTGTAATGAATTCTCCACAGTACAAAAAAAAACCATGAGGGGGGCACGTGCTCCCATGCCCTCCCCTCCTAAATACGCCCTTTATACCTTTTCACGCTTTAGACCTACTTATATCATATAAATAAGAGAAAGTTTGGTAAGTAAGAAGTTACTAAAAAGGAGAAGTTATGTTATAAGAAACAGTAGAAACACAAAGAAGAATAAACATAACGAAATGAAATAAGAAAATTCTATTATATCGTAAATATTTCATGAAAACTTTTAAACAATGCCCCGAAACCTTTCTCCTATTTTCCCTTTGATACTCTCCCGACCTTAAATGTCCACTTATTACTCTCTGTCCATTTAATTCTACTCGTAAATAATTGTTTACTTAATTTTAATGAGTATCTACAAAAGTATGCATTGAAAATTTAGGCCATTTTTGCTTTTATTTCCTTCTGCATTTTTCTTTTTTACTAATATTCTAAATGTATATAATTTAGTTCATTAGCGCATATTTCTCCTATTGTGGTATTATATTATGACTTCATAATTTATCTTTTTTAATTTTATTTGTTCATTGATTTTTTTTTAATTACTCTCTAAAAGTCTATATTTTTGAGTATATTGATGAAATTTTTAATATATCCAGTTAGAAAATAATGCCACAATGTTTTGCCGCAACTGATTAATCCAATGATGCGGTATTTGATTTTGGAGAAAAAAATCAATAAAAAAACGCAATATGAATAATTATTAAGTATTATTTATAAATAGTGATATAGTACTAAATGGATAGTACTACGCAACTTTACCACCGTTGTTTCGTTTTAAATATTTAAATTTCTTCACACCAAAGTATCTTGTTATAAACAATAATAATCTGCCTTAACTCTAACCGTATATAGGTAAGTAGACCAGACACCAATTTCGAAGAAGTTGCATGAGAATATTATCAATTTTTAATATGAATACATTTTTTAAGATTAATTTATTGATATTTATAACTGTAATAATATTAACAACAAGCAAATTTGCTAATATGAAAAATTACACGAAAAAAAACACTCGCTGAGAAACTACCCATCGGTAGCACTCTAATAAAGTTCAATTGTAGAAGGTCTCGAGGCCATCTTCTTTTAAGACGCGTTGGAGGGTAATCAGAAATATTATGGGAAGCAAGTTGAGAGACTAGTGGATTCAAGTGTGTATGGAGCTTTTCATGTAAGGATAGGTATCTAGTTTGGGCCAAATCAGCAACATATGGGATATTAAGATCATGTTTGTGACATAATAAGGAGCATTGAGGATTTTACGAAGGATTTTGAAATGTAAGGATTGGATAAGAGATGAATTGGATGGTTTAATAGAGCCCCAAAGCTCAAATCCGTATGTCCAAATAGGTCTGATAACTGTCATGTAAATGAGTCTTTTAATTAATTGGTCTTTGTAATTAATTGGCAGCTTAGAATGTTTGTCCAGTAAATGTTGAAGTAGGCGAAAACCGAGCAGTTTCTTGTCTTTTCAGTCTTGTATGAGGATTCGAATAAAATTTAAAAAAGGTTTTTATCCGTTTTAAGTATTCTTTTTTAGCTTCTATAAAAGCAGGTTCCTAGAAAGCAAGTTGCTAATGGACAGAAGCTAGCTCATATGGTCATAAAAGTGATTCTTCTCATAAAGATTAGTTAAATTATGAATTTGTCCAACTCAGATCACAATCGGTTCATAATTTGGTTGGAATATTTTTCAATTATTAAAAGTTAATACTCAATCCCACTTCAAGATTTCTTGCTATTTCTGATTCACTACAAAAAACTATGAAATGAATCAGAATTTATGTTCTTAATGTATGTAGAATTATTTAACATAATTTTGCATGTGATTATTGTATTTTGTTGTTTTTTCCAGCGTCCAATGAGACATTTCACCATTGATTCTCTAATGGTATTACGATAAGGGCTTATTACTCTGAGCAAAAAATCTGAATATGAAATGTAAGAGTTAATATTTCAAGTTAAATAGAAATGAAACTCCCTCTTGCCTGCTTTCGAATCTCCTCCACAACTCTCTCTGACTTACACTAATCATCTGAAATTATACAGTCAGGCTGGATGTTAACAAATTTCATTCATGGAGTTTAATATGAAGATTCCCGTTGAAATTGTAATTCGGGAGACGTTGAATAAGTTAAAATAATTAATCATACGGCATGTAAATTGATAACAGTGATTAGCGAGGCTGATATCAAAAGCTATATATTTCAAAGACATACTCCACAGAGGCATGCGAATGTGATAATAAATTAAAATATCATTGATACTGTTTCTTTTACCGTACTTTTATTGTTAAGACGGTTAAAATATTTTTATCTTCTTCAGTATAAAATAAATTATTGGTGTTTAATCTATCCATCGTATTTTCAAAAATACAAATAAATATTGCTTTTTATTTTATTTTTATAAAGATTCATCTTGCTGACCCCTGTTTATCGACGACTAGCTAACTGCGAACTTACTTAATAGAAACTAATAATACTTAAAAAGGTTTTTAGATAAAATTACAAAGTAAGTAAAAATATTTATTGGTTCATATCCTGGACCCGTAAACGAGTCTTGGGTTCAGTACATGGCAGAGACTACTGTTTTATGGAAACGGTTCTAGAAGGAGGTGACGTCCTAGATCACGCTCAACGCCAGGTTTCCTCCCTTATTTAATAGTGGCTGGCTGAGCCCCAGGAGGGTCCTAGATCCCATATGATCCATCTCCCGCCGCAAACAGACCAAATAAAAGTACCTGCCTGCAGTGGGATTTGAAACAGGATTTCCAGCATGGCTCCCTTTATAGATTCATAAAATAATTTTATATGCAGTCCGCCAATTAGGATGCATTCCAAAGTTGCGACAAAGTCATTTGTGTTGGCCATCCTTGATGTAGTTGAAAATGTTACATTACACACCCACATGGATATTTTTCTGCCTAATCTTTTGTGTCAAGAACTTCCTTAATGATTAGAATTTATGAACAGGATAATAAATAAAAGAGAACCATTGTTGAATCTTGTTCGTTCTCACAGATCAAGTCGAGAGAGGAAAATAATATTTACATAGGACAACACATTACTTAACACCTGCTACTAAATGAAATACATTCGCTAACAAAGAGAACGTAGCTTAGATTCTTTTAAATATTAATATTCATTAAGAAGTATGTTTAAAGCAAAATCTGGCTTGTTGACTTCACCAGATGAAAATCCTGATCCTACGCCCACGCTCCATCCTACATTCCATTAAAATGATGAATGTAGGATTTATTACACCACATTCCAAAAAAAAATATTACACAATGGAGAAACGCCAATATTATACTTGAAGAATCCATCAGAAAAATAGAATGGGAGTGTGGGTGTGTTTCGTCCAATGGAGACTGTAACATCCATCACATTTGACAGACGTTGAGAAATAAACTAGTGTTGTCGGGTGAAATAGTGTATCGGACTTTTTCAGCAGAGAAGTATTATTTATTATAGATTTTTCTGTGTGTATTTTAAATATATATATAAGTAAAAAATCAGTCTAGAACCATGAATTATTGCAGTTCAAGTTCAACAGGTGAACGAGAACCTACATTTCTTTAGCCGTGTGAGGCCGTTCTACTCACCAGGATATTGAGAGTCACTTCCTATAGGCTGACTGGACTCACATACCCACGAGTTATATACTCGCATAAGCTCATTCTTCATAATTTTCTACGAGGGACGGTTTCTCAAGCAAGAGTTTTACTGCTTTCATTTTCCCTCACTTTTTTGTTTACGTTCTGACGATGCTTGAATTGGTGAAATATTGGAACGCGTTTTTATTACTGCTTTATTTAGAGATTTAAGGATTTTTATTCAGAATTTTTCCAGAGATGTCTTAACAAGTAAATTATGCATCTTTTTAGTTCTCGCATTGATACATATATGTATTCAAAAGCACCACATACACACACACACACACACACACTATATATATATATATATATATATATATATATATATATATATATATATACCTTCCTATATTATCCTTTTTTTGTTGTATATTGAATAGCATGATAAGGAAGAAGGCAACAATTCTCTCTTTTTTCTTTTGTGGAAAGCCAAGGCTTTCTCCAACTACCAGCCCACAAACCGCGTGGTCATTATCTTGTCCAGTCACAGTCCACCCAAGAAGGATTCGTTCTTTTATTCAAAGTACGTTAAACACCAAGGACTCTAATTATATAACACGCCTATAGCAGGTAGGACTAGGTCAAAGTCAGGTGAAGGTGTTGATGAGCTCTCTCCTGGTAATGACATTATAAATTATAATTTTGAGAAACTACGAAGAAACTTTAATTTGAAGTAAAATTTAATTTTAATTTTTACAACGCCGTCCTTGACACGGGTTGAGGAAAACTCTTCCACCACAATGCCTTGTCATGAAAGATTACTAGTTTTTGTAAAGACTTCGTGAAAAAATCTGTAATCTGTTTTTCTTGATTTATGTATATTCTCTTTTTAAAATTTATCTGATCGTTTATTAAGAAGGAAAAAATGTTAGCAAGGATATAATTGTACTCGCTAACATAGTTAATAGTCGTTTATATTCCGAGATTGTTTTTCGTACCACACATTTTAAAAAAAAAATCATAACAAAGGATCGATACTTTAAATTCATATAATTGTATGTTATACAGTCAATGTTTCTGAAGTATCGCTTTGAAATCTCTTAATAATATAAAAAAGTTTATAGTGATCTCCTACAAGACTGAAAAGACAAGAAACTGCACAACGTTTTCGCCTACTTCAACATTTACTGGACAAACGCTCTAAGCTACCAAAAAATTACAAAAGACTCATTTACATGACAGTTATCAGACCTATTTGGACATACGGAGTTGAGCTTTGGGGCTCAACTAAAGCATCCAATTCATCTCGTATCCAATCCTTAAAATCCAAAATTCTTCGTATAATTCTCAATGCTCTTCATTATGTCACAAACGAGCTCATCCATCATGATCTTAATATCCTATATGTTGCTGATTTGGCCCAACATATCCTTCCATAACAAGCTCCATACACACTTGAATCCGCTAGTCTCTCAACTTGCTTCCCATACTATTCCTGATAACCATCTAAGGCGTCTTAAAAGAAGATGGCCTCGAGGACCTTCTGCTATAGAACTTTCTTGGAGTGCTACTGATGGGTAGTTTCTCCACAAGTGTTTTTTTCGTGTAATTTTTCATACTAGCAAATTTAATTGTTGTAATATTATTACAGTTGTGTAAATCATTAATCTAAAAAAAATGTGATCTCCATAAAATAATATACTTTAAAGCGAGACGGACCGTAACGAGACGCCACGTTTTCCCTCTCAATTATTTCTCCCTTAGATTGTCTTGTGTTTATATCTGTTAATTTCTATCTCCTTTTTCTGTAGAACTTTTTAACGACGTAAGAATAAAGGCATCGTTTCTCGTTGTTTTCCTTCTTGTGGGGCCATGCATTATCTAATAACTCGCAGCGGACCTCAAACGATCACTGTATTTCGGTGACCGGATCATCTTCAAAGCGTCATTTTATCACCGTGCAATATTTTATTTAACATAATAAAAATGGGTAAAGAAGTTTCTCTGTTAAAAATATTAAATTTTCATACTATTGCAAGGAAGAGGCACTAAACTGAAGTACAAATTACAAGGTATAATAGACCGTACTATTTAAAAAAAAAAAAATATATATATATAATTCAAATTACTGCATACAAACAAGTACAATTTGAGAAACGAGCAAGATATTAAATTTACAGTTAGATAAATTATAAAATGGGGATTGGCAGCTACCCGATTAAATAATTTATCTGTCGCAGCCGAATTGGAACCGAAGACCTTTAGAATTGCAACTCAGTATTCTATATCCTCAACTGTATCACATACTTAGTAAACTGTAGGAGGTGAATGGGGAAGCGATAAATATTATACTTTTTTTTAATATTTTTATTTTGAAGAGAACAGATATGTCCAGGTCCGGGATTCGAACCTAGGTCTTCCATGTTTCCGTTATGGTGCTCTACCACCTAAGCTATCCTGGTTTGTATCTCGGTCAGACAAATCCATTTACTTCACTGAACCATTCTTATTACTTCAAATCTCGGCCCTGGACATATCTTTTCTCTTCAAAATAAAAATATTTAAAATAATAAAAAATAAATTATATAAATATATAATGACGTAAGTCAAAAAGATCCTAATTAAAGTTCAATGAACATTCCTCCCCTTGTATAGATCGCAAATTGCGAGAACGAGGGGATATGGGATCAGTGAAGAGAATGGATTTGTCTGATCGAGATACGAACCAGGATAGCTCAGGTTGTAGAGCACCATGACGAAAACCTGGGAGACCCGGATTCGAATCCCATCCCTGGACATATCTTTTCTCTTCAAAACAAAAAATATTTAAAATTATAACAATTAATAAAAAAAAAAAATAAATTATAACATAAATATTATAGATGTAATTTATTAAGATTCTGCTAAATAACATATAAACGTGAATTATTATCTACAATTAACTTATTCTCAATGGAGTTTATGAGATTATACAACATGGAACTGCGAAGTATACTTCATATTAATGCTAGTGATAACATCGCGAAGACTAAGATAGGCGTGAGAAGTTGTTGCGCTAACGAATTTCTAAAAAGTTAATAAGGGCTGAGTTTACTGGCTAACATCCAAGAAGAAGATCGAGGTGTTGGTGGGAGAACTTCAAGCGTCCCAAACCTGTGTGGTATCACTCATTAAAAATCCCTGTCCTAATAACAGCTGGATAGGCTTAGGATTTTGGATTCCCAATGTACCATTGAAGCATTCAGAGACTTAAATGAATATACATACAATAATTATTAATACTTTTACTTATGAATGTTTTTACACAAGATTTTTTTGTACTTAACATTCTTTCACATGTTTGATCGTAGTTTATTAAGAACCTAAAACGTCTAACAGAAAATGTTCATTTGAAATGACTACTACATAAAATGTGCTGTATACAACCTATATGTCATCATATATATATAGCTTTATTGCCATGGAACATCTTATAATTGCTACATGGGTAAATACTATACCATGTCTTCAACTGAAAATTTCCTCATACTAATTACATTAAATGTTTAGTTTTTGTTTAATTAGTTTATATTTTTTATGAAGGAAGATACTTTATTTTTAGTCCGAATAGGTAGTACCTAAGAAATCGAAATGTTACCTAGGGTCTCATTTAGAAAAAGTTGAAGATTAAAGTTACTTACATAACAGCTTCCATCTAATCGGCTTTCAACACCCAGCATAAATTTTAAGAATTTTTCTCGTTAAAAGTCTCTTCCTGATAAAATGAATGTGTTTGAGAACATTTGTTATCAGTGATTATCCGTTATCTTTTATCACACATTTACTTTAGGTCATTTTAATAAACGATAAAATTTATTTTTTATCTAAAAGAAAATTTTCCCAAGTGATAAATCAGTTACACGGTTTGAAACATGGATGCTTATAATACTTGTTTCATCGCAATTAATCTTTTCAGTATTAGAAAAGTTCTTTAAAGTCAATATATTCGTAAAAATTTCATAACGGCATTATTTTCCCCATAACACAGTAGGTATTTGATTAAAACTAGAAAAGAAATACTTTTTAATTATTATACGCGATTTTGCTATTTTCATATCTTTGAGTAATTAATTATCATTATGTACAAGCGTAAACATTTATTTATATTTAATAATTTAAACTTGTTTCATTACACTTTATAGTTTGAGGCACGTACATTTCTTTCATTTTCAATCTGCGCCATACCTTAAAATTTTAATTGATCATCATCTTAATTACAAAGTGATCATCATTATACTGTCTTCATAATAACTCAAAATTTCAGATATATTCCTTGGTTTTATTGAAATTTAAATATTTACATGTGTACTAGAGTGGAATCAGTTCTATATTAGTATCACCATCAATTTTTAAATAAATACGAGTACTATTTGTCATAATTATTAAGATTTATAACTGTCAGGTGTCATAATATTTTATTGTATATAATAATTTAGTAGCACCATTGATTAAAGCTCTGTCTTTTTAGGAAAGTTCTCATCAAGTTAACGTGAATTATGTGATAGAAATGAGCATTATGAATGTTGAGATTAATTACATCGGAAAACACGATTTTTTTAAACCGTAAAAGACAGTAAAATCATAAAGTATGGTTATATTCAGACAAAGCTATTATTTTTTAATGAGTAACTCGATAAGATAGTATAGCCCAAGGAATATTGAAACCAGGAAAGTAATAGTCCGTGTAAGGCGAGTCATTAAAAAAATAAAATAAAGCAGTTGATGTTTAAATATAGATTACTACTCTTATATAGTCCTAGTGTTTGATATGAGCCGTTCACTGCACAAATTGACTAACTCCACTTTTTGAAAAGTCTTAAATTTAATTGTAAAAGCACTTTGTTAAGTCATAAATTTATATAATAATTAAATCTTGTCCAAAAAATAAAGGTTGACACCAAACAAAGGTTAAACTACAAAAAATTTTTTGGCCACTGAATAATAAATCATTTTTTTCAGACGTAATTTTGATTACCTCTGTACTGTTATGCAAATTGCTGCAATTTAGTTAAGCGCTAAACGATGGCTTTTATCAAGTTAAAAAGGTCCAAACCACACTTTATCCTATTTAAATGTGGCTATGATGAATGCAATAAATATAAGGAAACCTATGGCAGATAGACCACGAAGTTTGAAAAATATAAATCAGCCTTTATTATATCCTAAAGGTAGATCTGTAACAAGGTGAACAATAAAGGCATGATGGATATGCTGTAATTTATTCCTTCTGTTAAACATGATTTCTTTAAAAACTTGCGTCGAAATTGAAATAACGAGTTCTTACATACACAGAACACATAATTTATACTGCTGACGAATTAATCACAAATGATAATATAATATAACAAATTTTTGTGGAAAATATCTAATAATTAACTTTTTTGTCATAAGAGACTTAATAGTTTAAACACTGAATTTTAGTTTATTACTTTTTCATTTGCCAAAACGATTGACTTCACCTGTCACATAAAAATTGTGACACTTCTGACGATAGTTTTTGGCTAGTGTTTCTTATTAATTTTATATGCTTTTAGATGAAAGCTACATCTTTATTTATGCATTCTACAATCTATCTTTCAATTCATATTATAAAGGTAATTTAAAAAAACAATGCACTCTATTTTCTCTCCCTGTTGTTTTATGGAGTTAATCCATTTTTGCATTGAACGCATCAAATATCAAATAAATAAATACAAAAATATTTGCTATACCCTTGCTTGTAATTTTCCTCAATAATAAATTTATGTTTTTTTGTTGTCTACAAAATAAATAATTAATGAAAATAAACAGAGAAATGTTACTTGGTTAATTAAATTTTTAGGTGAAATATCCTGTGTCGCCCTGGAGCGTAAGATCAATTTAGGGATTCGTTTTTGTTTCGGCCTTCTAATTAACAAGGATCCAATTTACAGTTCTCTTGTTGCAAGTCTTGTCAGTTGTCTTGGAAAATTATAATATTTTCCAGGATGTTTACTTAATTAAAATTAATATCCTAACGCATGTCAGGATATTTAAAGCAAATAATATATATGTGTGTATATATATATATATATTATATATATATATATATATATATATATATATATATATATATATATATATATATATATATATATATATATATGCGAGATTAATACCTAATTGAATTATTACATATAAAGCTGATTATATCTGGGCATACAAAACGTGTTTGTTTTCCTACTTGTAATTGTACAGTATGTTGGGTCCTCCTATACTAGGATACCAATGCTCACCTGCAATATACAGAATATTTTCTGCTCTATTTATTTAACCGGATTACTAAATAGCTCTTCCTATATGTGATTGGTTTGTTTTCAATAAAGATGGCTTTAAGATAATAGGTTAAATCTAGAAAATGTGTGAGATCGATTCCACTAGGACTCAGCTCTCTTAATTAATTAATTAAAACGAATGATTTTATTAGACTTTTTTACATTTTTTTTTTAGGACATTGAAATGGCTTTCTAGTCGCTAGTACTTTTTATATCTAACCTACAGTAGCGCGGAGTTAGTTCAGTGAGTTGAGCGCGGACTTGAATGACCTGGGGGTTCAATTCCAGGTGTGGTGGATAAATTATTTATTATATTAAAAATAGATGGTCTCTGTAGGCTCTACCCACTTGGGCGTACCCATCCTCAACAAAGTGGGTACTCTTACTTTTAAAAAACCAGATGATTGAGTGAGAACACACCCCTGCATAACCGTTGGCTTTGAAGCAGTACGATCTCTATCATTTACTGAATCCAAAATTCTTCAATTTTTACATTCAACACTGGTACAAGTTTTTTTTTCTTCTTTTTTAAGAATTATATCAAAGCAGCTAAATCTGTCTAATATAGTATAGTATGTTGGATATATTAATGCAATAGTAGTCACATAATATACGTTTTTGGTTAAATCAGTGTCTATTGAAATTAAAATTTCATTTAAAAATAATAAGAAATGTTTACTTATTGTAATACTTCCGCAGAACACACTTCTAAAGAAGAAACGGAAAGACTCGATTCGAAATGGTTCGTAAATATTGAATCGAGTCTCACCCATATCTCATGCAAATATGGTTATGTCCTAACTCCCCCGGAACAAGTGGAAATACTAATCCAAAAAAAAAATCGTTTTAGGATCCTTTTAGGCCTTGTTTTATTATTTTCATGGTATTTTTGTCAGTCTTGACGGTTTGCAGATAATGGAATATTTTGAATGTTATGTTGTTAACTGATGTCTGAGATATTTATGAATAGTTGTTCTGAATCGTTGTATATTAAGTTTAATTTCTTCTTTCACAGATATCCTGGGTGAGGAAGAGGGACTGGCACATCCTCACATCAGCAATGTTCACTTACACCAACGACGAGCGGTTCCAAGTCCTCCACAACGAAGGCTCCGAAGAGTGGGTACTTCAGATCAAGTACGTCCAGAATCGAGACAGCGGAGCCTACGAGTGTCAGGTGAGTGTAGTCGCTATAAATAAATAATTAATAAAATATGAATAAATAAATACTTACAAGTTAATTTATTGATTTTTAAAACGCTAACGATAGGGGATGGTTGGTCGTTTCTGATTAAAGTTTTTCTTGGTATAAGGAATTTTTGATTTGAATGGATATTTAAAAAAATGTGCAAATAATATTTTCATTACATTATTGATTGTTTTCTATGTATATATTAAAACAAATATATTTCATGAAGATTGCCTTGGCTATACCTATATACTTATGCCATTTAAAAAAAATACAAGTACAAGTTGAAAGTGTCATAATGCTAGATTGATATATAAGAATAGCAACAATTTTTTGGATTAATATTTTTTGATTGGGTGAGCACGTTTCTCCATGAGCTTTAGCCGAAACACTTCGCTCTTTAATTTAGTCATATTTTCAGATGACCAAAAAATCTGGAATCTAATATAAACTATGTAAAAAGCATACTAAAGCTCAACATTATCGGTGATGATGAATGTTTTACATTTTTCCTAGAGAGTTGATTTTATCACGGTTTGAGAAATAACCAGTGCGTTAGTTTTTTATCAGAGTTTTATTAAACAAGAACGAGTTAAGTAGGAATGTAAACATTCATTTTTCGAAACCTACCCGAAATGAAAATTAAGCGATCTAAGTAGGAGTCATACCCACAATCTTAAGAACCAATCATTTAGGGATGCTATCCCTTAAAATATTGAAAAAAACTACATTATAATTTAAAATATGATTTATTTGTTTTAATGATTACATACATCTTAAGTCAAAACGGGACTGTGTATTGTTTTAATTATATCTTTGGTTTAAATAATAGATCTACCTTGATAATTATTTATTCTACATAATATGCGTTCATTAGATTAAAATTGGAGGAAGACAGAATTTGTTTAGAATTTTATGGTTTATCCTTTTTTTAAAAAGAAATTAAATAAATTGTTTATATTTAATATCATATTGGCATATAAATATAAGTTTAAAACATAACTATCCAGCATAACTAATTACATTTATAAACATAGAACATAACAAACAATGTGTCTTGTTAATTAAAATTACTTATGCTCATTAAGTACATTGTTCTGAAACTTGAAGTAGTGAATCAACAGAGTAAACGCTTATCGAGATACTAGTTCCACTAAAATAGAGTTGAGAGGAGTTAAGGCTATTGACACAGCGTTACGGCCTAGCATCGTCTATTTATAACCTGAAGGGTAATCCACAAACTAGGCGCCATTTACATCCTAGGCGTTTAATTAAATGTGTATGTATAGCCAATAAATTTGTATATATATATACATGACCAATAAAGTAGTCCCTATTGTAATAAATATGTTAGAATAGCATTTTTCAAATAAACTAAATCGTATACAAATATTCCTTCGCCTACATCATAATTATTAAAAATCAATATTTTTTAGAATAACACTATTTATTTATTTTTACATCATCAATACATCAATTGGACGGCCTCGGTGCAGAAAGTAACAATTCAAAAACTCAACTTTTCAGGAAATAATAAAAAAAAACGTTTATACAATTTCCTTTGAAAAATAAATTGCAGGTATTCACATTAAATGTTATTATACAAGTATTGATTGTTGGACTAATTAAGTAACGTAATTTAATCAAAAATTTAATTAAATTTGTTGACTTGTTACAAAAAAAAAATCAAAATATTGACTTGTATCTTTCTGAACTTCCAATCGTCTCATGAATTAAAAATAGTTTTAAAAAGCACAACTAGTATATATCAATTTTTTTTTTGTATTATATACAATTTTTTAGTCATGTAACATTTTATCGGCGGATAAGTTTAAGAGCTTGGGGTCAATGGTTACTAGAAAAAACGAAATTCAAAAGGAAATAAAGGTAGGAAATACTTCTTGTCCCGAAATCTAAAAATCAGAATTTATAAAACAATCATCCTTCCATATTTTCTTTACGGGTGTGAAAATTAGCCGCTTACATTACACCTGAAGGATGAACGTATTCAGGTCTTCGAAAATAAGCTGCTACGTAGAATATTTGAACCAAAAAAGGACGAGACCACTGGGGAAAATAGGAGATTACATTACGCGGAATCGCGAAGGAGGCATCCGGTACATATTAATGAGGTGATAGCGTCGCGAAGATTAAGATATGCCTGTAAAGTTGCTGGGCGTAGTAGCGAACGAATAGCTAAGATCTTAAAAAATAAACAAATTACACCTTATTCTAATATTTCGATTTTTGGACTGTTATTTCAACACATAGAATACTGTGTAATAGGATTATAATATTTTTCTTATATACTATAATTTACTTTTTATCTATAAAACAATCCTTACCTAAATATAAAAAATATATTATTCTATTTAAGTCATAATACTCAATATCTCAAAACGATATTAAGTGATTACTCATATTTTAATAGGCTCAGTGGGGAGCTACATAATAAATACTTAATTTTAATTTCTAGAATAATAATGGGCACATCACTAAAACGTAGTAAAAATAAATGAAATTTCTGAAATTTGTAAAATAGAGCGCTGAGTTGACATGCCAAAGGTCCTGCGTTCAAATACTGCTGATTACAAGACTTTTATTTAATTTGTTAAAAGCCAGAGATGGGACTAATGGGATCTAGGACCCTTCTACGGCTCATCCAGCCTCTATTAAATGGGTACCCAAAATAAGGGGGAAAATCTGGAGGTTGAGCATGATTTAGGACAAGTGACCTCCCTGCGCAATACTTGTTCAAGAGACAGTAGAGTCTCTACCATGCACCGAACTACAGATCCTTTACTGGTAGCGATGGTACAGGTTTTTTGTTATTTTATAGAAGGTACAGATATTTTTTATTAAAAAATATGTTCACAGCTCGGAGAACATAAAAGCATGGTAAAAATATTATGACAAAGTTATATAACCTTCTGAATACTGGTCTGATTTCCGGTACATATCGATTAGTGTTTTTTTTAGATACCACTATCAATATCTGATGTCTAACCGATCTTATATCTGAAGGAGGGTAAGGGGAAAAGATGATTTTTTTCCCGAAGAAAAATGTTCTCTATGGCTTTCTTAGGATAACAGAAAGGGTCTTGTTTTTTTCGAAATATCCTTTCTGTTGAAAAAGCAGGCTTTGTTACCAACGCCACGGATAGTATTTTTTTGTATGTTTTGGAGGATAATTTTTATCAAGAGAGTTTAATAGGCACTAAAAATTTTGGGCTTACGTAGATAACCATCTCATGGGACATTATCCAGTTATAACCTCATTATAACGAACGAATAACGGTATATGTACATATAGAAGGTGTTTCAGGGTTAAGAAGCCAAATTGAAAATTTAAACTAAGGAGCTGAAAAGAACAAAAAAATGGAGGTATGTCCGCAAACGCTTTGTTTAATATATATTCAAATATAAAGATTTTCATTGTTTTGAATTAAATAAATACTTAACGCTGAAACACCCTGTAATTCTAATTCTATGAAAATTCTAATTTTTGACTTCAAGTAAAAGGACTCTGAGCCGCCTGGTTTAACTATCAATGGCCACCTGGAGTCGATCCCCGTCTGATATTGTTAACGGATTATCAGAAGAAGTCGGATTTAAAACTAGGTCTGGGAGTGATGTGTCCACTCCCTTCACAACACAGAAATCTTGTAAACCAGTTTCTAGAGCTCAAATTATAAAAATCCCACTATTAATCTCACGAGAGTTGTTTACACGGCATCCATCAAGAACTGTCGCAAAGGGCACTACAGATCAAACAATAGGGGAGAATAATATTGGTAAATCAGTGAGGGCGAAAGATGAAGAAGAACTTAGACACTGGCAATTGGCACGACTTCTACTCCGAGTTTCCAAAGCACCTTTAAATTAATTTAAAAATTATTTTGTACACGTTCTTTTCTTTATTTATGTGTTATACCTAACCACCGAATCTATCTGTAGATCATTAACTTAGGCAATTAATAGCCACATAATGCAGGTTTGCAGTTAAATCTGTCTCTGTTTAAAAAAATATGTTAAAAATAATAATACATTTTAACTATACACAATATTTCCGGAATCGCTCTTTTGCTGTATAAAAAAAGGAAGAACTCGATTTGAAACGGCTCTTAGATATCGAATTGAATCTCGCACGTATCTCATGCAAATATGTTGGTGTGGCAACTCCTCCGGAACCACACAACCATGAGAAACATCGGTTTAGGATCAATTTAGGTTTCCTATTTTTTATTTTTTTTTTTTACTTTTATGGATATTTTACGTTATGAAGACACATCCGAATTCTCAAGAAAGACACTACGGAAACTAACATTCATAAAATAATATTCAATTATAATAGAAAATATAACGCGGAAAATATTAAGCACATTTATAAAAACACGAATTTTTGTTTATTTTGAAGGCTATATATATTATTTTTCTATCTTCTTTAGTAAATAATAAAAAAAAGGGCTGCTGAAAAGTTTCAGAAATACTGTCTATAACTACTTCATTTTTGACGATAGGGTGTTAGATCCGAAGGTACCAGCCACGAATTCATCTTTGACAGATAATTTATTCAATCTTTTAATAGCCGGGTTATTTTGAAATTGGGTATCCAA
This sequence comes from Arma custos, assembly GCA_037127475.1. NCBI lineage: Eukaryota > Metazoa > Arthropoda > Insecta > Hemiptera > Pentatomidae > Arma > Arma custos. Next base: position 92,274,876 of record CM073763.1, on the reverse strand, counting down.
AAAATGGAGGAAACCTGGCAATTCAGCGCAATCTTGGACAAATCACGTTGCTGCAAAAGCGTTGTCCTCGAAACAGTACAGTCGCTATCATGTACTGAACCCAATACTCTTCATGGGTTTAAGTGGCAATATATTTTTTATTCCGCTTTATTAAATAAAGATATTTTTCAAATAAATAAAAAATAATAATGCTAATTAACTTCAGAAATATTCTCAATTATTAATTTCTTTTTTTGGGGGGGGTGTCATTTCAGACTTCCTTATTTAGGAAATATTTTAGTTTCTTTTGAAGTGACTTCTTTCTTATTGCTAGTTACCAAGGCAGCCTTGACATCGAGTCCATGGCAGATCATTAGCAGACGTCGAGAAAAGAAAAAAAAACCCTAGTCACCTCCCGACTCTTCGAAAAGTTGGCATGAGAAAACTCCGTCAACAGTTTCAGAGCTGACAGAATGCAAATGTAGAAAGATAATGAGGTTGGGAGGAGATAGGAATACGTGATCTGGGGGTTCTGGGAGGTTAGGGAGTGAGGAGTGAGGAGTGGGGAGGGGGGAGGGGGGAAATGGGAGGTAGGGGTTCGGCTATATCCTGAGGTAACTGCCTAATGTCTGTCCTCATCCTTTCCCTCAAACCTCAATGCTTATCGATATCATGTGGTATCGAAATGGGTCAGTAATCGATTATTTTATTTTCTTACTTTCACGAAGCTCCTACATTTTCTGGAAGAGATTGTTTCGGTTAATGTATCTGTATCTCCTTTATAGAAATAGTTATCGTAACAAAGTTTCGGTGAGGACTGATATAACTAGATGTCGTTACACATAGTACGATTAAAATAATAAGACCTTTTATAAAACACTTGGCTAACTATTCGAAAGATATTTTACTTAAAATAACCAATCTAAATAAAAATATAATAAGAATGGCGTTATTGATTATTTTGAATTGGAATATTGTTTATTATCTTACTTAAAAAGAACTTTTATTTCATTCAGGCCTCTTAAATGATAAATCGAAGTTTATCAATTCATTTAACGAAACGTTATGGTACTATGGCTAATCAGATGATGCTGCAGCGAGAGTGCTAAATTTGCCTATCCAGGTATAATTAGGGCAGGGGTCATTAACGAGTGCCTGAGACCGCACAGGCTAAGGACCGTCATTTTATATCTCACCAAAGGACGGCAAACTATGGATTTTTTACTTGCTTAGAATTCTAAGGCCACCTGCCGGGTTGTGAACCCGCAAATTTGAGTATTGATGGTTACTACACCACAGGTGAGCCCTACAGTTCAAGTTGAAAATATATTAAAGATAACAATAATAATATAGAAGATAGAGCAATAATTCATTGAAAATGGACAAAAATATCAAGTATTTTTTCAGTACAAAATTATAATCTTTCTTTATTTTATAATACTTTTTTGAGCAAAACAGTATTCTATTTCAGATTTATTAAGACAGTTAATTAACTTTGTATTATGTTTACTAATAGTAATACCTAATGGTTTTGTCGAGTTAACCCGATATTATTCTATAAATATCAAAGTTTAGTACTTAATTTTCATATTATTAATGAATATTAAAGTACCCACTTAGTTTTGAGTTATTCAGTATTTTGTATAATTTTTTTTGTTTTTTTATTTTAGGTTTTATTTTATAGATTAAAAAAAAATTATAGTTTGTAAGAAAATGCCATGATTTTAATTCGCATATTATTCTCCATAGTGAAATAACAGTCCTATGAACAAAATATTGTAATAAGATGGTAATATTTTTATTTTTTTAATTGATGCATTCCATTATGGCTATTAGAATTCAAAAACCGTGCTTTATTTTTTGTGACGGCTTAAATTATTAGAAATAGTGGATTTGTGATTTGTCGATTTTTTATTTATTCTATTTTATTATTTAATTTTTTATTTGCACCTGCGCAATTGCGCATCTAGCAAATTTGAGTGAAGTTTCTTTCTCTTCGATTTTCTCCATGATGATTCAGTTATTTTGGAAATATATATATATATATATATATATATATATATATATATATATATATATATATATATATATATATATATATATATATCAATTTTTCAGTAGGTCTCTTGGCCAATGTCTTTTTAATATTAAGTCCAGGTAACAGGGAGTAGGAAAGCGGAAGAACGAGTGGATTTGGGTGATATTGTGTCGATGAGTTGAATGTTATGTATTTGTTATGAATATATGATTTTATATTAGGCATGTTCATGTCGTTGTGTATAGTGTGATTCGAAACATACCACGGTGCATTAATAATTTTTCTGAGAATTTTGGATCGTGTTATTTGTTGATTGTCGATTTTTTAAAAATATTTAAAATTTAACTAATCGATCACAGCAAAAGACTAATGAAATAGTAGTTCCTCAATTGTTTCCCAGGCAACACCAATAAAATATTACATCATTAGAAACTTTTTTATATAGGAGAGAAGATATTTACATAACGATAGCATGTAAATGGGGTATTAATAAGTACAATAATTTTTAAAACGTCATATACGGCTTTTAGAACATTCATACTCAAAATCAATTCAACTATAATTTACTTATCTATAACTTAGTTAATGTTATATTAGTTGCATGTATTAATATAAATTATATATGGTTGATATTAATTATATTCTATTATCATCGATTCATTTTAATTTAAACCGATTTAATAACGCCTGCAATGATTAGTGCATGCAGACCCGCACGACCAGACTGTAAAACCGGCAAGAAATCACTTTGCGCCGTTACCTTATTATATCTGTTTGTCGTAATCGTTATTTTATTTTGAAGAGAAAATATTTGTCCTGGCCGTTATATTGCAGAGAAAAGATTTATTTTCTCTTCAAAATAAAAAATATTTAAATAATCACTATAGAATTATATATATATATATATATATATATATATATACATATAAAACATGAAGACTGCTGTAAATAGTAAACCTTCACAGTTTTATATTTTGAGTTGTCATCCATTTTAGGGTTACTAAAATTTCGGAAAAACTTTATTATCAATGCAAGTTTCACAATTTTTATATTTTCTATATCCTTCAGAATTCATGTGCTAAGAAAACTATCCAATAGCTATATTTTTGATCATCGATATAAACTCTGAAATTAATTTTAATTTATACTAGACAACGGCTTCAATGATTAGCGTATGCAGGCACGCATGACCTGACTGTGTAAAGGCCACTACACACTGTCAATTTGGTGTGTTCACATCGAACAGACACACTGAACTGACGACAATCCGAAGTGAGCTTGTGTACCGTCGTGTCAGTTCAGTTGGTCACATCAATTATCTGAGCATGCGTACTGGTGTCGATTGGATACACATCACCCTTTCAATCGCTTTTCCAGACCTCGTTTGTATTCCTTCGTTTTGCGTGTTTGTTATTATTGAGTGATGATATGGTTAGTTGGGGCATAGATTTTGTTTTAGAATTTATAGAACTGTTCAAAGGGGGGCAATGTTTGTGAAAAGTAACTTCAAAGGACTATCAAGACAAACAAAAACGTGAAGTCATCCGCTCGCAAACAAATCGGTGGTAACGAGGAAAATCAACAGTTTAAGAAGTGCCCTTCGGAAGAAATAAAAAATGGAAGGTTCAACAAACAAATAACATACTTATTTATTTATCATATGAAAAGTTCCTCGATCCTTTGCAACGCCGATGAAAAATTATATCATTAAAAATTATATAATATACATATAAAGGAAATAAAAATTCGGTAGTGTATGTTTTGCCACTACGTATCACAATTATATTTTATATTTAATTTTTCATAAAGATAAACAAATTATATAAATCTGCCAACAAAAGGCTAATCAAATAAGAGTTCCTCAATTCCTAGGCAAGGCCAATAAAATATTACAATACTCAACACTTTTCAATATTAGAATGCATATATATATAGACACGTGTGTGTGTGTGTTTTATGTAATTACTAGATAGTTATTATCTCACGTCCAATCGTTAGTCAAAGGCTACACTGGTGACTATCCTCTTGTGTAACTACACGGTCTGAGTAAAGCAGGCCTTGCACTATAGCGGCTGTCCTCCGACCAATGTTAACATGCTACAACTTGTTCCCTGTAACAATAGATTGCGCTGTTGTAATTATAACGGCAATTTGTTGAGTGGTAAATACAGCGTCGCCCAAAGGTCCTGCAACTTTCGGGTTATCGATCCGTTCAGGTTCAATCCTCAATGGAGAAGTCTTTATCCTACATATTGTTCTTTTTAATATATTTTTTTATAATAACGATGGTTATAATCTAGAAACATTGACCACATCAAACATACAGCTGGTGTATAGGAACTTGATATGGTTACAGAATAAGTCGGTTCTTTAAAAACTTTTAAAAAAAATTGTATTCATTGAAATTTATAGCTGTATTATACTAATAAAACTAGTAAATAGAATTAATGATACACAACGTAACGAGATAAAGCGAAGTAGAGAACAGTATCCACTGGTAGTACGCAAATAAAAAATTCAACTTAGAAGGCCACTTTCTTTCCACACGCCTTGCAGGATTATCCTGTAAAAACCTGTAACCAATACGATCCGTGAACGAGTCTGGGGTTCAGTAAATGGTAGAGACTGTACTGTTTCATGGACAACGGTTCTGCAAGGAGGTGACTTGTCCTAGGTCACGCTCAACCGCCAGGTTTTCCCCCTTATTTTGGGTACCCTATTTTTATAATATTTTATAGAGGATGGTTGAGCCCCAGGAGGGTCCTAGATCCTATATGATCCATAACCCGCCGCAAACAGTCTAAATAAAAGTAACTGCATACAGCGGGATTTGAACCAGGATTTCCGGCATGGCTACTCAGTGCTCTGCCACTTAGCCACCCCGCTTCCTCTTGCAGGATTATCAGGAATTATAAATATTTGAAACTAGTGTGTTTAGATGGGAACGAAATCATGAAGAGAGTCCGGCCAAATCAGCTACAAATTGAATATTAAAGTCATTATGGACGACTTTATAAGTGACAAAGTAAATATCATTGAGGCTTTCACAGTGGATTTTTTATTTGAAACATTGTATACAAGAGGAATTCGATGCCTTAGCGGAACCCTAAAGCTTTACTCCGCCTTTAAAAAGTTACATTAGTATTTAATTCTATTCTTTAAAAATGAATTAGTAGGAGTTTGGTTTTTCTCAGTGAATGCAGAACAGTGAGCTATTTCTGATCCGCTTAGTTTTAATTCGTTCTTGTAGTGAAATAAAACTTATTTAAACATATAATAACAGTTAATAAAACCCTCTATGTGGAAATATGAGACGAATTAACTTTAAGAGGAAGAGGTAAAAAAAATTCTAAAAAGTAAGGAGAACTGTTTATTTGAAAGCCAACGTTTCGACCCAAATTGCAGGTCTTCTTCAGGAATAAATATACAAAATCCTGCATTTTGTATATTTGTATGTATAAAAAGTTCTACCTACTTAAGAGAATTTCTTTTACCTCCTCCCGGGCCGTTTTCTTCCTCATATAAATAAGGTCAACCATTATTATATATATTATATACCATTATTATATTATATTATTTAAAAATTACTAATGATAGATCGTATCTCTTCTACTGCACCAGCTGCATTTTAAGATAGGATTGTCTGAAGGATTTTCTGAAAATTAATTAAATGGAAGGAGTGGGGGATCCAGTGATGGGGCTCACTAGTTCCGTCTGATTGGAGTTTGTTAGTAGTAGAGTGTCTGTACGTGTGTTTGCCAGCGCTGAGGTCGGCCTGTCGGTGTAAGTGCGTTGAATAGTGGGTTCGTGCAGTGTTGGAGGCTATCAAAAAATTTGATATGCCTCCGTGTGATGAAGTCCGTTACCGTCGGGAGTCCGAGAGTCTCGTGTATTATGTCTGATTTCGTCCTTTGTAGAGAAGTGTGCCTTACTATACGCTTCAGCATACGGTTTTGAAATTGTTGGAGCCTTTTTGAAGTTGTTGGCGAAATGTTATTCAACATAGGCGCCCCATAAAGGAGTGCTGGTCTAATAACTGCCTTATAGATCATTACTTTGAGGCGGAGTGATAAGTTCGGTGAGGTTAAAAGATGATTTAGCCTGTGAGATTTGGTTCTCACCGACCTGATCTTCTTATTGCAATGTTGGGATAACGTCAAGTGCCGGTCGAGGGTGACACCGAGATACGTTATCCTATTCGCAGGTTTGTTAACTTTGCCTGCTACTCTATAAACCTTAGGTAGAGGGCGCTTATTCTTTTGGAAGGAGAGAATAATACAGTCGGTCTTCTTGGGATTAACTGTAATATTCAATCCGTCCAGTCTTTTAGTTATTTCCTCACAGGCCACCTCCGCCTGCCGTAGAGCTCTCTCTGCATTTAATGAGCTACTGTAGATGGCAATGTCATCGGCATACGCGGCCACAGTAGCTTTTTTGTATTTGGCACCAACGATTTCCGCCGTATAAACTGAGAATAATACCGGTGATAGCACAGACCCTTGAGGTACACCACACGTGAGTGGAAAGGGGTTGGACAGCTCTTCGCCGACTCGTACCTTTATTGAACGTTGTGTCAGAAAGGACCTTATGATAGTATATAGCTGCTCGGGAAACTCGTTGTCCTGCAGTGTCTTACATAGAAGGCTATGGGACACTGAGTCAAACGCCTCCGTGCAGTCTATGGATATCAAAGCGGTTGCCTCGTTCTTAACTGTGTTCTGGCTTACTTCCGCGTGTAGCTTCGCCAGATGGTGGTCCGGGCACAGTCCGGCCTGGAAGCCGGTCTGCTCCGGTGGGATTAACGCTATTTCTGAGCAATAGGTTTTGAGATAATTAAGAATAATTTTCTCAAAAACTTTGCCCATGTGCGGAAGTAAGCTAATAGGCCGGTAGTCGACTGGCTGATTACCATTTCTTGCGGGCTTCAGCAGCGGAAAGAGGATAGCTCTTTTCCATGCCTCAGGAAAGTATCTTAGCCTGAGACAGGAGTTGTAGAGGTCAGGTGAGCTATGCCTCTTCTTGGTAATTGTTTTAGGAGTATAGTTTGTATTCCGTCGTGGCCTGGGGCTTTATTCCCTCGCGAACGACGGAGTATCGCCTTCAGCTGCTTCGGGGATACAAACATATAATTATTTCCTATTTCTTCGTTCGGGATTTCAGTCATACTGATTGTTCGACGGGCTATAGTGGCACTGTAGTGATCAGCGAACTTACTTGCTTGTTCCTCATCTGTCAACAGTTTGTCTCCGTCGTGTAGTAATGTAGAGCTTCGCTTCCTTGTGCTCGCCCTGAGTAATTTCCAAAATTTACGGTGGTCGCCATGGATTGCTCGGAGCTTCTCATGCCACTGTGCAGTCCGCCATTGTTTCATGAGATTGCGAACCTGAGTAGTAAGGGAATTCACAACCGATTTTACCTCAAGATCCCTAGTCCTGTACCATTTATTCTTCCACTTATTGCGCAAGGCGATAAGTGAAAGAATGTGATCTGGTAGGGAACGCAGGGCTGGCGGAAGTGGATTAAATTTCGGTATGGCCGCATCCGCGGCGCTTCTGATCGTTTTTGTAAAAAACTCTAGGTAATCGTCTATGTCTTTCGTTTTTCGGAGAGTAGGAACAGTTGACAAATTATGGTAGACTTGTACTTTATAAAACTCCCAATCTGCTGCTTGATATTTAAATTTAGTAGGTGGAGGTGAGAATGGTGTTTCTCCATCTAATGAGTAAAGCACAGGCTTATGGTCCGTTGTTATAATATCCAGCGCTACGCATTCAATAAGGCGATGGGGCTGTCTAGTTAGAAGTAGGTCGATCGTTGACCTGAATGCCACATTAGCCCTATGTATAAATGTGTGGGTATCAGGGTGAACCACTGTAAACGGTGTTTTTAAAATAATTTTTCCCGCTTCACTGCAAGAGGCATTGTTCCAGAGGGTGTGTCGGGCGTTTAGGTCGCCCACTACCCAATGGTTTGTTCTCTTGGCGCACGCGTGGAGCAGTCTCGAGAATTCTTCATGGGATGATCTAGGTCTTCTGTATAACCCTGTAATAATGGTGGGTTTATCCAGTTGAACCTGTATGGTTTTGTGGTGTATTTTTGGGTCTCTGATGGCCACTGGTGTGGGGTGATCCCTCCATCTTGTACCGTGTCGAATGGCTATCATGACCCCACCTTTTTGCTCAACCAAATGGTCTCCCGTTAGATCGTACCCGGGAATGCGTATGCGCTGGAAATTAACTCTGGTATCAGTGAGGATCACTACAGTGGGTTGGGTCTGTGCTATCAGGGCGTATACCTCTGTAATTTTAGGCATGAATCCGTCAGTATTGAAATTTAGTAGCGTCATTGGGTTATTCATTTTGTCAGTAGAGCAGAAAATAACTCTAAGAGTCTGTTTGCAGTGTTTGTGAAGTTGTTGATATTTGTCATAAGTTGTTCTACCCAAGGGGGAGTAGTATCGTAACAGGGCCTGTCAACGGTCCTCTCCGCTGAAGTCCATTCGGTCTGCCTGGGTGGAGGTTGAGGTCGGTCCCTCATTGGTCCGTCAGTCCGTCTTTGAGTTAGTTTGGGGGGATGGGGAAAATTTTTCTCGTTAAATGCTGGTGGTGCTGCTGGATTAGTTTTGCTTCTTGTCCTGGTACTTTGGCGGAGTTTCTCCAGTTTCGCCTGCAGAGCTTTCCTGACTACACAGCCTGAGAATGAGGCTACATGAGTTTCTCCACAATTGACCATTATTGACCATTATTATTCAAGAATTAACTTTAAATTTATAATTAACTTAACAATTACTTTACACTGGCATAAAACCTCTTCACTTTCTCAAAAACATGCATCGCAAGACACTCTTCTCCAATCTATAACATTGGGTAGGCAGCCCCAAGACGGTGGTAAATAGTGAACGAGATGAATGTCACCCTTTATAGACGCATTTACAACATTGTCACCTAGGGGCCAATACCAATTTGCCCTCCTCCAACACTGATAAAAGTCTTTAAGCAAAAATTACAGTCAATTGTTGAAATTAAGGATTTTGTCAGTTTTTATTACTGATACTAAAGTAACTCTTATGTATTCTGATTAATAAAACTTCTCTAGAAAAATATTATTAATTTTTTAAATATGTTAAATGTTTTTCACCTTGAGATGCATACTTAAATTCGCCTATTAATCGTTCAGCAGTACACTATAGCAAATAATTAGTACTTATTTGAATAAATTAGTAATTATTAATAATAAATAATTTTTTGAAATGTTGAATGTTTACCAATTTCTAATAATATCGCATTACTATCAAATATGAAGTACAAGCCCAAACGGCACAATTTATAATAGATTGACGCAGTATCTAGCTGATGCCGACGATGTGCTTTTACCGGCCAGAACAAGGTCAGCTTTATCGGGGGCTATGCAAGAGTTTGAGGGGGCAGCAAGGAGACTTGGCCTCGTTGTAAACAATGCCAAAACAATATATATTGTTATATGTATATAGCATATGTATATATATGTATATATGCTAAAGACGAGATGCGGGACATATAGGCATGGACCATTAAAGATCGGTGACCGGGAATTCCCCGGATGTGAGTCCTTCAGAGACCTGGGAGGGATGCCGTCATGAAACAACGACATGACAATGGAAGTCAAGGATAGAAATACATCAGGCAATAAGTATTTTTATGCTCTAGTCTTGAAATTTAGGAATCTCTCCCGTAAAAATAAAATCTTAATCTACAAGACAATCATATGTACCGGTGTTACATATTGCAGCGATGGATGGGACCTAACAAAAGCAGCCAAAGATTCCCTCAGAATTTTGGAAAGAAGAGTATTAAGACAATATATGACCCAATTAAGGAAGGTGAGCCATTCAGAATGGGAAGCAATGCAGAACTGATGGAATTGCTGATGCAGAACTGAGAGCCAGACTTAGTCACGGTCATTAGAAAGGGAAGGCTTGGTTGGTTAGGTCGTATCCAACGCATGGATCCGAAGAGACTCCCTCGTAAAATGGTGTATGATAATCCGGGATAAAGGAGAAAACGCGTGAGACCCCGATTGAGAATGATGGAAGATGTGGAAGAGGATCTGCGCAGGATGGGAGTGCAGAGATGGAGGAGCTTAGCTTCGGATAGAGCAGAGTGGAGCAAGCTGTTGGAGGAGGCCCAGGTCAATTCAATCAATATTTACCAATTTAAATTTCAGCTCTAGTTAAATTTAAATGTTACTTTTATAGAAAAAAAATAAAGATCGATTTCTATGTTCTACAAATAGAACATGGAATCCATAATTGGTGATTTTTTAAAAGTTCATTCAGAATTGTCCAGAATTCATAGTTTACAGAATGTTTTCTTCATGCACGGAATGATCTTCTAGTTATTCGAAATAAAACATTTTTAAGAAAAATATTTTAGTGTTCCTTCCTTGTAAATTCAATGGTATTCTATTCATACCTTTCAAGGGACTAAGAGTATATTATTATCATAATATTTGGAATATTTGTTCGATGATGATCATAATGATTCTGCTCGATTGTAAACGCAAGCAAGATACTAATAATTGCTTATTATTTTTATCATATCGTTCTCTCAAAGAACATGACCCGAAATTTGGGATTTTTAGGGTTAAACCTTCAGAGGAAATTGTATCGGGTGAAGCATTTTAATTCAGGAACGACATATCTGATATTCCATTTCCAACATGTATTTTTTCCAACAAGTTATATTTTGAGTTTTGCCAAGTTTGAACATTGTAGAGGTTTTATGGGAATATAATGTTCTTTTAAATTACAGATATGTTTTATTTCTAATTTTCATTAAATCATTAAGACTATCTCTACTATCTCCTCTAGGTTTTATTTATTTTAGATGAATATTTCACCAGTTTGCTTATAATAGAATTACTTCTTCATTGAGTGAATATTTTATTTTTAAAAGGACTATTTTAAAATATTTAAGATATCAACAAGTAAACTCTTGTGTAAGGGACTCGGCTTCTAAGAATCTTGGCACCCCATCTCACCCTTCCACTACTGCAGCAGTGAATTCAATTGAGTCTGTTAGGGGTTGAATAAATTGAATAGTAAACGTTTTGAATAAGTGATGTGCTAGCACTCCCAGTAGTGAATAAAGTTTCCCGCGCAGGCAGGATATTCTGGTTATTAAATCATCATTTTGTTACCGCGTTATCAAATATGTTTAATACTAACATCCTAAGATAATATTCATATTAATTAAAATATTATTACGAGCAATAAGAAATGCCCATATTAAATTCAGATTATCAGAAAAGAGAATTAAAATTATTATCACTAAAATCATTTAATTCTATCTCCTAATTAGTAAACTTTATTTCGTTATGGCTGTAAAAGGAAACTTTTCCAGAAAAGGAAAAGAGGACAGCAAATAATGAAATTTAAAACAATATATTTCGATGACATTTCGTTATTAATATTCATTCATTAAGTGTAAGCATCAACGTTAATAATCTGTAATACAAAAGTCTTATTTACTTTTAAACATTGGTTTTTTTCTTGCAAAACGTCAAAAAGAACGGAACTAAATAGCTTTGGGAACAGTTGCTTTGTGATTGTAGCGACAAAGAATATATTTGTTATATTTTCCAATTACCTTTTCTTTTACTTTGTTTGTTTTCAATTTCTACCACGGGCCCAATCACTTTATTTTCAGTTGTATATTGAACTATATATCAAGGCAATAATGTGTGATTAAAAATACTATTGCACTCATCTGGAGTAGTTTGGAATAAGGGTAGTATTTAAGTAATTGTATATAGGTCATACAATTTTATTATACTATAGAATTTATTTATTTTTATAAACAAATATGTGTATATAAGTATAATAATAAATATATGTATGTTATTGGCTCACAATACTCTATTTCATTATTATTTTTATAGGCTTTAATATTTTTACACCTTTGAGTGACTGTTACATTTTTCTTTTCTTTCTTTTTTTTATCTTAGTATCATTTAAATCCTTCGTGTATTTATCATTTATGACTCACAAAGGTAATTTTTACAATTAACTTCACTTTTCGGTTTTAAAAAAATTTACCCTTAATTTTATCAGTTTATTTGTATGATAGTCGATGGAAAGTAATCTCACATACTTGAAACTAAAAGGATATTTTAGAAATTACAAAAAAATTCAGATGTATATTGCAAAATAATCATGGATTAATAGTAATATTCAGAATATTGGAATATAAATCTATGTCAAATGAAATTAGACAAATAACAAATTCAAGATAAACTTTTAACTTGTAAATTTGGATCCGTGTTTGTGCACAACCGGCAGTACCTATGTCCCGTGTTAGCCAATACGTTCACAATTTATTTAAATTCTTTGCACAACAGTTATCTGAAATATTATAATTCATGTCTATTGAATATTTTATATATGATTGTTATTTAAAATCCAATTTAATTACAGGTATAAAATTCTAAGGAGGATTTTTTCTTTTTAGTTAAAGTTGAATAAGAGGAGAATAAATATTTCGGCTATTACTCTCCATTTATGGCATATGAAAAATCTGAAAAAATAATAAAAGTATACCTTAAATATTAAAAAATAATAATAAATATATAAATTCATAAAATAACATGAAAATGAGTACCTAAAGAAAATTAGTTGGATAAAAAAATAGTCATCTTTAGAGTACGATAATATCATTCACAGTTCACTCAAGTGCAGGCAAATTTAGGCACTTTAGGGATATTTGTTTTATCTTGCGTCCATAAATTCCAATCACAACACAAATTGGTTTAATAATACAGTGACTTTACAAAAAAACTGTTTAGTCACAGTAATTTGTAATGTCTGTATAAGTAATATCCTTATAACTCTCACTATTGAAATTCACAATTATTCTTCAAGATTCAAGTTACAAAAATCAAAGATTATGAAAATAATTTCAATCTCTGATATAGAATTGATCAGTTTAGTTAATAAAACATGATACAATCCATCAACAATTAATTAGTTTGGTAGAAGGGTTAACAGTCATTTTTGCGACCATTGCGTCATGTTATATTTTATTCTTTATTTATGAACTTTATTTCTAAGAAAAATAATATTAAATATTATTCGCTTTTCCTCCTTATGTAAAGGGTTTCTTTCTACTAACTTTCTGAAACAACTACAGATTAATCTTATCTGGGCATTATTCTTGGTTACAACTTCTACCAATAAAATAATTGAACCATTTTATTGCCCTATTCATTTTTATTGATCCTTGTTGTATCTCAATGCATTTTATTTCAATATTTAATCATTATTTAATAAAAACAAAAAAATCGAACTATGCATGATATCATACAAATGATAACCAGTAGACATAGAACTTTTCCAAAGTAATAATTATTTTATCTAAGAAAGATATATCAAGATATTTTCCCTTAGCAGTGGAATTTTAAATAAATTAAAATAAAGTTAAAAATAATTTTGTAATTTGTGATATAGATTGCGAATAGAAACATCTAACTGAAACAAACCGAATTTTATCCATATAGAATTCTTTTCCTCGTTTTACTTTCGTTAAATAATGTGAACATGTTTTGAGACAGCAGTGGTTAGAGTTGCTACACTGAAGATTCCGATTGGCATATTTAAGAGTATGCCATTTAATCTGTTAACAATTCAATCCGTGGTACGACTCTGTGCCATCTTACGACTGTCGTGGGGTCCACATAGTTTCTATAAAGGGGCTACCCTTAATTAGGGTGAAAACCTGGCGGTTGAGCTTGATTTCGAACCAATTCCTTTCCTTTACACTCCTTTAATTTACAGTCCTAGAAAAAGTACATTCTCTACCCTGTTATAAACTTAAGACCATTCATACGAGGTTTTAGTGGATCAAGTGTTTAATTGTTCTGTGTATGAAAGGTATGATACAAATACAAATGATAACCATCATTTTTTAAATATTTATTATTGAAATTAAGTAAACAATAAGTTAAAACTAAATATAATTTCCCATTGTGATGCAGGTTGCCTCAAGTCGGGGAACCCAGAAGCAGCTTTACAACTTGGATGTGGTCGTGCCAACTGCTGACATCATAGGCACTGGGGAGATCCACATAGGTCATGGCAGTGATCTTACGCTAGTCTGTGTCATCGAAAATGTGAGTTACCATTTAATAAATATCATAAATTTATATTACATATTTAAAATTCACTAAGAAGACTGGTACAATCAGTAAGAGGTTGAACATCTTAAGGTTTGATGGACGTCCCGGATGAGTCAGCTTGGGATGTTAATGTGAGATGTTCTGAATTTGACGAAACGTTAGTTATTTTCGGCATTAGGCTCGTAAGATTAATTTGTGTATCTTTTTGAGTTTTCGTTCGTTTTTGTAAGTATGTACATCATCTTCTCCACTTAGATTTCCTGTGTTTAAAATATGTCGTTAATGGAAAATGAATAATTTTAACTTAAATCGCTATTAAAATTTATTTGGAATACTGGCCTTTATCGAGCCAAGTTAGGATTTTCCTTTAGTTTTTATAAGATTGCGTTCAAACAAACATGAATAGGGTTATTTAAATATTTTTTAAATGGTGCGTAGCCATGTTTTACTTGACTATTATGTATATAATTGAAAAGATTCCTTAATAATAAGGCAACGAACAAAATACTGTGATAATCAATTAGCAGGCCATAGTTGTGAGTCTATTAAATATTTAGACTATCAGATAAAAATAATACATATATATATATATATATATATATATATATATATATATATATATATATATATATATATATATATTAAAATAAGTTTGAAAATTTTAGAAATGGTTTTAACCGAACTACTCAGCAGCGGTTAAGATTCACTTCCCGATACACAATCTAAAGTAAGCATAACTTTGCCCCTAAATTAATTGCCAGGAACATTTCCAGGATAATTAAAGTAAAATATGTTATTTTTCAAATTGAATTAAATTGGAATAGAAATAAACTGCACAAAACTGAATAGGGATACCATTAATTTTGTTGTATTTAATTTACATAGTTGTTGAATCTTCTTTTAATATTATTTTTACCAATAAAAAAATTAATATTTATTAGAAATTATACCACATTAAATATTTTTAAAAAAACTGTACCACTACAACTCGTGAAGGGTCTGCGGTTCAGTACATGGTAGATACAGTACTATTTCATGGACAACGGTTGTGCAGGGAGGTGATAACATTAAATATAGTAAAGTTTAATAATTTACATAATAATATAAATGCTAGGTAATGTATATACTAGAAAATTAACAATATCCCTATTCATTTCTCAGCAGTATACATGCCTGGACCAATATTTAGGGTATATAATATATATATATATATATATATATATATATATATATATATACACATATATATGCACCAGTGCATTATTAGGGAGCGAAATATAAGAATAAGGTCGACCTTAAGGTTGATGAAGACAAAACCGATAATCCACCACGACTTAACGATCCTTCATCAAATCGGACTCCTTGGTACTGTCTCCCTCCAAACTTGACATGCAACTTCCTAGTTATCATGCTTTTTCCTGACCCAGATTTACTATTTTAATTGCCCAGAAATAAAAAAAATATTTAAATAAAAGTTTAATGCAAGAAATGGATTATTGAACGAAATTTGTACCACCACTACCTAGGAGTGTCGACGACTCAGAAATTGAGCTTTAAAGATTACCAACAGCTGTGGAAGGAGGTGAAGAGGACTGGGTCCATATTTTATGACATTTAGATAAATTTTACATTGAATTTAACATTGAAATGGGAAAGGTAAAATGAGACCTTACAAAAATGTTAAGACCGTGGAAAAATTCCAACGAAAAGCCCTTAAGTCTCCAAACTAAAACAGAAAATGAATTTACCTTTCCGATATTTCGCCTATTCTGGGTAGAAAAAGAATAGAAACAAAACAAAACATGAATAATGCACCCCAGAAACATCCCACCACCTCCAAAGCTCAAATCTTTGGATTTGGATATTTAATAATTATTTTTTCATTGGAATTTTTCGACGGTCTTAATAAATTAACTTAAGATTTGATTTTAGAGGAAAAGTAGCAGTAGTATCCCCAACACCTTATCAATTTATTTTTCATACGAATTTGCATTTTTGAGCAAGTTTATGCGCAAACCATAAAACCTTAGAAGAACCTCAATATACATAACGTTTGTTTGTTTGTTTCCTGGAATTTAGAGGGTGTAAAACATCTAGGACATCAACGCCCGTTGGTTATTAAGCTTTAGGTCTTGCTGTGGTAACCCACCTATCCGGGCCCGAAGGGGCCGGCCGAAGTCCAGAAGACGCCCAAATCCCACAATCCACGTGGTGTGTATACTGTTATTTAGGACACGAGGTTTGGTCAGAGAATGTGGATAAAAATTTAAACCACCTAACTATACTAATGTACTAATACTAATTAGTACAATCCACTAATGTTTACAATCGACTATCTATGGAAAAGTCCAAAACCTCTCAGATCTTTGGAGCTAACACAGTCTGTGCGAAAAGTGGCGCCTCCATAGCCCCAGCACCAGCCCCCCGGAGTCCAGGACACCCTCCCCCCTTCAGCTTCGTTATAGTTTAAGATGTGCATATCGTGAAATTATGTAATGAAGATAGGTTTTTTTTTGTGACGATACACAACCTTTTTTTAAGAGAACTGCAAATCACAATTGCCTCCATCATTTACTTTATACTATTGCTTTATTCTTTAAAAAAATTATCATAAAATTCATTATTTAAATTTACAAACTGATGTTTTGTAATTTTAGACATTTCCTCATTGATATAATGAAACATTGCTTTAAAACCTATTACAAAAATGCCTGTTAAAACTTTTTAAGTGTTTTCATAAAATTAGAAATCTAAATAATTTGTAAAATTAACTATTGATCGTTTAAAGTTGATGGGAGCAGTGTAGCTCAGCGTAGAGTGGTAGGTTGCTAACCTGCTGATTTGGTTATGACAGATACATTATTCTTAACCTCCACGGAGATCCTTCAGATCCTCCTTGGGTTCACCTGGTCTCTATAAAGTGGTGGGAAATAATAACCTAGCGGTGAAGCATGATCTTGGAAAAATCCCCTCCCAGCACAATCGTAGTCTTTACTACTAAGACTCTTAATGGGTTTTAGAGCTACTTATATTTTTTATCACAGTCGGTATACAAAATGGCAAAAAAAAATATCATCTACTAAGTATTTTCCCAGATTAACACTTTTGGAAATAAGTTTGTTATATAGGTAAATTGTTGAATTTGGAATGCTAAGAACTTTACAAAAATTAACATTTATCACGTAAAGTTAGATAAAGCGAAAAGGCAACTATAAGTTACGCTTGTGGTTTAATTTACGTTATTATACTATTATTATTATTTTATTATGAATTAAATAAAAATAATTGCTGCTTGATGAATCGATGGCGTGAATCTAAATAATAGAAAGTAATTAATATTTAAATTTTTTTTTATTTCATTTTAATTTCAGTGGTATGTTGGATAGTCAAGACGTAATACTAGATAAAATATGTTTCAATGGTCACGGATTAAAATAAAATACAATGGAACTTAATAATAAATATTTTTATTTTGAATCCCGGCCGAGGGCCTTACTTTTCTCTTTAAACATAAAAATATTTAAAACTAAAAAAATTTACCAATAATTATAAAAAATTATTAATACTAAATAATTTGCAAATACTATTATTAGGCTTAAATGCATTCCCTAAAACTTAAATTATAATCAATTTTGGACATGATTAGATTCACGTATTTCAGAAAGGTCATTTCTTTCTGTGGGCATAGTCCTTATTTATTTCTGTGTTATGAAACATTCTTTTGCTCTGCCATGGTTTCCCCAGAAAAAAATAGGGTTAACAAAATCTAAACAATGCGGCTGGAAGGAGGGGAAGGGTTTTGATGAAAAAGGTCGGCCGCTACGAGACTGCCTTCAAAACTTAGAGCTAATAAATTCCTGAACCCTACGGCTCTACGGCTTCAAAGGACGCCCCCCCGCAAGGTAGCTCTGTCCTTAACATTTACAGCTTACTGCTGCCCCCTCTTCCTAAGTTTATATTTTAGTTCCCAAGCGGATAAGAATTTATTTGTACGAAATATCTTTGTTTCGATATTCGAAATTAAATTTTAAATAGAATTTAAAATAAATAATACATCACAGTAGGAAAAATCTGATTTATATTGGCTTTGTTTTGGGGGTATAAATATGTTATAATAATTCAATTTATTTTGGGATGCCAGAGTAATCATTTAAAATAATTATACGCAAGTTATTATTTATTTTATTATCCTAAATTTATTTAAATTGCATTCTTTTACAGAGGTTGGTTGTGTGTTTACAAATTTACTAATCAGTTAACTTGATATATTAATGAAACCATTCATAAAGTATTCGTAAATATACAGTGCGTTAAATAAGCACCTAAAGGATCATACTGAATATACATTATTAATACAATTTCTTATTTGAACTATCATTTAATGTAGACATTTTGAGATATTGGAACAGCGTTTCAGATATTTGAAATATTTTATTGTTGTATTATCTTCACGGTATTTCACACGATGGAGTTAGAATGACATGATATATTGGCACGTTACTATGATACATAGAGGCTTATTACTTCAGTACAAAGAGGCCTTAGAGGCGTATTACTATGGTGCATAAAGACTTTAGAGACATATTGACATACTACTACGGTATAACTGTCAAATGCTCTGGAGGTTAGCATAACAGCCTAGTATGTCCAAGATAGCGTGTAGGCAGACCGGCAGATGGCCTTAGGATTCTTTAAAGGAAGTAGAAAATCCATAGTTATGCCGTTCTACGGAAAGGACGAAAAAAGGGGAATTTGAGTCTATACGATTTCAGGTATTCATTAAAGAAACGTATCCAAATTAAGCCTGGAAAGGCAATATTTAGGACTTCTCTTCATCATCGGCTGATTAGTCATATCAGCTTAAAGTGATAATAAATGAATTAATAACAACATAAAATCAATAAGGTGCATATAAATTATAGGGACATATTATTAGATGTCTATATAGATATATACAGACTCTATCTAGATACTGAGATATATTAGTAACATGTGAGTTGTAAATAGAGATTTAAGATACATATTACTATGGTTGGGAGCGGAACGGCTCAGTTGTAAGAGCACTTGCCGGAAATCCCGGTTTATTTCTCGCTGTGGGAAAGACTTTTATTTAGTATGTATGCAGGCGGATATGGATCCTAAAGGATCTAGGATCCTCCTGGGGTTCACCCATCCTCTATAAAATATTGTAAAAATAGGGTACCCAAAATAAGGGGGGAAAATCTGGCGGTTCAGCGTGACATAGGACGAGTTACCTCTTTTCATAACCGTCGTCCATGAAAGAGTACAATCCATGAAATTGCAGATGCTTTCTCCTCTCGTTGCAGATATGGTGTAAAAGCTCGAGTACTATTATTACAATTATTACCATATTATAGAGCGTTATTCTCTTACCATTTTTTTTGGATTTATCCTCATCATCTGGAAATATATTGCTGCCTCTTTAATCACATGGGGAAATTAAAATTGTTGGTTGTAAATAAACTTTCAATTGTCAAAAGGATTATATTTTTTTAAAATATGTGAACACGGAAACTTACATGAAAAGCGATGGCCCATAGGATGATGCTTACACCAAAGGGAGGAGAGATAGGGCCTTGCTAGGGAGATCTATCTACTTGGGTATTCAGTTAGGGTAGGCTAAACCCAAGGAAGGGTTACCGCCTCCCTTCCTTCTTTTTCTTGTCCAAGATGTCAGTTCGGGCTTTCGAAGCCCCATAGATAAATTTTGTGATGTAAATATCTGATTTTTACTAAAATTGTTTAATAACGTTTACTCAAAAACATTAAACTGCCTTTAAAAGAATTATCAGATCTGCCGATTTAGCCAAATCTGTACTGACTACTTCTATTTAACTCAGATTTTTTTTATTCAGTTACAATGATTATTAACTTGAGCTATAAAAAGAATTAGGGTCGCGTGAAAAACAAAAAGAACAAAAATAATACTGAGAATCGAAATTTAGTTTTTCATCCAAAACTTCACGAAAATAGTTAAATGAGTATTAAATGTCTTGTTTCAAATAGATTTAGGCGTACGGTGTTTACAAAATTTATAAATGAAAATCGATAGAGCCGCGTGCGTCCCATTATATTATTTATGAAAATTTACAACTTAATATTATAATACACCAAGTAAATAGAATGAATGATACGTAATGATATGAGATAAAGACACGTAGGGAAGCTACCCATTAGCTGTACTCAAATAACAAATTCAACTTAAAAGGTTACGAGTCCATCTTCTTTTCAGATGCCTCTGAAGATTATCGGAAATTGAAAAAGTAGCTAGGTTTAAAAACTAGTGGGTTTGAGTGGGAATAAAGTTTGTCATAAAAGGGTTGATATAGGATTTGTGCCATATCAGCCGCCAAGAGGACATAAAGATCATAGGGGATGACACTACTTGTAAAAAAGTCGCGCTGAGGATTTTACAAACAATTCAGGATTGTAAGGATTGGATAACAGAAGAATTTGATGGCTTAGTGGATCCTGAAAGTTCTACTTCTTAAATCCAAGTAGTTTGTATACTAATCATGTTCATGAATCTTTCGTAATTAATTGTCTAGGAAATGATGAAGTGCCCTAACAACATTATATGTTTAAAATCCATTTTTCCATTTTTTTTCTTCTTTTTTCTTATTAGAATATTCCAACAGGGCTACAATGTAATGTTTTCAATAATGTGTGCTTGTGATAAATCTAGCTTCGAAACGAATAATTGTACGAATTTATAATGGCAATTTTAAATTAAATATAAGTATATGTTGTGTTATGGAAATTGATTCAATAAAATCGATTTACACTTAAGTGCCAATTCATATGATCACATATCAATGTTGTTTCAAGAAAGGCACTAAAATAATTTCGGCCGAACACGTTATGTTGATGTAAATCTAATATTAGCAAGGTCTTTTCCTATAAAATATTCTGACAGGTCCTCAAAAGTGAATTTTCAAAATTTCTTCCACTACGATGTTCTTAATTTGAAACATAAGATAAAGAAAAAATAAATAGATTCTGGATAAATTACTAACTAAATAAAAAAATGCTTTGGTTTATTTTGTTATGAAACCGTTCTTCGAAAATCAGATAAGCTATATAATACGCTTACGTTATAATAAATGTTAGATAATTAAATTCCGGTATAAGATAAGAGAAGATCATTTATTGACTGATTTTTTAACATTTAATGAAATATATGTTATATACATATATAACAGCGTCGTGAGATAATAAACCATACCGTTATATAAATATAAATAATATAAACCATTTTCCTTAACTTTGTTATATAAAAAAGTTTTCAGATCGAGGAACATATTCTTTATATAATATATATATTTTTTTATTTGAGTGTCGGACCAGACATCTTAATAGATTATATTATTATGTTTTAATTGAATATAATTATTTAAATACGCGATTTTCACTGATTTTTTTCTGATATTAAAATATACTTGAAAACATGTTGAATCACAATATCGATCAATATAAATATATATAACGAAATATATTTATAATTTCAACACATTACAGCCGTATGTATCGGCGCAAAGTGCTTCCTCACCGGCAACACAGTCAGGTCGTGCGGGTCTGTAGCATCATTGCAAAGCAGGCGCTATCTATTAGGCTGAAATTAAAATGCATTTTCGAGTTTATGTCGATAATAATTTGTTATAGATCATATCAAACGTTTATTACTTAAAATAATATATGCAACTATTATAATATAATTTTTTTTATTAATATATAAATTATAAATGAAATGATATTAAACATGAATGCTGCGAAAGCACAATATAAGATTGTGAAAATTATTAAAATTTCGTTTGCACACGTACGTACTAACACCATCTATATAATTTCTAGATTACATTATCGCATGTGTCTAGTAATATATATTTCCTCTCTCTATTACATAAAGCTGTTTTAGAGATGTAATACTCCATCAGCGTTTTTTACCATCGAATCAAGGAAATATTTTTTGATCAGATTTTAGTCTTGGTCGGTCAGTTAAATTTTAAATATTTTTCAAAATTAACAAATCCATTGCTTCTCACTTCTCTATGACATTGTACAAACTGTAGCACTTTTAAATACTCTTTTATGTTTCCGCGGCCACTATTTTTACAAAATACTTCAGTGGTTTCTTCTGCTTTAGACCGTGTAGCTAAATTTTCCGCCAAGGGTTTTCCAGACATGCTGCTGGCTTCCTCAAGGCTTTATTGAGACTGAATATGTTTATAGTACTGTTGTTAGAATTCAATTTAAAAAATGGACTGCATTGATTTAAAAAATAAAATAACTTACATCTTATTTCGATATTTCGATTTTAGAACTGTTATACCAATACAGAGAATTCAATGAAATAATTGATTTAAACAATAAAACAAGCAACAACATTATTCCGATTTTTATAGTTTAGAACTATTATTTCATTACGGAGAATACAGTTTACAGTTTAAGTCAGTTTTCTTAACAACTATAGACTATTTGTTTTTCTATAAAGCAAACCTAAACTAAAAGACAATCATCATTTTATTTAATGCGACTGAATATGTCAAAACAATACTAAGTGGACACTTATATATATTCAATAGGCTCACTAGACAGGAGGGGGTATATATATTTCTGAAATATAACGGTGTATTTTGAGTAATATGTCAAGTACAATAAAATGAACCGTTCGCTATAATATATAAAATAGAGT
This sequence comes from Arma custos, assembly GCA_037127475.1. Lineage (NCBI taxonomy): Eukaryota > Metazoa > Arthropoda > Insecta > Hemiptera > Pentatomidae > Arma > Arma custos. The sequence continues at coordinate 92,251,996 of CM073763.1, read as the reverse complement.
TATACGATCGTTAGACGAACAGGGGATGGTTTGAAAAAGATGAACTCTTCTCCAAAATATTATCGAGCTTGATATGAACCCTGCTTGACTCAATTAAAGTTAAGGAAACGCGCACAGAATAGTAAATAATAGTGGAAGGGGGTTAAGCGACTTCAATATTGGGCCACTGTCAACACAACTTGCTCTTGAGCACTTCGCTCAGAACATCAATCTTTGTAGATCAACATTCGCCTCTCGGAGTACTCAATTTGGCCTCGCCATGTTTAGGATAATTCATAAGCCTACTCTGTAAACAGAGCCGTAAATTACGGCCTTGGTTTATTATTCATTAAATTGCTAGATAATTTATGTTATACATTAGTAGTCAGCTCAACAAAACAGTCATTAATTCAATATACCTACTAAAAAACTATTAATTTATTTTAATAGTGTAACAGATTCAGTGATTAATTAATAATAATTACAAAATCAGGGAAAAACCTGGCGGTTTAGCGTAATGTTGGCTAAAACACTTCCCTGTACAACGCCTGTCTTGGAAACAGTAAAGGTTAAAGGTAATACAGGTTATTTTTAAAAATAACTACCGGGGTATCCCCTGTCCATATGTTCATTTTAAATGTTTACAACTGTTTCTTTAGTTGTACAAATCGTTTCGCAAATTGTATAATTGTGGTTTACAGTTATTCTCTAGTTCATATTTTAATGTAATTTTAGCAGAAAAAAATTCAAGTCATTAACACAACATTTCATTTTTACTTTAGATTCACAAAGTAGAGAGAAAATAATATGGATTCTTAGAATATGTTTTGGTATATAACTTCTAATTCATTTTATCTTTTAATTTTATATAATGCATTAAAAAATGTTAAAAAACGTTACAGTTGATCTAGTTTCTATTAACGTTTGATTGATCAAATTATTTAACACCTGAATTATTCCCTCATTTCTATTTCCAACTTCTTCGATATTTAAATAAAATTATTTAATCTTAAAATGAACATATAAACTACAATAATTTATTTGAACCATAATAATTGAAACATAGATTGAATAAACTCGATACATATTCAATGACTGTAATACTTAGTTCGGTATGAATCGGCCAACACTAAGAACTAAGTAGTGCGTACGAAACTGGACGGGCCTGTAACGCCCGAAGCTTAGAAAATAATATGGCTACTTGGAATATGTTCTACTTTACAATCTTCACTTAACTTGATCACTTAATTTTTCAATATAATATAGTAAAACATTACAAACTTTATCAATGTTCTATTGTGTAGCAAAGGACATATATTTCTTTTTATTTGAGACTGGTCTATTGGTACAGCATTTTTATTTTGTGAAATGTAGCAAATTATACAAGAAATAAATAAATAAAAAAGGACATATATAAAATATTAATCATTACATCATTGCTTTTTGGAAGATGAAATATCCGTGATATTTTTCATAATTAACATTTACAACGGAAAAGCATATGAGATTGTTTTGTTTTTTTCTTATTAATATGTTTTTTTAAATTAATATGCATTTTTATTATTTATATGTGTAAATATAAATAATAAAAGTACATATTAATAAAAAAAAAGAAACACGAAATAATCCAGGGAATAAGAGGTGTAATATAATAAATATAATATATTGCATAATTTAAATATATAATATGAGGTGCATTCGTTACACTTTACATAACTAAATAATATATTACATCACCAAAAACATTATTTATATACTAGAAAGATGTGATCTTCTTTGTATATTTTGACTATTGGTTATTTCCGCGTAAAATAATTTTGATATTAAACTTCTACTTATTATGAATTATTAATGTATTGTAAATTAATTAATAAATAAATATACATTTATTTATGTTAAATACAATAATCTGACGGAGCTACTACCTTGACCCGCTGATGAAGCTAACTCCCCTTTGATGACATCGCTGACGTATACCTGGTCTGTCGGACCAAAGGATTAACATACTGATGGATATCGGAGGTAGGGTTTAGAGGCTACCTCTGTCATCAAATAAACAGATTTATAGATCCTATCACTCTCATTTTACCATCCAATTTGCAATTCTAATTTTACAAATAATTGCTGTCCACTTTTTTTCGTACTTTGTTGTTTTGTTTTTTGCTGATTTTGTTATCGATTCGCTGAAATTAAATCTCATGGCATCCCTTATCCCTGGCACATCGTCGTTCAAATCATTTTCCTCTATATTTTTTCACATATATTATAATCTTATGAAGCAGCTATTCGATATTGATATTTCTTTATAGTAATAATCTTTTCGACATTAGTAACGAGTCTAATTTTTTTTAATTTTCTCTAAAATACACAACGCATATTATTTTTACAAAATAAATCAACATATATGTCACATTTTTACCATTAAAAACATTTAGAATGGAAAAGAAAAGAAAAATATTTTTATTCTGGGACCAGGCCCCTTTAGAATAACAGAGATGAACATTTTTAAGTAAATATTTATCTGGCCAAAATCCTACATCTGAATAAAACAATATTTACAAAATATCTTGAAAGTAAATAACTGAACAGGTATATCAATAACTATTAATAACTGTTCAGATAATCAGATTTTATTGGTAGATAATCAGAAAATGTTACGCAAAATTAAAATAAAAAACAGACAAATTTACAATAAAAAGAACTAGGCTTATGAAAAAAAAAGTGAATACATGATAGCATCTAGTAAAAAAAAAAATGATTTCATTATGAGTGAGGAATATTTACAGTAGTTCATCAATCGATAAAGTTGAAAATATCTATAAATTATGTATTGATTATAAAGCATCTCATTGGGAATTCAAAGATGTAGGAAAAGTTTGGATTTAAATGAGGTTAAAGGAGACGCATGACGGATATCGAGAGGGAGTGAGTTCCGAAAAGAGATAGAACGGGCGAGAAAGGAACGCTCAAAAGTTTTGGTTCTATGAGAACGAATATAAAGATCGCAAGGGCGAGATCTTGTGCCCTAGGCTTGGATAGAGGATTTGAATTGTAGGAGACTATAAATGTAAGATGGATGTTGTGAATTGATAGTTTGATATAAGTTAGAACCAAGGAAATGGAGCCTACGGATAGAAGGAAAAAGCCACTTTAACTCAACGTAATGGCGGGACACATGAGACCTTCTCGGGGCATCGAAGACAAATCGAAGCGAACTTATTCGCCACAATGACAATAATTTCCTTTCTACAATATAAAGAAAGCCACGAAGTACAGAAGACGCTGAGCTACTTAAAACTACAAAGTTGGTTGAAACATAACAATTTTCAAGTAGAACATTCGTCGCTAATGGTCTCATCATATTTCGTATTCAATCGATCGATGAACAATAAAATTCTTACTATTGTTAAAACAAATTAAACATTACACAGTTCATTAGGCACCTTTTTTAACATTTCTTTGTTAAAAAGAAATCTTTTGTAAACTAAAACTTATTGAATTAAATTATATTATTTTAATATTTAAAAGCATTTAAACACAAAACAATTAAATATTTTTTTAATTATGTGTTCCAAGTGTTTTGATACTGGAATTTATTATATATGACCTGGAATTTACTTATTACTCCAGTTAAGAAGTTTAGATAAAGGAAGTTGAAACGAAAGGGGAAGAGATTTGCTGAACAACGGTAACTCTAAAAGAAAATTCGAAAACAGTTAATTGGGTCCGTGTTGACCCTTAACTGTTGGACAAATATAATCTTCCATTGAGATAGCCGCAGGCTGAAAGCAATTATTCTGAATAAATAGAAAGAAGCATTTTTGATCTTATCTCGAAGATGAATTAATATGAGATGCGTGAGCCAGGTTATAAATTTTAAATATTTATTACTCTATTACGCATGGAAATTAATTTAACTCTTAATCGTATTTAAACGATTTCTTTTTATTAACAAAGCGATAAATTACTTAGATTCTTTTTTCAACACTTAACGCTACAATTAGCATTATTTCATAAGAAGTAGTATTTAGTTGTTGGTCCGTACATTGTTTTCTTTTTGAAGATAACTTCAAGCGAACTCGTTATCACTTATTACTTATTTATGAAGTCACAAAAGTAACTAATATTAAGGTATATTAACTTCATTCCGATATTGGATAGAGGATTTGGATTTTAAGAAATTATAATTGTTGTAATTTGGTTGTTTGTTGTATGAATCAACCTAGGAAGTAGAATCAACAGATATAGGGGAAGAGTCACTTTAAATCGCATTAGAGGAGACCTCCTCAGAACATCGAAGATAAAACAATAGCATATAGATTAGTGTATGTGAAATTTACAAATTTAACTACGGTGATTATACTTGCAGCACTATATTCAAGTATAATTCCACACTAAACGTGGCATAGAAAAAATAATATAAGAAGAACAAAAAACTATGTGAAAGATTTTAGATAAAAAATTAACTATAGAAGTTTACCGGTTAAAATCAAGACATAAAAAAAAAGATGGTTGAAATTTTACGGACGTTTTACTAGACTTCCCCCAACTAGACTCACCAATAGAATATACAAACAAAGAAACAAAAAGTTAAAGCAACCATAACATAGATTAGTCAAGAACAAATAGATTTTAAAATAAGTGAAAATAGAATTAATTGATGATATACACGAAAAATGTTTGAAAACATCGTAGAAAAGTGGATTGTAATATCAGAGAAGGAAAAGTTGAAGAAATCACACATAATGTACAAAGGAGAGAAAAAGAATACATGGAGAAAAGATAAAGGACGTTATCTGATACTGGGTCATTCGCAATAAATTATAACATAACAGTCGAGCATTTACATATACAATAAGGCCAGCTTAACAAGGTGTTGTCTTATTTGGCAGGTAAATGCAAAATTATTTATTTTCTAACTACGGAAATCCAGCCAGCCATTTGAAAATTTAGCATATACCATATTCGGCCAAATTTTTATGATAGAGGTAAATATAGAAACAAAATAGGAACAGGGGATTTTAGTCAGATAGAAGTTGAAATGATGAATTTTTAGGACCCAGCTACCATGGTTTATTCTGGAACGTGGTATGAAAAAAGAAATTTTCAGAGTGAGGTTGAAAGTAATAAATTATACAGGGGTTAATTTCCTTGCACATAACATACGAACAAATTTTCAGTTTTACGATTCCTCCAAGGGCTTCAAAATTTAGTACCAGCAATATTCAAGGCTAAAGAATTTATAAAAATTAAAATTTAAAAAAGTACTCTGGAGAATAAGAACAGCCTCATCAATTTTGTCTCCTTGAAAATTCAGGTCTTCCTGACGTCAACTTTAAAAGTAAAATATCCTGAAATAATTAAAAAGTATTAATTATTCCTTTGTAGCTAGTGCTCATTAAAAAGTTACACAGGGAACTGTTCAACATGCCAAGGACAAAAAAGCTCCTGTCGGCGAGACTTTAGTTCTAGTTTTATTTGCTTTATCTTAATAACTGCTCATTAAACAATTTATCATTATTGAATTGTAATTATTCTATAAATAAAAAACAAATAAAATATAATTACGTATTTTTAACTTGTTCTTAAGCAGGAAATGTATATTTTAATTGAATAATTGCTTCTCTTTCTTAATGGTGGTTACGAACATATTATCATTTTATAAAATATACAGGAAACACCACTTCCCCGAATCCTTCTTCCGTTTCCTGCAGCACAGCATCTCGTATCATAGGTCCTGTCCTATTAGTCTTATTCATTGCTGAACTCCTTAATATTTTTATTGCTTTTTACTTCACAAAAAACTTGAACAAAGGCTTTTCAAAGATCTTTACAAATCCGAAATCGAATTGAAAAGTGTCTTCTTTTTTTCTTTTTTTGCTTTTTGAGGAGTTTCTGAATGTAAGAAATATAGGATTCGATTCCGACAATGTTGTATGTTGTATGTAATGAACTACTAATTTTTAACTAATTTCTGCACCACCGTATACATCTGAAGTTGTATGGAAAATATATAGTTCTTATGTACAAGATGATGAGGGACTATTTTATTTATTGGAACATTTCAATTGAACACATTAGTTCAAAAAATGTTTTATGCTAATTGTGTTGTATACTAGGCTAATGTATTATAGAATACACGTTTTTCTTTTCAAGCACACGTCTTTAAATGTATAAACACTTCATCATCTACCTTGTATAAAGAACAAATAAACATGCGAATCTAATCTTGTGGTCTAATGTTATTTAATTGTTTACTTACTGCGATTATGGCTAATTAGACGTTGCTTAAGTAGGATTGCAGTATTTTGCCTATCCAGCTATAATTAAGAGAGGAATCTCTAACGATTACCTGACAACAAAAAGGCCTGAGACCCCGATGGTCGGTATAACCAAGGATTTTTACTCCCTTTAAGAAATCGAATTGCCAACCGCTGGGTTGCGAATACCCTAATAAGCTGCCAAGATCTTGGGAAACTCATTGTATAAACTAGCATAAAAAGCCTAATCAAATCCTAAAAATCCCTTCACATCAATATAGTTTCCTTTCATTTATTCTAAGACAATCCACTGTTTAAAGAGGTCTTTCTGTCGTCGCCCATTTATCATTTGCACTTGAAAGCAAGCAATGAGTAGACATTACTTCGGACATTGATTCAGGCGTGATTTGATGGCTTGCTTTTCTTGGTCAAAATCCATTTGCCCCAATACATTTCGCTCACTCTTCTTACCTTGTTAATCATTCTCTAATAATTCGAGGTTTCCCAATTATTATCCTGTAAAAGTCGGAATTCCTCAAGGCAGTACTTTAGCCCCTGTACTCCATAACTTATACAGTATTGACATTCTTATTAATCCCGATATTTTTCATGGAACGTTTAAAATTGATACAGGTATCCATTAATCCTACTTAGATCTTAAAATTGCATCCATTAACCTACAAATTTTAATATTAATATAAAATTTTAATAAAATATAAAAATAAATTTTAATAAAAATATAAAATGTCCTATCCTTGATTGAACTGTTCTACGATCAACGATTCAAGGTTTATCAATCAAAATGTAAGCATGTTTTTATATGCATATATTTATTGTCCAGTGGAAAAAGTAGTTTCATGTACTCAAGAAAGCGGAATGTTATTTTTGAATGTAATTGTTTTTAATGTAGTTGTTGCTTATATTACAACTTCATTTTAAGTCATTCCGCTTCCTTCAATACAATTAACTCTATCTGGACAGAATTCTATTATTCTTTTTATAAGATATGAGAGATATATAATATTATTCAGCATATTAATAAATATTTATCTCGTATTTTAAACGTTTTATTGATGATGAGGTATTTAAAAAGACATTAAATTTCCGTTCTGTTAGAACGTTTTGCTCAAAGGGGTGTGGTCAGGGCAGATGGTGTTAAACACAAAGCGCTTCAATTATTTACCCGGACTTCATTAAATTTAAGTCACGGCGAACCTGCGTAATAATTCTTTGATGTGGTTCGGCGCAGTAAAATTTTAACTAGGCGTTGGGTAATACCTTATTACTAATTAAAATCTTCAGTGGCATCTTCGATACGGAAGCTTGACTCTGGAAACTTAGTAAATATATAAATTACTCACAAATACTTTAGAATCGTTTTTAAAGTACTTTCCTCGAAGCCCTACCGCGAAGTTCTGGAAGAGGGCTTCGCTAAGTGCTCCTGGAATTTTAATTAAAAACAAAACTCTTTCAGGAGGCACTCCTACCTGCCTGACAGTTCTAAGTAGGAGGTTTCGGGAAAGTAACTTGAGAATGCAGAGAGAAACGGATTCGAATATTTTTAACCCCCAGAAAAAGAATAAGATTAAGGATATTGTTGTCTAAGATGTTTTGTTAATTATTTTGTTTATTTTTTAAAATAATTTATTCAATGAGTCAGCAACAAATGGGACATTAAGATCCTAATGGATTACTTTGTTCGTAACAAAGTAAGGAGAAAAGGTTAAACCTAATACAACATATCGTATGAACAGATGGTTGCCATGGATACTCAATTCCATTGTCCAACAGTTTTGAAACTAGTGCGTTTGAGTGGAAATAAAGTTGTCACAAAAGGATTGATATCCTGTTCGGCATAAATCAGCAATAAATGGGACATTAAAATTATTACGGTTGACTTTATTCGTAACAAAGAAAGGAGAATTGAGGATTACACGAGGATTTTTGGTAGTAGGATTGGATGCGAGAGGAATTCGATGGCTTAGTGGAGCTCCTAAGTCTACTTCTTAAGTCCAGATGTGTCTTATAATAGTCATGTATATAAATCTTTTGTAATTAATTTAGAGCTCAGATCGTTTGTCGAGTTACCGTTGAAGTAGCCTCAAACGGCGAGCTGTTTTTGTCGTTTCAGTTTTGTAACACAGTTTTTATTATTATTATTTTTTTTTTAAATCGAAATTGCTAACTTCATCTTGTAAAAATTATGCTTTCATATGGCAAGTATATACAGATTAGATAAGTTTAGTGTTGGTAAGGCCTTTAATCTTGGGATATATATTTCATATGATATCGTGCCCTCAACTGTGATTGAGCAAGATATGAAAATGGGCGTGCGTGTGAACTGCAGAGTACGCCTTTGATTCATATTTCTTCACTGGTTTAGCATATTATAAAAACATCATATGCTATTAACATTTCTGTACTAATAGCATATTATTCTACTTTGCTCTAAGCGCTACAAACAAGCTTTTTCAACATTATGTATTAGTAAATCATCATGATGGAACTAAAAGAGATATTATAGCAGATCAAAGGTTATGTAAATACTACGTATACGTTCAAAAGATAATGTTTACATTTGTAGAAATTAGTAAATATTAAGTCGGTGAAATAATATGCAACAAATATATATAGCCAGAAACCTTCAACTAATTCCAGCATGTTCTTCATAAACAGTCGGGTGAATAACTGTAGAAATGTGTCTGTTTATTTTAATTTTTTTACTTGATTAATATGATACTTAACTTATAGGTTTCGTCCATTTTTTGGTCCCTACTCCAAAGCAGATTCTCTCAAATGGAATGTTACAGAATGTTAACATGTATGTAAATACATGTAACATCGTAAGCTATAGTCATGATCTCATTGGCTAGTTAGTTATTACCAATAACTTTGTTATAGTTTATTTTTTATGCTATCTGTAATAAACTTGCTTAAAAATAAAATCCAAGTCTCTACCATTTAGGATATAGTAGAGACTGTACTGTCGTACTAAAGCCAACGGTCGAGAAGGGATAAGATTTGGTCTACCGTCTGATTTTTCACCCGATTATTTATTTAGCTTTGTCAGTATGAAAGGCCGCCAGATCCCCATATCAACGTTCGTTAAACTAATTCAATAAATTATCTCCCACATCCGGATTTGAACACCAGAACTTCAATGCAGGACCTCAGCTCTCTACAGATTGAGCAACCATCCTCCTTTCTTTTTATAATGCAGTTGATTGGGCACTCGATGAAGAGTGAGTACACTTCAGGTTTTTAATAACTCATCGATAAAGAAGCACTAACTGAAATATATGGGCCTGGACTTATTGAAGCTGCTAATGCAGGGGGAAATTCAGGGAAGAAAAACCTAAAGGAATGGTTACAGAGCTCTACAAAACAGCTTTTCAGATTTACCATCCAATTTGCCGCACGAAGATGGCACTTGAAGAAGAGAGGAAACTCTTTGATTTTTCGGGATATTTAACAATAAATGCAAAAACTGATATAATAGATTTGAAAAAGTATACAATCGATCAAATATATGGAATAATTATTCTTATTTAAGTATATATAAAAAGGATGCAAATAAGTACCACTCCAAGGATGCTGTTGACAAGAAAGTTGCTGGGACCTCGAGCGGTCGGTAGGCCAAGATTAAGATGGTCAGATTGCGTAGAGAATGACGCGATAGAAGAGCATGGCGATTGGTGTTAGAGGAGGCCAGGACACGCTTGCGGTATCTTGCGCTATAATAAGAATAATAATGGAATAGAAATTTTAAAGAATCCAGTTGAGAAAAATTATGATAGAAAGGGTTTTCACAGATTTACTTTCCAATCATCCTGATCATTGTTTTTTTAATTGTTGACTATCGTGACTACATATTTATTATTTATTGTACGAATTTCTCAAAACATACAGCCCATCATTTAATTTTGTCCATCAGCAAATGTTTTCTATTTCCCCATTCCTCGATAAATCAATCCAAGTTTTTCATTACTTTGCTGTTGATAAGAGAGCAATTTATTACCCAGGACCAAACTCATTCATTTGTAAACCAGGGTCCAATTACCTACGTAACTGCAGTTGACTTGTTCCCAACTAGTTAATTAGTCGAATTAACGAAGCAGTACCAGCTTCCACCGGCCCAGTACTTGAGCTGGATCCCACTCGACTGCCATGTCCTGATGAATCCGAATTGAATAGGTGCTAACTTTAAATCATATGTTTCCATGTATTCCATAATTATAGATTGAACTTTTATATTGTAATTAAATCAATTTATAACAATTTATTCATAATTAAAATGAGTTAAATTATAAGATTCAAATTAAAAAAAATATTCAAAAAAATCACAAAAACCAAAGTCTCAGGTCTCTAAAATACTGAAAACAAACAGTCAACATTTCATAAATTCAGGCATCATTAAGACATATCAAAAGAAAATCACATCAAAGAAGATAATGTGCAGCATATCTCACATTAACAGTCCCAATAGGTTTATCAATAAGAGACAAATACCATACTCTAACACGTTCACCAAACGAGTTCAACAAAAGCAAGAGTTATTTGTCTTGCCTTTAACGTTTCAAAATAATGTTTTCTCTACTTTGAATATCCAGTCATGAATGAATTTGAATCTGAGGCAATATGGTTTAAGAGTAAAATAAAATAAGAATTTACCTAATTAATTTAATATTCACTGTGAACCACAAAATATTATGAACAGGATCTTCATTCAAAAGCAAAGCAAAAAAAAAAAAATCAAATCGGTTGAGAAAAATCTAGAGATATCACTGATCATATTTACGATCGACTGTAGTTTCTAAAAGAAAACCGACAGGGAGTTCTCCCTGACCACTAAGAAACAAGCGGTATTAAGTGGAGAGACAAGAGAAAACTGGACAGCAGTCGGAGGATGAAGGAGATCTGGACGTGGAAAGGAACTGTACTAAGAGTGCATAGGATCACCGAAATGATGAAACAAACAGCCCTTCACATAATACCTTTATTTTTATTAATGTTAGGTAATGAAACAGATAATGTTATGAACATCATAAAACAAGAATATTAATATTGCTTAATCTATTTAATAATCAATATAAAACTGTTAATTCTGACTGGAGGCAGTTTAAAATGAATTTCAGAAGTAATAATAAAATTTAATTGAATATCATATTCTCATGACGGATAAAGTTATCCAAGACATCTATCATAGCTGGAGTGTGGTAGCACAGTGGATAGAGCGATGAGTTGATATCCCGAAGGTTCCTGCAGGATAAATTAGTTAATCTCTTAATTTGCCAGTGACGCGGCTGGGAAAAGGGGCTGGGGCTTCCCGGACTCCTGCTTTGCCCTCATTCCTGGGGAAGAAGCTTAGTTCGGGGACCCCAGGCAAATTGTAAATAGGGTACGAATGTGTACATTTTATTTTATTGTTATTATTATTATTTATTTTTTTTTTACTTTATTATATTATCATTACCGCATTAATTAATTTCTGTTACCGCATGTATATATTTTTCCGCATGTATATATTTATTTATTTTATTTTGTTTATATTATTGTTTTGTTATGGAATGACTGTAAGCTACACAGCACTATTACTTATTGCCCACAAGTGGCAGATTGTAATATTTCAATAAAGTGTTAATAAAAAAAAAAAAATATCTCTTAATTCCCACGGATAGATTCTGTGGGATCTGCTAACCTCCTTGACTTAAAAAAAAGACTTTTAAAGGTTAGATATGTTGAGATAATATAATTATTATTGTAATCATCTTAATCATTATTAATTTATTAAGAGGAGAAAATTATTTGGATGAAGTACAAAATAAATTCTGAAATAGTGCGAAACCATTTATTAGAAAACAAGGTTTCAGAAAACATTCTAGGTCTTCATGAATCATGGATTCCAGGGTGTAATTGTCACAACTATGGGGAGAGGCTGCTTAAGATACACACCCTCAACATTAGGCCCCGACAAGGACCCTTAAGAGTTTATGGGTGGTTCCAGTGGAGTGGTCCAGTGGAATGAGCAATGGTTTCAACCTATCCTCTCTAAGTTGGTCATATTTTATTGATGTAATAGCCTGGTTTAGCGTGATCACAAACCAATCACCGCACCACACAACCGTTATCCTAAAAATAGTACAGTTTTTACCATGTACTGAATCCTAGTGCTGTGGTGGTCGCTTTTTTTTGCATCATATCAATCGTTTTTTTCTAATGCTCCAAAATTTTCTTTGTAAATATTTTAAAAAAAACTGTACCACTATAACTCTTGAATGGGTCAGTACATGGTAGAGACTGGACTGTTTCATGGACAACGGTTCTGCAAGGAGGTTAATTGTCCTAGGTAACGCTTAACCACCAGATTTTCCTCTTATTTTGGGTACCCTATTTTTATAATATTTTATAGAGGCTGGGTGTGCCCCCAGGAGGGTCCTAGACTCTATATGATCCATCTCCGGCTGCAAACAGACTAAATAAAAAACTTTCCCGCAGCGGGATTTGAACCAGGATTTCCGGCATAGCAACTCAGTGCTCTACCGCTGAGCCACTCCGCTCCCTTGTGTTTAATTACAAGATTTAAATATCATAGCAATTAATTTTTAATGTATTATATAATATTTTTGGCGATCGTTAATGAGAGGGAATAAGAACCTCTTGAAAAAAAGGAAAGTTTAAATCCTATCTTAAAAGAGATTTAAAGTTCACAAAGTTGAAGAACTTTAAAAGGTTTCTAATTGCGACACATTACCCTTTCAATGCTTAGCCTTTTAGCACCTACAGCCCTACTTCTCACATCTCCCAGAATTAACATTTTATCCAAGCATGACGATATAAAAGTTTATTTCTAAATTCTGTTTAGGATTCAATTAATAAATTAAAGTTTAATGTTTTAATATGTTACTAATGTATATGAGTTTTAAAAATATATATTTGATTTTATTAAACATTAATGATTTAGCGATTATTTATTTATGAAACTCTCTACCATTACAGCACATGAAGGGTTCAGTACATCATAGACTTTACTGTTTCTAGAACAAAGGTTTTTAGGTGATTTGTCAGAGATCGTGCTAATCCTGTTAAAGGTACCCATTTTACAGAGATAGGATAAGCACCAAGCTGGTCTATACATTTCAAAGGGTCGATTCTTAATTTTTGTTGATAAATATATCATTCTCTCTTAATCATTCAACCTCAATCCAATCCGCACTAAAATGATTTTATAGATATAATGGAATAAAAACTCAATAGTTAATTGTTAATAATAAAATACTAAAAACTAACTCCCTTGAGCTTCGGAATACATCAGTCAACATTTTAATGTCCGATTAAAAACATTTCAGGAATCAGGAGCATTGATAAAACGAGATTAAATAAATGTTGATAGAATACAGCACGTCTCACGTAAATGTTTTTTAAAAACAGTTAAACTGAAAACGGGATTTCAATGGGAAATAGTAATTAAAACATAAGAAAGATAATATTCTTGTTGTATTACATACATATTTTACTTTAAATAACTGGGATCACCTGTAATATATTGTCTATCAACCGCCTGATAGATCCGAGAGATCGCGAAGCTTGGCGAGTGGCCTTTAGATAGTTATTCCATGCTTCGTAAGGGACGTAAAATGGGGTCTTGAGACTTCGCGGTGTCATTATATCTAGACAAGAAAAAATCAGTGATCCGATTGTAGTATCGTCCGAGAAGCCATAACAGCATAAAGTTACTTTAAATGAATAAACCCACAAACTATGAAAACTTGTTTTGAATTAATGGTTGCTTGAATACGGGATTAAGATTTCTGTGCACGAATGCGACATAAAGAAGAAGGAGATAGTCCATTAACAATTAAATTATAACTTTTTACCGTTTCTCGCATTTTAATGGAAATTATAATATAACAAACAAGCGTATGAGAACGAATTGAAATAATAGTACACAAAGTAACGAAACCAGATTAAATCATTTAAAAATTAACAAAGTTAGAATGATAAAAGATAAAAGTAATGGCTAATATTGGTAGTTCAATCAGTTGTAAAAATTGACAATCATTAAAGTAAAGATTATATACTAGCTTTTGCCGCCGGCTTCACTCGCATGGAATTTGGTCTGCCACATAAAGTTTCGTGATAGATAATTTTAAATAAATAATTTAATTTGTTTTTTAACTATAAGTTACTCGTACATCCAAAATTTCAAATGTCTAACTCCAAAACTGACAGACATACAATCTATACAATCTTTGAACCCCTATTATATTAAGGAGAAAACGGTTGGGGGTGGAATCATAAATATTTCTTTCTTAATATGTACAAAACACTTCTGCAAATTTCAAGATGTTAAGTTCCTGATTTGCCTTTAATTATGGTACTATAATGGATTCTCCAGAGTACCTAAAACTGCCTGAGGGGGGCACGTGCTCCCGTGCCCCCCTAAATCCGCGCTTGCTATAGCCTATGTGTTATTCTGGTGTACAAACTATATTACTGTAAGGTTCATCCAAATCCGTTCAGTACGTTTTGCGTGAAAGAGAGACAAACATACAAACTTTCACATTTATAATATTAGTAAGATTATTATAAGGGTCAACTAATTGCAATATTGTTAGTTGGAACGTTCCCTATAATATATATATATATATATATATATATATATATATATATATATATATATATATACACATATACATATACATATAAATGGATAGATAAAGTGAGGGGAAAGAGAATTTCGATTTAATCTTCTAGTTTCCGGCTTTCAGAAATATGATTAATAAAATAACAATATTTTCTTTATCCTTCCTTATGTTTCTCTTATTTGGAACTTTATAATTATTGGTTAGCCAGTTCACACAGCCACTTCTCTTCCAGTTGCCCCGAAGATGGCCTACATTGTAGGCAAACGTTGGCACTAACTAAATATAAGTCTGGTACTTATTTGGGTTTTTTTGACTGCATCCCCCCAACTATCTCCGTTCTCCACTATAATAAAAATAATGGTAATATTATATTTACTAACTAATATAACATAATTATTTTACTCACATAACATCCTTTGATTTTTTCAGAGCCCTAGCCCCCCGCAGTTCGTGATGTGGTACCACAACGACAACATGATCAATTACGAAGAGGAAGAGAGCCAGATGAAGGTTACGACGGAGAGCGGTGGGGAGAAGACCCACTCGAGGCTGGTCATTTCGAGAGCCAGCTCAAAGCACTCGGGCAACTACTCCTGCAGGGCCAGCAACACCAGGCCGGATTCCGTCTACGTCTTCGTCTCTAACGGTAGGTTTAGGGTCTATAATAGGCTATAAGGAATATAATAATGATGGTAATCATTCTAGAAAAACAAAACTATTATGAGAAGTCAAAATAATCATAATTCAATGCACAGAAACTGTGATATGTCTCTGCCACAGACAATCTAGCATCATATTTTTTATCTTTTTTTGGCAAGAACTCAATTTTACTTTTAACTTCTTCATTATTTGTTTTAGTTAAGTTCATCACATTATCCCCAATGTTTCGGTCTGCCTACATTTACTATTTCATACACATTCATTTATGCATCGTATGTATTAGGATAACATATTTGTCATTTTTAAATTAAAAAGTTTCTATAATCTCTTTTATGTTTAAACTGTACGATCATTACAACTGAAGTTCAGTAATACTATGTTATTATTAATTAAAAATATTCTAACTCCTTTGCACAAAGGTTGTCGTGGCTGATTGACTAGGAGTTATTTAAAAAATAAAGATACTTTAACATGAGATAAAAAACTGATCACGGTTACAATTTTTTTTAAAAATTTATTTCTTGATATTTACAACTGTATTACAATTATACAACAAGTAAATAGAATGTGTGTTACATAATGACATGATAATGAGAAGTAGAGAAACTACCCACTGGTAGTACTCAAATCAAAGTTCAAATAAGAAGGTCACGTGGTCATCTTCTTTTCAGACGCCTCGGAGGATTATCGGGAATTGAAGAGGAAGCTAGGTTTGAAACTAGAGGGTTTGAGTGGGAATGAAGTTTGCTATGAAAGGATAGTTACCGGGTTCGGGCCAAATCAGCAACAAAAGGGACATTAAAGTCGTTATGGATGACTTTATTGTTAACAAAATAAGGAGCATTGAGGATTTTACGAAGGATTTTGGATTGTAGGGATTGGACACGAGAGGAATTCGATGGCTTAGGTTACAAAAATATATTTCTACTTAGAACAAGGCCTATATTCATTACGTGCCTGTGCTTACTTTATCGACGTGTCTGAAAAAATTACTTCATGAGGTTTCTGGCATCTCGACTTGCCCCGCTCTAGCCTACAACTGTCCTTTTTTCAGATACAAATCTTGGAGGACATTACTTCACCTCTTTCTTCATGTCTTCATAGGATTCTATTCAGTGTCATAAATAATAATATATTAAATCTAATTAAGTAAGAAAAACAATTACCCAGTCATACTTCATTATTTATTAATTCTTCATATGTTTCAATTTAAGGAATTCCTCAAAGTTATAGTTGACTATGGCGGACAAGTGTTCCCTAGATGATCTGGTAATGTAGAGGAAAGTACATTATTGCGTTTTTATTAATTATAAGAAAGTATGTAAACAAGAACAATTCGTACTTTAACGTTTTGCATTTATTTTCAACAAAATAAATACTTTAAATTAGTTATTTAATAGTTTTTAGCCATTAAATGAAGCCTATTTTATTAAATTAAAATTATTATATTAACGTCAATAATTACAGATTTTTATCGTTTTTGATAGTTATTTTTCTATTGTATCACTAATACTTTTTTATAATTTTGAATATTACACTTTGGCTTCTGATATTGTGTTCAAGTTTTAACTTTACGTTATTTTAGAGCAATTTTACATGTATTATATCTTGTTGGTAGAACTAATTTTGAACTATATATATATATATATATATATATATATATATATATATATATATATATATATATTGCTATGAGGGGTATGTGAGCATCAAAAGAATTACAATAAGGATCGTTTATTCATTTAATTTCCACAAGGTTAATGATTCAGATTTTAATATATATAAATAGGATTGCCATAAAATGTATTACAGGATATAAACTAAACTTATCTGTGGATAGGGGTAGATTGGGTTGCTGGTCGCTCTACGCCGTGCTGCCTCTAGGGTTCTCTATCTTCTGCCCGATCTCTCCTCCTTGCTGTACACCTCCAGAGTACCTCCTTCCTGTTCCATCTTCGTCTCCCTAGTACCTTCCTGCCGTACGTCTCTCTCTCGAGTCCCTTCTTCAGCCTCCTCTTTCTAAGTGTTTTCTTTTCTCCCCCTCTCCTTCCTTCTCCACTATCTTGGACCATAAAACCATAAGGGGACCAAGGGTCTGTTTATTGTCCCAAACATATTCCCTTTCATGTGTCCCGACATGACACATTTTCCCCGTACAGCATCCCTTTCATGGTGCCGCCTGCATCAATACATAGCATTATCCCTGGGTTTCCGGGAAAAAAAAAAAGAGGTTGAACAAAGAGAGGCTTCTTTTTTTTTTTTTTTTTTTAAATATTAAAGTGTTCTAATTGTTCAAAGGTTATATATAGTTTTATGGCAATACCTTACATCTTTACAATTATGTAATTATTTACAAATAATTTTTTAGAAGATCTTTACAAGTTTACTTATTGTTATATATTTTACAATACTTTACTTACAGAGTTTTGTTATATACGTTGGTAATGAACTAGAATTAATAATTGTACATGATAAAATGGGTTAAAATATCCTTAAGTAATATTACGTGTCACATTTGTTTTTGCTATACATATTTCAATATTAGATCATACCGTAACAGAGTACAACGCTTGTTCTTCAAATGGTCTATTTCAATTAATTGTTTCAATATTTAAGTTGATGGTTAAACTGGATAACAAGGGGAATACCTAATAACTTTACATGAACAATAATACCGCTAGTTTTGTTTAAATCAATAGTATGAACTAGTTGAACCTAGCGTCTATATGCATTCTTATTAACATACTTCAATATCATTATTCAATAGTTATAGAGTATACCGGCTTATTATTGTCATGTTGAATTATAGTTAATGGTTCTCCCTCATTTTTTCTAACAAATTCAATAAACTTGACTCCATTTTGAATTTAAAAGTTCAAATCCCCCCAAGCGGAAATAAACTTATAAGAATAATCAACTATGATTATGTCACTAGAAGAAGTTAAGAAAAAAAAAATTCAATCTATTAATCTGAATCATTAAACCAATTTGATTGTAAAACTATTGAGAACATAAAGTTAATAAACATAAATTCAAATTAGTAAATTGGATAGTAAGTTCCCCACAAGCTGGATGCCATTAATAATGCCATGAGGGGTATGTGAGCATCAAAAGAATTACAATAAGGATCGTTTATTCATTTAATTTTCACAAGGTTAATGATTCAGATTTTAATATATATAAATAGGATTGCCATAAAATGTATTACAGGATATAAACTAAACTTATCTGTGGATAGGGGTAGATTGGGTTGCTGGTCGCTCTACGCCGTGCTGCCTCTAGGGTTCTCTATCTTCTGCCCGATCTCTCCTCCTTGCTGTACACCTCCAGAGTACCTCCTTCCTGTTCCATCTTCGTCTCCCTAGTACCTTCCTGCCGTGCGTCTCTCTCTCGAGTCCCTTCTTCAGCCTCCTCTTTCAAGTGTTTTCTTCTCTCCCCCTCTCCTTCCTTCTCCACTATCTTGGACCATAAAACCATAAGGGGACCAAGGGTCTGTTTATTGTCCCAAACATATTCCCCTTCATGACACATTTTCCCCGTACAGCATCCCTTTCATGGTGCCGCCTGCATCAATACATAGCAATATATATATATATATATATATATATATATATATATATATATATAGAGAGAGAGAGAGAGAGAGATAGAAAGATTTAAATATAAAACAAATTAATTTATTGCCTTAATTAATTTTGCTACGATAAATTACTTATTATTACGATACAGTAGGTATATTAAGGTTTTTCGATGCGTATACAAAAAAATATTTATATGAATAAAATAAAACAAAACCAACTTTGAACAGTAATTTTTTTTTTATATCTGGACCTTAATTAAATCAGAAACAAAAGAAAATAGCCATGAATAAGAAGAAATTATAACTATCCAATGAAATGAGTAAATATTGAAGAATGTAATAAAAATAATTCATATAATAATTCATTAGTATTATTGATATTAATTGAAAGAGCTAAATAAAAATTCTAAAGATAAGTTTTATTTAATTTAATGAAAAATTCATATGAGATTAAACATTGAATAAAATCAACAATGGTGATTTTTTTCATATTTACTAGCAATAAATACAAATTATAAATTAATTGAAATAAAGTATAGTCATAATTAACCTTACCCCAGTTCCTAACTCTAAATTAGTTTTCTAAATATTTTATTATAGCGTCTCTGAATCTGTCAACAGAATTAACTTTTTTCTCACTTTGTAAAGCCACACATTGAAGTTGGCCGCTCGTACTCAATTTTTTTTAAATGCTGTTAGCCCCACAAAGAGTTCTAGAGCTCTCCGAAAGTTTTATAAATATTTTTTTGCTTAAAAAAAATTATCCTAAGCAACCAGGAGTCCAGCTCCTGAATTTCTATAACTTCCCAGCTTTCGACTGTAAGAGTAAAGTTAATATAAATGATTCGTGATAAATAGAGGGGTAACATAACTCTAAACAAATTAATGTTGGCATACAAAAGTGTTTTTTAAAAGCATTTATTAAAATAACGGGTGAAATTCGAAATAAAAAGCTAATATCTCGAGAGTTCTGGTAGCCCCAAGAGTTCTATCGACAATATAAAATGCATTTCTTCATAGTTAGTGAGATAAAATAGTTCTATGATCGGAAAGTTACAAAAATTCTGTTCATAAATTTGAAGCTCTGCAACTTCGTAGGTCTAACTCTTCGAGAAAAGCAGCAGAGTACTCTAAAAAAAATAAAATGTTACCATGAAAAAGTTTCAAAATAAAATGATCAAAAATTACAGGATAAATTAAAAATAAACATTTAAGTTCTCGATGGTTCTGGTAGCCCTCCATCGAGTTCGACAATGTAAAATACATTTATTTGTAGGAAGTGAAACAAAAATCTTCTAGGACCGGGAAGTTTCAAAAATATTTGCTTGTAACTTTGAATTGTTACTTCGTAGCTATTGACTCCAGGAGATTAGTTCATCAGGATAGTTATTAGAAATCTTAGGAGGAGGCAACAGAGTGCTCTCAAAAATAAAATTCTACATTATAAGAAATTTTCAAAATAAAATGATTAAAAATAACGGGAGAAATTAAAACAAAAAAATAATTTCTCGATATTTTCTATAGCCACCAAAGCAGCGATACAAATTATCCTTATCAATTCTTTTCATACAGTGTATGAATGTATTGATAAGGAGCTTTATAGTTGTGAATTTTTTTTTTGTAAATTTTTGGTCCTTTCTGTTTTACTTTCTACAGCAAAGTACATTTGACAGTGTCGATAGATCTCGTTGGAGGTTGCTAGAACTCAGGGTGTATTTCAGGGGTAAAAAGGTTATCCATATTCAATTTTTTCCTGTTCATTTCCTACACCCAAAAACTAGGAAGCCTGTAACTGTAATGCGTCAATATTGCAAGAAATATTAACAGGGTTCAGGTATCTAAAGTTTCTTTTTATTTCATTTAAACTATAGAACTTTTTCTAAAATCTATTGAGAAATCTAAAACTCCGATGGAGGCTATTTGAACACAGGACATGAGGGTCTAATTTCACAGGGGTTAGATAGCCCTGATTCAATTATGTGCTTTTCATTTACTCAGACTAATAAGGACTTATTCTTATTATACTGGTTCTACGGTCCTAAAAGAACCCAGACCTCCACTAACCAATATATAGAATTAGCAAATTTGTAAAAAAAAAAAAAATAATTTAACTACGGTTTTAATTAAAACTATAGCGATGCGTTAAGTGCTTTACTTCTACAATATTAACAAACATTAGAGTGAATTTTATCAACATTGACAACCAAAATATTAAATGAAATATTTTATGACTGACTAAATAAATATTAAAAACACTTATATATCATCAACACCGAGGTGGTACCTAGTAGTGAAGATAGTTACATGGCTAGTAAATAATTTATAATATATCAACACTTCGAGTTAACAATTGGAGATTAAGGGGATTATACTCAATACAGGCGACGTATCAATAACACGACGTTGCTGCAACTGACACGCATCGCTTCCGTAGACATCGGTCGATTGGTGTGTTGTAGTATGTAATTCAATCACTACCGCAATCGGTATTAACTACATAATAATGATAATAATAATGTTATAGTTTATGTTGTTGTTATTGTTATTCCTTACGACAATTATGTAAATTCAACTGTTGGAGAGAAATTTAGAAAGTACAATAACTAGCGGCTGAGCTGAAAGAGCTATACCGTATGGAAAGCTTAGTGGTAACACCTACTATAGTTTCCACGAATGGATTGGCTCCTTAATCCACAGCGTAGGGCACTGAGAATTTGGGACTTCCGCTTGAGGTTTTAAGAAATTGTCAACAAGCAGTTCTTGCAGACACAGCCAGGATCGTCATAAAATTCATGAACGTTTGAAGAAGAAAAACATAAAAGCAAAAAATTAATAACTGCAGATGGTTGGACTTGTTCTCAGTTTTGAACCAGCAAATGCGTGAAGAAATAAAGTATAGTGATAATATATATTAATATTTATTGGCACAATCAAGGAGTAATATTTAATTCAGTAAATACTATAAAATTAATCTCTATAAACAGGATTTCAGTTTGTGAATTTATTTTACTCTTCACGGCATTACATTTATATATTAGAGCTTTTTTTTTAATGCTTCAGCTATTTATATCTGTTATACATCTAAAAGAATATATCAGTTTTTTTTTTAATAAGGAAAAATATTTCTCTTTTTCTTTTAATTATTCAACAGTTTTAAATGACTATATCCCCAAAAGATATCATCACCATCCTATTATTTTCTTCTTCTACAGCTCTGCAGTGTGAGGATCCTGCTTATATAGCCTGGAAAAAGTATCACTTTCCTGAACCAGCTCTCTCCTTCTGTTCAAGTCCATTCCTCTCCTGAAAGCATCCCTTACGCTGTCTTCCCAGGATTTGCGAGACCTTACTCTGAGCCTTTTCCCTACCGTGTAGTATCGTACGTCTTCCTGGCGATTCTCTCTAGATCCATCCTTAGGAGGTGTTCGAATCACCTTAGTTTTTGTTCAGCCAGGCTAGTCTTAGTTGGTTTTCGAGATTAGCCCGTGTAGCGTTCCGAAACTTATCTCTCCTAGTAGTTTTCCTTTCTAATTTTCACAGTGAAAACATTTCAATAGCTTGTATTTGACTTCAGCATTGATTTTCCACGATTCCGAAGAGTAAGATATGATAGGAAGGAAGTCTGATTTACAGGCGGCCAGTTTGGTCTGCCTTGTCACCGCTCGTCTTCCCAGGAACCCTGTCGGACAATAATAACATTTTTCCTGCTGCTCCGATTCCTTGGACCACTTCTTCGTTAATGTAGCCGCTTTTGAGATGAGCACCGAAATATTTAAAACTCTTAACTAGTTCTAATCTCTGTCCTCTATCTATCTATTCTCATTATTCTTCGGAGTTTCTTCCCTATTCGCATGCATTTCTTTCAAAGCTTCATAACAAATAAACTGCCGGTTTAAAAGCCTAGTTTTGGATGATTTAAAATTTATAGAAAAATTCTATTAGTAAACAAACATAACTTAGTTTAAAGTAAATTTTAGTATGCCCGAATTGTATTTGTAGCATTGGTGTTGCAGTATGTCTATTCGCAATAAAACTATTAATAATATTTATTTTACTTTGTTTTTTTAGACAAAAAAAATTGAATTTAATAAAAGTTCAACTTTCTTTATCTTTAAATTTATATCGCAATTGTCATCAAGTGCTGAACAAAGTGGCACTAATTGGAGGAACAATCGCCTTTTCTTTTGACTTGATGGGCATTTTCTCGGATCATTTCTATTGCGAAAGGCAAAAGCCCGTAGCTCAGTGTGTAAAGTGCTGATTCGCTATGTTAAAGGTCCTGGTCTCAAATCCAGCAGTGTCAAATCCAGCACTAATTTGTTTAATATGTAAATCAACAGCTACAGATGGGCCCTCCTAGATCTAAACCATTCTGGGTTTCATCTAGCTTCTCGGGGGAAAGGCCGTACCTGGCGGTTGAGGATGATCTTGTAAAATCACAACCCTTGTCCTACAAACAGTACAGTCTCTACTATGTACCTACTGAACCCAAGAAACTTCATGGGTAATCGTAGCACAGCTTTGGTTTTGGTATATAAACGAAAATGGCGTAATCCAATATTTACTGTAAAATATAAAATAAATTACCATTAAGAGGAAATTGAATAAATATAATGAATGAACATATATATATATATATATATATATATATATATATATATATATATATTTGTTTATTTTATATAACGAATAAAATTTTACTTCTGTTAGCAGTTTTAATTAGATTCGTATCAGGAATCAAGAATATAGATAATCAAAGTGAACATTGAATTAATATCATCTGCCTACACAATTATTTTTATCTCCGTTTTCCTATTAATAGAAATTACCTTTTTGTAATAGGTTTCTGTAAACACAGCCATACCAAGAATTGGAAAGATCAGATAACCAATTCATTTAAATGCAATTTATTTAAAACACGCCAATGCTCCACTTTCTATTTATTTTACTTTGATTTCGCTGACAAAAAAAAAATGGAATTTAATTAAAGTTCAACTTGAACTAAATATCTTTAAATTTATATCGCAATTGTCGTCAACAAAGTGGGACAAATTGGAGGAACAATCGTCTTAAGATGCTAGATTTCTTTTTCTTCCCACCTACACTTCCCATCTTTTTCTTCCTAATTCCTTTACCAACGTCCCGTTTAAAAATATTCTATACCAAAGTAGGGAGGAAGGACTATTTTTTGCAATCTAAAATAATCACTAATATTTAAAAAAACGCTGATTTGTAACACATCTACATCTAGTGTGAAAGCATAACATATATGTCAGGTTTTCACACACACACTATATATATATATATATATATATATATATATATATATATATATATATATATAACGAAATATATTTTTAATTTCAACACAGTACAGTCGTACGTATCGGCGCAAAGTGCTTCCTCACCGTCAACACAGTCAGGTCGTGCGGGTCTGTAGCATCATTGTATAACAGGCGTCATCTATTAGGCTGAAATGAAAATGCATTTTAGAGTTTATGTCGATAATAATTAGTTATAGATCATATCAAGTGTTTATGTATATATATTGTATATATATATATATATATATATATATATATATATATATATATATATATTGGTTTCTACTTATCTTGACTGTTATGGAAATTATATTGTATTTTAGATCTTGAGTTTCAGTCTTTCTTGAACTTCTTAGGCGACGTTTCGAGACTAGGTTAGTCTCATACTCATGCCCTGACAATGAACAAATGAGCTTTCAGTAAAAACATTAAATAGCACACTAAAATAGATGTAAAATGACCTGTGTAAGTTGTAATAGATAGGGCGTACTTACAAGTTCCAAAGAACGAATCAGTTTTTCATTAACCAGTTGCCTCGCAAAACAGCATAACATGTTTGTATTGCAATTGCTATGATCAATGAGTAAGTAATCCATTTTTTAGGAACAGTAGTTTATTTAATTGTTTAATCATTGAATATGATTCAACAATTAAATAAACTCCTAAAAAATGGATTACTTACTCATTGATCATAGCAATTGCAATACAAACATTTTATGCTGTTTTGCGAGGCAACTGGTTAATGAAAAACTGATTCATTCTTTGGAACTTGTAAGTACACCCTATCTATTACAACTTACACAGGTCATTTTACATCTATTTTAGTGTGCTATTTAATGTTTTTACTGAAAGCTCATTTGTTCATTGTCAGGGCATGAGTATGAGACTAACCTAGTCTCGAAACGTCGCCTAAGAAGTTCAAAAAAGACTGAAACTCAAGATCTAAAATACAATATATATATATATATATATATATATATATATATATATATATATATATAAATCACTATAGATATTACCTTACTAAAGATATTTGAAACAATCCATTAAAATATTCTTGTTTTTCTTCTTTATTAATCAGCAATCTATTGCCAAACCTCTATCAAACAATTCCCAACAGCCCTAATCGGTATTGATTTATTTAAATAACTGAATAAATTTGGGTAATATTATTAGATATTAGATGTTAGAAAATATTTTTAACTCTTTTAAACTCTTTGGGACCATATTTTATTGGTTCGTAATATTGGATTACCCATTTACTCAATTTCTTCCGGAGGACATTCACTTCTTATAGGCTAAACAGGTTGCATTATAGTCCCCGCCAATAAGTGATAACACATTAGCATCGAAAAGTCTAGAAAACGGCCATTTACGAATTGGAAGGTGGTGCTGGGGAACTGTGGAGGGTAGTTGCCAATGGTTACCAACATTATAATGTATTATCGCTTATCTAGGTTAGGTTTTTGTATAATGAAGTGGAGTGGCAATACCTTCCACACCGGCGTGAAATTAGTTGAGACCAAATTAAATCTATTACAAAGTAGGTAGTGAGGGAAGGACGTGGATTCCCCTCCCACGACCAACCCGAGAAAACTTCTGCGCAGGTCGTTTTCTAATACATTTGATTGCAGTATGCACTGTTTTTAATCCAAGCTTTCCGCAGACTCAGACATGCCAACTTATGCAAAAAGCTGACCCATTAAAAGAATAAACGCACTTCTTTATAATAATGCACCAGAATAGCGTACGACCGGATCCTTCTTCTTTATGATAAATGTCTTAAATTATCGTTAAATTATATCGATGTATTGTATGTGTATTGGTTTTAAAATTGTTTGACAGCTTTTGGTATAGTCTAGAACAAATTTAAAGTCAACATTAGATTATTCAGAGATTCTAAAGGCACACAAATCATTATTCTTTTTAGTTACATAGTTTGGTAATATATTTAAATTAATTTATTTATTCCTACATCAGTAAATTCCGTTAGTATTGTCACAAAAGGAATAGTATAGTGCATATAAGCACCTCTGACCGAGTTTCTTGTCCAATAGCGTTGTATCTCGACATAAAATCTCTGGTCCAGGCTGTTCTCAGGATGGTCAACCGTTCCAATTTCCAATATTGGTTGTCCATGTAGTTTTAATCTACAATTGGTGGTTTGTTATCCGTGAGTATTTGAGCATTTGCAATACTTTAAATGATTACAGGACGTTTCTTTTTTTACTTGTAACTATGTAAATATCTAGAATCATACAATAAAATTCTAAATTTTTAAATCGAGATTATTTTTAAAAATTATTTTTGTGTTAAAGTTGAAAAAAAAATGCAGTAAAGTTGTTTAATTTATTTTAGTCAGGGTTTGCATTTAAATTCGTGGTATTCACAACGTCCTCTTGCAAAAGTTATTCTGACTGTATTAAAACTTTGCCACTAGAAGTTGGAAAAACGTAGTGTAAAAAAATAAAGAAATAAAAAGTATAACAAGTTACAAGAGAATAATTCAATAAAAAAATTCAATACACGTACACTGAGGTAGATTCTTGACATTACTGGCTGAATTACAGTCTAAATAATTGGTTACTACAATCGACATCATGTTCGTTTCTATTTCTATCTATTTAAGTTTATAATTTATGACAGGTTATTAAAAATGCAATTATTTTAAATGGCGTATGAGTAGGACTGAAGTTCCTTTCCTCTCCGCTTATAGCTACCTTGTCTACCCTTATAATAAACATTTTTCCTGATTTATTAATTATTCCTGATTTATTAATTATTCCTATTGGAAGCAAGGCAGTTTTGTGTGTAAAGTGCTGAGTTGATTTGCTGAAGATCATGTTTACCAATTTCTTTTGAATCAGATAGTCAATCTATTAACTACGAATCCTGAGCAAAGCTAAAAATACTAAAAGAAGACAAGCTTTCGTAACCGAAAGTCCTGGAATCGAGTTCGTCTTTAAAGAATCTTTGTCAGCAAAAAATCCTAGCACTTCTATACAAGGTGGCTATGCCCAAACTGTAACCTCTGTGCAGGATGGCAACACCCTGGAAATTCCTATGTAGCTAGAATTGAAGATGAAGCTAGGATCTTCCATGAGACAACCAGGGAAGATTTTTCTCATAATAATGACGATGAAAAACTTATTGTAACGTAACCAATGTATTCCCACATAGCATACTATTTTCCAACACGTGTATGATCTTTGCATTGTTGGATATATTGTCAGATATGTTGGAAAGAGAATTTCCTAGATCTTGCCATCTTCTTTTGATTCTGTGTGTGTGTATAAGCCAGAGTCTCAGTCTTCTAGCCTCAGTGTCTTCTGATCTTCAAGTCTCTAAGTCTTCGTTGACACTTATTAAGTCAACCTCACCAACTCTCACTCTAGCATTCTCAACTTTCTCCCTTCCGTTTTTCTTTGTTACTCTTTGACGGCTTCTCTCGAAGGTAACCTTCATGGTATACCCTCCTACTCGTTATACTCCTTCATATTTATATGATCCTTTGATCCCTACTTCTGTTTAATGTCAACCACCTAAATCGTTTACTAAGACGATATTTGTTTTCCAAAATTCTGATATGGGATAAAATTAATCATTTTTTGATATAATTTATAATGTCATAACATGCCATACAAAGTATGCCGCCTCGGGAAATAACGAAAACGTGCTCAGCCGTTTGGTTTTATTTTACATTTATGGGAACTAGTCCTGCTGTGAGTTTTATCGCAGTGCATACAATGACTGAATTTTGTAAAAATACCCGTCGAGGGAAGTTTCCATTAGTTTTATGGAGCATCCGTGATATAACAGATCCATGTTAGGCGTGATTATATTGCTAAAGCGTCTATGAAAGAGTAAAACTTCGAAGGGCAGATTTTGTTTTAAGTCAGTTAATAAAAAATAACTAAAAAAAGAGGAATACGTTAAATAATATTATAATCTGGTTCTTAAATTTGCAGATGGTGACAACATTGCAGCAATTCAGAGACAGGACGCATCCGACATAATGAAGCCATGCTTCTTCTTGATGTTATTGTCTATGCTGCGTTTCTTCCTTTCTTAATTGTAAGTATGATTTTAAAATTAAATTAGCTTTTACATGATATAATACCAAAACATAAAAAGAAAATCCGTTCACTTACAAAACATAATATATTCTCATATTTCAATATTAGACCTAGTCAATTTTATTTATATATACAATTCGTTTAACTCTTCTTCTTAGAGCATGACATATCAGTTATGCATGAATATGTAAAGCCTATAAAGTAAAATTGGATCATCATAATTGTCCATAAAGTCATGCGAATTGGGCGTTATGTTGAAGATGCGCAGATCATTAATCAAGTTATTATAGAGCCCTAGAAGCAGTAGCATAAAATGCGTCCCTTAAACACAGTTATCAACTAAAATGGGAAAATCGCTGATGAAATATCAAATAGAAGTAAATCGTTTTAAATTCTTTCCAATTTAATTATTATGACTTGTTACTTATAATACTATATTTATTTATTTCTCTTTACGCGCTATCTAGGACAAAGCTTGTAAGAAGATCGATTCAGTAACTAAATAGACTCCTACAATTCAAATCCTCTATCAATCACAGGGCACAAGATCTCGCTTTCCGACCTTTATTCCCGTTCCCACAGAAACAAAACTTTTGAGCGCTCCTTTCTCACTCGTTCTACCTCTCTTTGGAACTCACTCATGGAAAGACAAAATTAAAAGAAATAAATAGCACAATGATTTATTCAACACATTACAATCTAAGCAAATGACTAACCTGCTTGGAGAGCATCTTTATGGGAAGCTAGGAGATTTGGAAAAGCAAGGATTTAAATGACGATAGTGAGGGACTATGACGGATATTAGGAGGGATTGAGTTCCACAATGTAGTGGAGCGGTCGAGATAGGAACGTTCGAATGCTTTGGTTCTGTGGGAACGAATATAGAGATCGAAAAGGCGGGATATTGTTTTATGGTGTTGAACAGAAGATTTGAATTGGAGGATGCTGTAAATATATGAAGGGTGTTGAGAGTTAATGGATTGGTATAAGAATGTACAGAGGAAATATTGCCTTCGGAAAGGAGGGAAGAGCCATTTTAACTCACCTTAAAGGTGGGACACGCGCGATCGCCTTGGAGTGCTAAGCACAAACCTTAGAGAGCAATTACTATAAATATTCCTCACTCATTTGGATATTATTATTTAATGTTTAATATTTGATATCATTATAAGATGTTCTTATCTACTTTTTTATTTTTCCATTAGTCAATTTATTTTTATTGTAAATTTGTATTTAAATTGTTTTATTTCTTTTTAATACTTGTTTTTATTCTTTATCAGAACATACCTTTTAGTTCATATTTAATTTCATATTATTATGATAATATTGCATTAATCCAGTAATGTAGCCGCTTGGCCAGAAATATTTCTATTAATTTCTGTACACTTTTGTTATTGTTAAAGGACCTAATCCCAGAATAAAATTATTTTTCTATTCTCTTCTATTCTAAATATCATAAGTGTTTTTTTTTAAATTCAGGCCCTTGAATCACAAATTTCAATAAAGCGCTGTGGCATTGTTGAAAACGTTGAGTTTTTCTAAAGCCCGACTTAAACAACTGCATGGGTCGGGACAGATAATAAAATAAAGAAAAATATTTTATATAGGCCTTGAATGTGTCCAAGAAAATTTAATAATATAATTAGTATTTATCATAATTTTTTTATATTCATTGTTTATTTAAGATTATTTTTTTACATTTTGTGATAACTAATAAATATTATTAAACATTATTTCTATTTTAAAAAACTTGTTCATTAGAATTAGTATGTAAATAATTAATGTATGCATACATCACTAATTAATAATTAACTTGAGTGACTTCTGAATCACGGTTTAAACGAAAACATCCATACTGAAGACTAGCTTTATCTCACGACCTCGTCCGCGTTGATTTTACATAGAAATTTATAGAGTTTAAACGGAGAGTGATATTTCAATTACTTAAATTAATTCCTTATTATATAAAATGTCT
Organism: Arma custos; assembly: GCA_037127475.1. Lineage (NCBI taxonomy): Eukaryota > Metazoa > Arthropoda > Insecta > Hemiptera > Pentatomidae > Arma > Arma custos. The sequence continues at coordinate 92,221,497 of CM073763.1, read as the reverse complement.
TAAATCATTTGTGCAATCAGCCAGCCTTCCAACGCTTATCCCTTTCTTGGTAGATTTTAATAAACTGTCCAGTTAAATATTAAATAGCATAATTACAGAACTATCAATATGTTTTCTATTGAAATCCACCATGTAATATCAAAAAACTGTAATATGTAGGGGTTGATTTTGCAAAATCTTGAATACCAATATTATTATGATAAAATGCAAAGCTCGCTTACTTATTTTCACGTCTCTAAATTAACCTGTTACGATTTCCCGTATTTTACACTTTTCGGGGTTGAATTTCAAAAAATTAAAAAATCGCTTTATTTTTATTGTTGAAGCTAAATATAAAATTTCATTGTGCTCGGTTTAAAAATGACGTTTTTTGTTTTATTATAAAGGTTTGTCACTCTTTTCACCCTATTAGGGGACAAATTTTAAAATCCTTTCTTAGTGCCCATTGACCTTATAAAATGTAACTACCGTCCGAATTTCAAGTCTTATGCCGTTTTGGCTCTGCGATGGTCATTTCAATCAGGACGAACTATTTTATATATAAATTAAAAATCATAAACAATAACGCATTATTTTAGTCAAATATATTTTGTTTAAAATATTGTATATATTTATTATCTCAGTTAATTTAACACCACATTACAGTCTAATTAAATCAAACCACTGTGACGGTAAAGCAAAGGAAACTTGTTTGAGTAACCATTATGTTTATTCTAGCTAGGACAAACAGTAATTAGTACAAACAGTAACCTTTACCTTTTAAAAGCAAAATGTTACTAGACTGAACTTCGCGTGTTTATCGTGAAATATGAGTTCTTCTTATAAACCAGAAAATTGAAATTAATAATAATAATGTCTTTATTTATTCTGGGACAAGTCCCTATAGAATAACAATACAGGTATTCTAAGCTATTATTTCTTAGAGTGTAAAATAATTACATTTAATTAATTATTAGAAGTAATTTAGTAAGTGAAATAGAATTAAAAAAATGAACAAAATAAATGTGAATTACCTAAAATAACAATATTTTAAAAAAAGATTAGAAGATGAGAAAGAAAAAAAATTAAAATAAGTTGACAATAATTATATAAGATAAACAATTTATGGTTATATATATATATATATATATATATATATATATATATATATATATATATATATATATATATATATATATATATCAAATTTATGCCAAGAAGAAAACCAAAAAAAAAATTAAGCAATATTATCAGAGATTTACATTTCATCCTTTTTGTCCTTCTTTTCTTTCTAATATCTATCTATATGATATTTATAACACATATCTACGTGGTTTAAATTCCACACACTCATATATATATATATATATATGTATATATATAACACACATAAATTTACATAAAAAAAATCATTCATTCATGGAATAAAGAGAACATTAAGTCAAAACTGATCCCCTACTATTTTCGATTTTTAGGGAATTGTAGGGATGATAGGTGCTGGAATATACGGGATTTGAAGGATGGAACATTATGGGAACGACGAATGGAAGAAGGTATAGAGTTCCAAAGGGACGAGGATCGGATGAGGAAAGCTCTGTCAAAATCAGTTGTTCGGTGGGTTGCTGTATACAGGTCTGAGAGCCGAGAACGGGCGTTACGGGAGTGCACCCAGGTTTTGAATTTAAGGAGATCGGAGATGTATGATGGTCGGCGGGATTGGATAATTTGGTAAAGAAAGGGAGGTAGGAAGGGTAAAGCCACTTCAACTCTTTGTAATATCGGGTGATAGGTTGTCTCTCGGGATCTCAAATATGAAACGAACGAAGCAATTGATCAACCGTTTTAGTTTTGCATCGAAATCTTCAGTGACACCTCCATATACTGTACAGCAATAGTCCAAATGAGGGGAAATTAAGGTAGTAACTAGAAGTCTACGGGCTTCAAATGGTAATAGGTAACGAAGGTGATTCAGGCGCTTTAAGGTGGAAAAGGTACGACAAGAGATTTCAGAAATATGGTTTTTCCAGGAGAGGGTTTGATCAAATTCAAATTAATTAAATTACTCTCATTTTTTAGAGTTATTTATTTATATTTAATATAATCATTCAATCATTATCAAAGTTTATTAATTCATAAAATAAGTCTTCATAAATAGTTAGTCATTTGAATAACTGATCCTTTTTTTAAAAAAAATGGAAAACATAAAAATCAAGAAAAAATTGTAAAATTAATTCCTTATTTCAATAAAATGTATACAGACAGCCAATTTAAAAAGTCCATAACGCTGGCTACATAGTTTGCAGAAATTTATTTCTGCCATCGTCCTATTTATTGGATAGGTCACTACTTCCTTAATTCTTATATAGCGTAGATATTTGAAAAATTAATTTTCTCAAGTAACAGTATGTTATATTTACTAAAAACGTAAGTGTTTTGGCTCCAAGCTAATAGATTGACGAAATCGTTTTCGTTGGGTCATTGTTGAAAAACAAAATATATAAATGGTAAGGGTCCGATTCATGTAGTAGATTCCATATCACCCACTGAATAATATTTTAAGTAGTCTGACATAATATTTATTCATATAAAAATCATTTTAAAATTCAACAGTGTTACAAATGTTAATACATAACACTATTTATACATATGATTGATATAAACAACAACATCTTTCATATTTTTTTTTCATTTTATTATGCAGGAAATTTTTGTATAGAACATTCAGATAGATACTTCAGCTCCGTATATAATGTAATTTATGTAACAGAATCTTCAGTTCATAATCAAAATATATTTATTGAGCACTAAGATTGCAGTTGGTGATTGGTATAACTTCTATAAACTTCTTTTTTTAAGACAAAATGCACATCATAAACACATATTTCTTTTTCTATTTTCTTCACTCCAACAAAAGAATTTTACGTTGACAATATCTCCTAGTTTATCTATATTGTATCTCTCGAACACTATGCTTACAGAGGGTGGTTGTTAAAGGCCCAATTTGATCTCTATCTACCAAATACTCTGGATGAAAAATAAATTCCAAAACTACTTCGACCTACTGGAAAAGACATATTGACACATCCCGAGTTTCTATGATATCAACCCTTAAATAATTAAATTTTTTCCAATTCAGAAAACGTATATTCATCTCTTTTCTAAAGAAATTCAGTTATACTATATATAACAATAAGGAAAAACCTGATACATTCATTCACGTATTGAATATTATTTGAAATAGCTTTAAAGAATACTTATTTAAAAAATTTCTATTGAAAATTAAATAATAAACTTTATCTGGATTGCAATTACGTGTTAGCTTTAATAAAATAAAGACATGGAGAAAATATCCCGGATGAAGTTTAAAAAAATAATTGTTTAAATAGTGTAACACTACTGGGTAATAGTGATAAACTTGGGTATATTTTTTTTCATAGTTTTATTTTCCTTTCACTTTATATCTAGTTACTAGGGAAAAAATAACCAGGAGATTTTTATTTTCTCCTTAAAAGCAAACAACTATGACGTTGTCTTTAATACAAGAATAATATAGAACAAGGGCATAGGGTGTGGATTTGAAGTGCCGATGGTCCTGGGTTTAAATCCCGTTCGCTGGTAGAATTTTATTACCCTCCAGTACCCTTGGCTCACCTGGAGCTCTATAAAGTGGGAGGTTTAGCGTGATATAGGCCAAATCACGTCCCTGCAAAACCGTTGTTCAAGAAAAAATACACTCTCTATCTCGTACTAAACCCAAAACCCTGTAGGGGTACAGGTTTTTTTATAAGAATAATCTTATTCTTCCCCAATGAGACGAGGGAAAGTCATGATCTTTCTCTAGTGATTTTGATACTGAATGTGAACCCGGCTTAAGAGAAGCATGCGGGAGACCAAAGCCATCATCTGCGTAAGTCACTTTTTAAAAATTAAAATGAAAACCACTAACTGTATTAATTCAACAATATTCTACTGCTCTTAAATTATATTAATTCTGACCGGGATTTAGAATTTATTATTTATATAACTATCACTAAGCTATAAAACTAATTTAATTTTACAATTTACCTGCTTCTAATAAGTTATTTCTGCTATAATCTTCCCACTTATCCGAACAATGATCTCTGGGAAAAAATCCTTAATTCTATTTTCCACCATTCAGTTACTGATGACCATCAAACAGCAAATGTATCATTTAAAAAATATTAAAAATCGATATTCACAATTCCAAGGTATGATTTTTTTCCTGGCTTCTTTTATTTCTTAATTCACTACTAAATGATTTAATAGGTACTGTTAAATATTTTGTAGTAATTTTAACCACAACTTTTTAAATCAAAAAGTTAAAAAATAAATAAAACTTTAAATATCAAATTCCATTAACTGATAGCATAATCACAGTATTTTCACGATATTCATCAAGGCACAATCTAGATGCTTAAAACAACTGTAAGCAAAAATTAAGAAAACTACCGACGATTTCTAAGGACTTTAGCTCTTAAAGATTTAAGCAGTTCAGCTTCTTAAAAAATTAATTACTCCAACTTCTTGCAAATTGTACTTGCAATCCGTTAAACTCAAACCAAATAATGATGCAATTAACAACATTGCGTTAAAATAACAAAAACTGAATGAGGTATTTAACCTCAAGTTAAATTAATATTTAACTTTAAAGTTAAAACAATATTTTTAGTTACCATAAAACCTATTTTTAAACTTTGATTTTTGTGATAACTATCGAATATGCAATGCTGAAAAACTGCAATATTGATGATTCGGAGAATTAAAAATTAATTAAGTAATGTAATATTAGTCTGGAGTATAATTAGTTTTGTAAGAAGCAATATTTGCCTGTCCTTGGCCTCGAAGACCTGGGACGTAAAGCGATTACTTCAACTCCAAAAACTCTCCAACACCTCTCGGATATATTATAGGTATCTGATGATATAAAATATACGATCTTACGAGTAATTCTTTTCTGATTGAAAATAATATTAATCTCATGAATCAGTTGTATTCTATTTCTTCATAATTAATTATGTCCTGGTTAATAATTATAATTAATTATTAACCATATGCCCATAATAATTATTAATATAATAATAATTATTAATTATTAACCATAATAACAATTATTATATTATAATTAACAATATAATAATTGTTATAATATACTACATTTTGAAGTTTATTCCATTGTGATTTACACCTGTTTAACATTTATCTGTAAAACCTTTATATACGATCCTTAACAGTATACATTATGCATATTTACACATGGAGTAGATTAAATGTATACATTATGCAGTGTTTCGTTTTCAAATTAATGAGAGCTATTCTTAAAATTCCTCTGAAAATTAAAAGATAGATTAGAAGTATACTTGTTGTGAAAGATTAATTAGAGATTGCAAAAAGGCCGTTCCTATGTATAGATGTTGATGCAAATAATATTGAAGCCAAAATCAGCTAGTCTTCTCGATATTAAGACCCACGAGGATTCCATAGCTCTAACTTCCTCAGTTTGATCTTGGGTAGCTTGTTTTTCTCTTGAGATACACACAACATTATTAACATAAAATATAACAAGTTAGTATTTGGAGAATGTCTATCATTTTGTAAACGGAAATAAAATAAGATTTGGAGAGATTTTTTTTATAATGCGGTAATGATGAATTTTTCAATTAGATTTCAATTGATGCATTATTTATACTAATATAACTTCGTCCCATCCCATTATTAATGACTATTTGATAATTATAAACTGATGCTAATTAAAGATATTAATTTTGATTTCATAAAGACATAATTTATCTGAAGTGGAGAAATAGATTTAGCTAACGAGCAGGCTAAGGAGTTACAAATAAAGTACCTTTTGTGCCAGCTTTTACCTCCTGATACACAGCAAACAATTTTTTAACTCTTCGTAAGTAACCACTGAATGGTATGAAAGAATACTCCATTTGGATCTTGTAAAATATTAAGTATATATTATTTTACAGATCTCTTGGTGAATGCTGATTTATAAATGATGTGCCGCATTGAATATTACCTTGGGTGGGCTAAACCATTCCACACGATAGAAGGATGAATTGTGATTTATTTTGAATAATGCCCGAGGTTGGAACATTTATATCGAGAAAATGTAGCCGAAAGAGAGTGGAGTTTGTATAACATTATCGGATGCCAAGCCCAGTCGAAGGCTTATTCCACATCGAAGAAAATATTTGTACTACACATTCCGGGCGCCATGGACTTCACATTCCATTCGACTGATTCTAACTGTTATTCTGATATCAAGTAGATACCTATTTAGTATATATATTCGAATCCCGGCCGAGACTAATAATATTATTTAAATAATAATATAATATTTTTAAGAGATAATATTTTTTCTTAAAAAAAAATAAAATATTTAAATAATCAAAAAGAACCGTAAATAAAAAAAGATGCATATGTATATACATATATATATATATATATATATATATATATATATATATATATATATATACTAGAAAGCAGAATGAATAATATATTAATAAAATAAAATACTATAAATAAATAAATCGGATGTTTTGAGAAAAAGGATAATTTCATTTTATGGTCATTTGTTAAGGATTGGTTAGACTGATGAAACTGAGTTTTACGTATTTTAAACAAAAGAAGACCAAACCTGCGTGGTTCGAAGAGGTATACGGTTTACAGGAGATGGAGACTACCTATGAGGATGTTCTGAAACGGAACTGTCTCAGGATGAAACTGGGTACTCACGCGAGTTCTCTAGAATAACCGAAGTTGAAGAAGGGCAAGAAATCGACGGAAGAAAGAAGGGAGCAGTACTATATCAATCACATAGTACAAAATGTTAAATTTATTTAATTTAAAACAACTATCATCAATTATTGTTTTAAAATTTGTAAAAATTGTGTTTCAAAAGTGGCTGGTATAAATCGTTATTCCAGAAAGAATCAAGACTTCTATGTTGATCCCGACCGTCTTATTTGTTTTTCTCATTCTTATAAATTTATAATTGCATGTATTAACAGTTAACTTGCTTATGGTAAATATTTTTAGTAATAATAAATATTTATTGACATAAATCATACAAATGCTATTTGTTATCTTATTATATTTGTGATCTTCTTTTGAAAACTCTAAGTGATTCACGTGGAAGCTCGATGGAACATCGTGAAACCTCCCATTGAAGGCACTCCTAGCCTGGTTCATCTCATGGTAATAGATCCCTACTCCAGAGACGTTTCAGTCTTCTTGTCCGATTTTTTCGTAATGTGTCAGTCAGTAACGATTGTACGAGTAAACATGGGTGTCCAGCAAGTCATGAAATTCTATGTAATTTTTATGGATCGAGTCAGTCACGAGTGGCATGTTCACGTCTTTATGTAATACTTCATTAGTAATGTAAAAGGGACAATGAGTGATATAACAAAGGAATTTTGACTGAAAAATGTGGACTTTCCATATTCGAGCCATAAGTCCTTATCGATTTAAGTAGCTTGTTGTAATTAGTGATTGATTATTTTTATAGTAAATTAGATGTCTTAGGAGTGAGACCCGGTGAGCTAATAGTTAAAGTTAATCCCATGTGATTTCCACGTCAGTTTTCTGTCCATTTTAAGGTTATGGACTAATATAGAATTGCAAGACATTATCATCATATATCCACACACATATGCCAGCAGCAATAAGTATCTTATCTAAAATAGATTGAGAATATAAAAATATTAAGCAATAATTAAATGAATATCAACTGATATTACTACATTGTAGTACGATTACTAATATCTAACACCACTTAAAATCCACAATTTCTCTTATAAATGATGAACTATAATAATTAAATTATTCAGATCCTCGAGAAACGGGGGTAAAAAAATATAGCATAAAATTTGGAATAGATTTTCTCTAGTAATTTTACAATTTTAATATACTCATCAAACCTTGTACAATTACTATTATTATTATTGATTTTTTTATTTATTTTTTGCAGGAACCAAAGGATATCCTGGAATCTTAGGTCGGCTATTGACCAACGTTGAGTGTATTGGCGTCATTTGGACAGTCCAGAATTAACGAGTGTTTATTAGAGTTAGGTTGAAATAGTTAAATCATTATAATCAGGATTTTTAAAATAGAATATATCTACTGTAGAAATACTCAAAATATAAATAAGTTTCTATTCTTTACAATGAACGAAACAGGACATTTCATCTTGTTCTTCTTGTTCTTTTTTAAATGAAAAATTAAAAAGCCTAACTCTTTCAACACCTTGTTAAATGAAGTGCCTTTCTATAATTTTATATTTGTAAATAAGTGTATCTTAATAAAGTGTTACCAAACTCTCTCTGTGTAATGTCACTAGGATAAAAAAAAAAAAAAAAAAAACTGTCACAAAGTATATTCAATGTTAAACAATGTGTTATTCTCAAATGTTGAAATTTTAAATGTTTTATCCTGCTATATTAAAAAAACAAAAGTCTATTATATTCCTTTTATCTTTCTCCACAATTAAAATTGTATATCTAATGTAAAAAAAATGTAACATTTACATGCTATGTAAATATATATTTTATCATAAAATATTTAAAAATCTCAAAAAATAGTTTATGCGTATAGATATAATGTTTCAAGATTTCGTCCTTTATGGTTCTGTTTAGATGGTAATAGTATAGTGTAGTTGTAACTATAAGGACATATATGTGTTGTGTCATAAATTACAGGGCATTTAAATGTAGAAAGATAAAATTTTATTTATTTGTAATATACAATAATTTAATGATTGAAATAAAAAACTATTGTATAAATGTGTAAACTAATGCCTTTCCAGTTGGAATGTATATTATTTTATAAATAAACTCTGCTAGATAACTGTTTTTTTTTTTCATATTTAAATCATTAATCAGGCATGAATACCTTTAAATTTAGAACGAGAAAATATGAGTAACTTATATAGAATTAAATAAATTGATTTTCCACTCTGATAAATATCAATATTAAAACGAAAAACAAGGTTCCATATGTAGGAAAATTGAATCGAAGCTAAAAATAAAATCAAACATATCGACAAACATGTTCATTTATTTAGCTTTCAGGTGAAATATAGAAACATTTAATCAACTTAATTCAATTTATTCTTAAAATCTTTGATCTAGTGGCGTTTTTAAAAGGCGGCTATGCCAGAGACGAGCTAAATGGATTAGAGGGTAAATAGACAAGTAGAAGCGCCTAAGGTAATATTTAAAGGTACATTGCAGGAATACTCGTTGTATTCTATCGATTGTTGTATAATCAATCTATGAATATAATCTGTCTATATTAATCAGTCAATTTATAGATTTCTAAATTGTAGATTTTATAACTACGAGCTAATGGGATCGAAATATATATATTAGAATAGTTTTCAATCATAAATCCTTACAATTAAGACAATCATTATACACATATCTATACACACAGACACAAACACACACATGAGAGGGGTGTAGTTTGCTGGAAAACCTGGATGTTTGACAGTGAATCGTTCCAAATCATGATGGAGGCCGAATGTAATCTGTCAGGCACAGCGGAGGACAAGGCCAGGTGATTGGCCTGGTCAATAATGCGTACGACGCGGCTATGGTTCGTTCCAATATAGGTTGTGGTAGATTTCTAGCTTCCTGGTGGAACAACATAGGCGTACACCGTAAAAGATGCCATGCAGCAAGGAGGCAATACCAGCGAGCGTGAGGCAGCCCGCTGTTATTCAGCAGCCGGCTCCGGTTCAAGGACCATATTCAGCGGGTTAGTGATAAAGCTACTCGAGTTACCAGCGCACTGCCACGCTTAATGGCCAACGTAGGTGGACCCAGGAGCATCGACAGGCTACTGATATCCAGTGTGGTCCCATCCATTCTTCTCTACGCAGCTACGATATGGAAGGATGCGATGGACACTGCTGCTTATAGAAGACCGATGGTATCGGTATATCGACGGTGTGCTCTAAGAGTGATCAGCGCGTTTCATACAATACCATACGAAGTGGCCTGCGTTGTAGCCAGGATGCCACCGATTGAGCTGACGCTGAAGAGAGGAGTCGCACTTATAACAGTGCTGACCCCATTCCCAGAGACGAATTAAGACAGCAGACAGTTATGAAGCGGCAACGTCGTTGGAATATATGGCATATAGTGGAAGGTGGACCAACAGGTTGGTGCCCCACATTGAGGTTATGGTGAATAGGAACCACGGGGGGAGGGAGGGAGGGGGGCTCGACTATTACATCACTCAGCAGGTGTATGTACATTCTTTTCAGGAGCGGAAGAGAGCGCAGAGTACATATTCTTCTTCTGTTCCCGCTTTCAAGAAGAGAGAATGGAGTTTCACTGCAGATAATGTTGTCACCCTTTTGCTAATCAATCAGGATTATTGGATGCCAGGCCAAAGGTTAGCAGTACACAAAAGCTAAGAAAGGAAGAGAAAGAAAGGCGAACCAGGAGGTAGCTGAAATCAATGAGGCGGCACTCGATCATCCGCCCCCCATGATGTAATCCCTAACTGCGGTCCCGTGGAGGGTGAGAAACAGGTGTAGGGAGGTTGGTTTTAGTGGGTAAAAATCCCACACACGGATAGGTACGGGCCTAATCCACCTACCCTCGTAAATAAAACACAAACACACACACACACACACACACACACCCGTGAGGAGCTGCTAGTCTCCCATCGGGCGCCTCCCCAGGTGGCGGATAGGGGGATGCTCACTAGATATGGTGGGTACCGGGGAAATAAAATACCCGGGGTGGACCAAAACTAGACAAATCCAGGCGCGACTGTTCCTAGAATAGGCGGCGTCCTGGTCAGCGTCTGTTCCTCATGTTAGAGGCGGCTGTATTACACCTGGCAGGAGGTATAAAATGCAAAAAAAACTAATGACATGAAAGAGCAGGAGATTATTGTTACGGTGCAGGAGCTCGGAACTCCAGTACCGGCGTCGGATGAGGTTGCGAAAGCGGGACCCCCGTCTTCGTCATCAAGCCACCGCAATGGCACAACGATAAATTTGGCTGTAGCTGAGACAGCCTCAGGAACAACTTCAACCTTGGAGTTCTGCCAGGAGGAGTTGACAAACCTTGTTAAAGAAGTCCAAGATCTGCAGGCATACATCCAGTCGAGGCATAATGTTCACGGAGAGATAAAGGAGTATTCCTGTAGAATCCAGAACCACCTCATGTCACTAGAAAGTAAATTGAGATCTGGGGAGAAGATCCAAAACATGGTGGATGCAGGTACTCAAACTGTATCTCCAGCATCAAGAAAAGCACCAATAGCGAAGAATCAGCTGGAAGACCAGCCTTCAATGAACCACGTAGGTCCAGGAACAAAAAAGCAACCAAAGGCGGTTGCGCCAAGAAAACAGAACAAGGCACCTAGTGGAAGAACAGCGGAGCAGCCTTGGCAGTGTCGGCAACCTGTATTAGCTTCTACAGCATCCAAAGGAGAAGGGTGGCAAACAGTCACAAATAAGAAGAAGGGCAGAGATAGGCGCCCACGTCCAAAACCACCGAAGCCTGACGCTCTCATAATCAAGATTACGGAGGGCACCACCTACGCAGATACCCTGCGTAAGGTTCGAGCTGATCCAGCTTTGCGAGATATGAGCTCCAATATCACCAGGATCCGCAAAAATGAGGCAGGGAATCTCCTGATACAACTGGACCGAGAATCAAGAGGGGCCACTCTGGAGAACATGAAGCAAACCCTGGTAGGAGCGTTGGGTACAGAGGCCGAAATTAGGGCTTGGAGGCAGGAGGCACTGATTGAAATCAGGGACCTGGATGCCCTAACATCCAAAGAAGAAGTCGCAGAGGCTCTCACCACTTTACTCGACGGAGAGCAGATTCAGACAACAACAGTGAGATCGATTCGCTCAGCATACGCTGGAACAATTACGGCTGTTGTTGCTCTGCCGGTTTCGCTGGCTAGGAGAGCAATAGCCAAAGGGAAAATTAGGGTAGGATTGGTTATCAGTCGAATACGAGAGAAAATTCGACTACAGCGCTGCTTCCGATGTTGGGACTTTGGACATCTGGCCAGGCAATGCACGGGACCCGACCGAACGAAGTGTTGTCGTAAGTGCTGTGAAGAGGGTCATCTAGCCGTGGACTGTATGAAGAGTCCTACTTGCGCACTATGCGCTGGAGGTGGCAATAATGAACACCCCTGCGGTGGTAGCAAATGTCCAGTACTACAGCGGGCTCTAGAAGAACAAAGGAGGCTAAGAAATCGTCTCATATGAAAATCCTCCAACTAAATCTCAATCACTGCGAAGCCGCACAGGATCTCCTGTGGCAAACCGTGAAAGATCTTAAAGTGGACGCTGCGATCTTGAGTGAGCAATATAAAAACATAGACAGTGACTCTTGGATATCTGACGCCACAGGAAGGGCGGCGATATGGGTAAGTGAACAAAGTTTCATGGAAGAAACACCGCGAGCCTTCACAAATGGTTTTGTCTGGGCCAAGATACAGCATATGTACTTGTACAGCTGCTATGCCCCACCGAACACTACAATCGAGGAATTTGAAGGTCTTTTAGATCGCATAGTGCGAGACGCCATGGGACGCAGGCCAGTGGTAATTGCCGGAGACTTCAATGCCTGGGCGTCAGAATGGGGCAGTCAGTTGACCAACCGACGAGGTGAAGTTCTATTAGAAGCTTTTGCCCAGATGGATGATCTGGTACTCGTAAATACAGGGACGGAGCCCACATTTGTTAAGGGAGGTAGGTCTTCTATCATCGATTTAACATTTGTCAGTGACTTTCTACGCCCTACTACTGGTTGGCAGGTCTGCGACCTGTACATCCACAGCGACCACCAGGCTATACTGATCACTCTGGGAAACCGGAAACCAAAGTCAAAGAGGCAAGAGAAGAGTACAATTCGATGGAAAGTCAAGACTTTTGATAAAGAAGCGTTTAAAATTATGATGGAGGAACCTTGTGAGCTCTCAGGCACCGCAGAGGATAAGGCCCATCAGGTAATGGACCTGATCAACACAGCGTGTGACGCAGCTATGGAGCGCAGCAACAAAGGCATAGGTCGATGGCCGGTCTATTGGTGGAACGACCATATCGCTGACTGTCGCACACGTTGCCACGCAATCAGAAGAAGGTATCAGCGAGCAAGAGGCAGCCCTCAGTTCCAAACGCTACGGGAGGAATTCAAAGCTGCGAGGCGTGAGCTCCGGCGTGCAATTAAGAAGAGCAAGAGGCAGTCCTGGAAGGAACTATGCGAGGGGGTGGACGAGGACCCATGGGGTAGGCCTTACAGATCCGTCATGAAGAAGCTGAAGGGCAGCTCTACGAAATCGCCTACGTGCCCGGTGACGGTGGAGAAGATCGTTGCCACTCTGTTCCCAGAACAAGAGGAATTAGTGCACTCAGAAAAGCTGCAGCCAACTGACGCACCGACCGTGACAGCTGAGGAGCTCAGGGATGTTAGCACTAGCCTTAAGACTAAAAAAGCTCCAGGTCTGGATGGCATTCCGAACGTGGCACTAAAGGCGGCAATGGAGACCAGACCAAACCTATTTCAGGAAGTCTTCAGCTCCTGCCTAAGAGAGGGATCATTCCCGCGATCATGGAAAAGGCAGCGCCTTGTGCTGATCCCGAAAAGCAAGGGAAACCCATCGGATCCTACCACATATCGACCAATATGTTTGTTGGACACAGCTGGGAAGGCTTTGGAGAAAATAATAGCCAGTAGGATCCAAGAGACCACCGAAGGAGCAGGAGGGTTGTCAAGGACTCAATACGGATTCCGGAAAGCGAGATCTACGCTGGACGCTATTACCATGGTAATAGAAACTGCCCAGAAGGCTATTGCAGGAAAGAGATGGAGAAGAGGTGCGAAATGTTATTGCGCTGTCATTACACTGGACGTAAGAAACGCCTTCAATTCTGCGAGATGGAGCTGCATTCTGGACGCTTTGCAGAAAATGGGTGTCCCCATTTACATCCGGAACATTATCACCGATTATTTTACGGACAGGACCCTGATATATTCAACGGAGGACGGTCCCAAAAGCTTCAAGGTGTCTGGCGGAGTACCCCAGGGTTCAGTGCTTGGGCCTGTCCTGTGGAACATCATGTATGACAGGATCCTCAGGCTTGGCCTACCAGAGGGTGCCAAGACAGTGGGTTTTGCTGACGACGTTGCAGTGGTAATTGAGGCCAAATACAAAGATGAAGTGGCCCTGAAGGCCAACCAGAGTATCTCACTAATCCGTGATTGGCTGGCTTCGGTGGGGCTTCAGCTTGCAGACAAGAAAACAGAGGAGGAAAAGGAGGGAAGAAATAACCCTGAGAGTGGGCAGACAAGAGATCCAGTCCCAGCCCTCGCTGAGATATCTCGGAGTAATAATCGATGAAAGGCTGCGGTTCAAGGAGCATATCCAGCGAGTATGCGATAAAGCAGCAAGAGTGACCACAGCAATGGCTCGACTGATGCCCAACGTAGGCGGGCCTAGAAACAGTCGAAGACTATTATTATCGAGCGTCATCTCATCCGTCCTTCTCTACGCAGCCCCGATATGGAATGGTGCCTTGGACACACTAGCTTACAGGAGACCAATGGTGTCCATTTATCGTCGAAGTGCCCTGAGGGTAATCAGCGCGTTTCGCACTGTCTCTTACGAAGCTGCATGTGTAGTGGCCAGGATGCCACCAATAGAACTGATCGCAGAAGAGAGACAGCGTTGGTATAAAAGAGTTGCTCGCATCCCCAGAACTGAGGAAAGGAAGATGACAATCGAGAAGTGGCAACAACGCTGGGATATGGCCACGAACGGGAGGTGGACTCATAGGCTGGTTCCTCGCATCGAACCCTGGATGGATAGGAGCCACGGGGAAGTAGACTACTACCTAACCCAGATGCTTACAGGACATGGCTGCTTCAGAGCATACCAATTGCGGTTTAAGCTGGACAATACAGCAGAATGTCCAAGCTGCCCAACAATAGAGGAGACGGTGGAACACGTATTCTTCAGCTGTCCCCGTTTTCAAGAAGAACGGAATGATTTTAAAGGAGTCTGTGGCTCAGCAGCGACAGCCGACAATATTGTTAGCCTGATGCTGCTTTCACAGGAGTACTGGACAGCTGGCCAGCGCCTGGCCGTAGAGGTCATCAAGAAGCTGAGGAAGGAAGAGAAGGAGAGGCGTGCCTAGAGCAGAGGTAGCCTAGCACAATGAGGCGGCACACAGCCACTCCCCCTCCATGAAGTAATGCCTAACGGTGGTCCCGTGGAGGGTGGGAAACAGGTGTAGGGAGGTGGTTTTAGTGGGTAAAAATCCCACACTACGGATAGGTACGGGCCTATCCGTGTCTTTTGAAGATTTCCACCTACCCCAGTAAAAAAAAAAAAAAAAAAAAAAAAAAAAAAAAAAAAAAAAAAACACATATATATATATATATATATATATATGGGTTAAGGTAATCACCAGTGACAAGTCTGCAAGAGTAATTAATTATATGAACATAAATGAGACAATCTCAACACGAGCAAGTCGGTCCACCAATGTAAACGTGGTGTCTCTTTAGTCGAGGATCGTGAAACGGTCCCAGGATATTTAACAGTCCTGAAGACTTAATACAGACAGGATTAGTGAGTATTGAAGACTATTTGTTTTTTATTTCCTTCCATTACTTAAAATACATCTTAAATCAGTTTTCGTTTAAGCCCGACTGTCATCGTAGATTTACGTCTAACTAAAGAGTAAGTATAAATAAGTAAGTTTAAATATTTATAGGAGAATTAGTCAAAAGTCATTAGACCCTTTCTTAGAAGCCAAAGTAAAGTTCCTCTTTGTATAATCTCCAATACTGTCCAGTGGACTTTTTTGGATACGTATTTTGGAAGACCTTACAAGTATCCTTTCTTTAAAGCGTAGCCAGATTATATGCCCTTATAAGAGACCCTTATAAATTAAGTAATGAGCGTATTTACCTTCTAAATATTTTTATTTTTAGAAAACTATAAAACTATTTAAATATTCAAAGGATAATCTTGTACCACCACGAAGGGTCTTGGGATCAGTGCTTTTTTGTGCCCATTTTAATGAGGCTCCGTGAAGCACTGGGGGATCCTAGACCACATAAATTTCCTCTTCGGATGCCAACACATTAAATAAAAGTCTGCCTACCTGCGGGATTTGAACAAAGGACCTTAGACACGTCACCTCCCTTGTTAATATAATGTATTCGTTTAAAATTCAATAATTCAATAACATTGTTTTAATAAGTATATTTAAAAAATGCATGGCTAAATATTTTTTTTAAATATATCTTAGACTACAATTATGAACACTTTTTCAAACACCTTAAGTTGGATTGCCATCACATCATAAACCCTGCCTAATTAATCTTAATAAAACGATAATAAATCTGGCCAATTGGTTGCAATAAAGATGGAATTGCATGCCCAGGTTCGCGCCGCGAGCCATTTCCTACACGAACAGAGGCGCCGTCTTACAGTAACGCCACTGTTGTGTATTCACCGACATGCTAACACATTGCATAATGTTAGCGATAGCATCACTAACGGCTTCGAGATCGACTGCACCCTATCAGCGTGTGATCATCAACTTGACTCATTAATTATAGTCGATTTGGTTCAAGGAGAACTTTGATACTTGAGTTCCTCCAACAAACTTAATTACACTCGTAAGAACATCATACGAGTATAATTACTTTAGTTGTTTTCGAAGTTTAATCACTTTGGATAAAGTGTTATACGTTTCACTCCTATGATCCATTAAAAGTAATTTTTTAGCTTAAAAACAGAGCTTTATTTATTCACCCATCGATATACGAGGTGTTTTGGTTCAAAACTCCTAACAAAAATATAAAAAAAAAACTGTACCTCTACACCCCATGGTAGCTTTGGGTTGTTTTTTCATTTAATGTCATTTTTTGCAGCTACGGGTAATCAGATGATGCTACATTGGGAGCTCTAAATTTTGCCTATCCAGTCATAACTAGGATAGGGACTTTTTACGAGTACCTGACATTGTACAGGATCGGGACCCCCGTGTAATGCCCCTTCCAAGGACGGCGTAATAAAGAATTTTTTACACCCTTTAAAAAATCCTAGGGCCGCTATTGTGGTCGGGATCGGGGCTACGCATCCACGATCTTGGGCTTAGTGGTTTGTTACGCTAACCACTAGACCACGCCCCTGGGTGGCTTTGGGTTCACTTCATGGTAATGAGATGCTAAGTATTGTCAGCACCATGAAAGGGAATGTGCTTTGGACAAAGAACAAACCTTTTGGTCCCCTTATCGTGGCATTATGTTCAAAATGGTGGAGAAAGAAGGAAAGGGGGGGCAAACAATCTAGACTGAAGAGGACACTCTAGACAGACCCTGAGGGAGAAAGAAAGAAGCGGAAGAACGAGAGCAGGCGAACGGCGCAGACCAAGAAGATTGCAAGATCCGGAGGCGGCAAGGCGAAGACCGACGTATGACCCAATCTACCCCTGTTCACAGATAAGTGTAATTTATTCCTATAAGCCATTTTATGGCAATCCCTTTTATATAGAAACATCTGAATCATTAACTTTGTTTAAATTTAATTTAAATCCTTATTGTAAATCTTTTGGTGCTTACATACCCCAGATAAACTATTTATTTATAAATAAGATGCTGATGATATAATTATATAATATTTATTTATAAGATGAGTAAATTGGTAAACATAAAATCAGACCTCTGGAAAGGAACCCAATTAAGATTAAGGCATATAAATAATAATTTGAGTACTCACCCTAAATGAGACTCTGGCATCAAAATATCAACCTACATATTCAAAATATATTTCAGAGTAGAAACATAGCAGACAGCACTGTTTTTTGGACATCGGTTATTATACAGGAGAAGATTTTTCCTGGATCATGCTTAGCCGCAACTCCAGGAACAAGAATTAGGAACTCCAGATCGCGCAAGGTACACCTCCGGATGTTCATGGTTAAATAAATTTTCTATGCAGTTTGGCGCTCAACTCGTGAGCTACCCCAATTCCTGTATAACTCCAATTTTCAAAAATTGATTTTTTCGCCAGTTTAATCAAGCAATTCATTATGCTCCCGAAACTTATCTAATTGTCAAAAATAGTCTATACATATAAAAAAAGATTAAAAGGAAGAGAAATAAGGTGGAAAAGTGTCGTGTTACGCGAAATCGGATGATAACTATCTATACATGTAAAAAGGAAATTTTAAAAATTTAGTGAATTGTCTGATTTTAATTCCAACCACCTTACATTCAATAATAATAGATAATTTGTAGAGCTTTTAATCGTAAATACAATTAATATTTATTTATTATATAGTTAATATTTTTAGTATTAATATTTATTTATTACTGTATGATTTACAATTTTCTCTTGTTTTATTTATTTATTTTATTGTTAGTATTTACCTATTTCTCATAATAAATTTTTGTTTAGTTCTCAAATTATTGATATTTACCAATTTCTCATATTATAATTATTTATTCATATATTATAGTATAATTATTTATTGATTTCTTCTATTATAATTATTTATTTTTACATTATTTATTTATTTTATTGTTGATATTTGTTTATGTCTTATACTATTTATATTTACTTATTTTCATAACTATAATATTTATTGATTTATAACCTTTTAGATTATCAATAAATGAACGTCAAGCATATCATAGATTAATCGAGATATAACATTTATAAGTATTTATTTATTCATTGATATTTATTTATTTCTTCTTTATTTGTATATAATCTATTTAATATATTATTATTTATAGGCATTCTAGCCTTAAAACTTAACAAAAGCCCGATAAGAAAGTTCGGAAAAACAGTATTAAATCCGCCATCCTTCAAGCTTGATCGCTGCCTCATCAAACTGTAATCGAATAAATTTCCATCACTCTTGCTACTTCTTGTAAAGTCATTGAGGACTCAGAACATCAAGTCAGAAGATTACTTGTCGGTAACATCGGTGGTAGATGTTTCTAACATTAGATAGCTTGTCTTAAATTTATTAAATATATTTTCCGTTTAAATTGCTTATTTATAGAAGATTACTATTAATGTTTTCAGAGTTATTTTTGTTATCTATAAACGTATCAATGTTATCTATATGCTATTCTATGAATGTGTTTAATGTTGAAAACACAATTCATGCCAATATTAACTATAGTGCTAAAAATAAAAACTTTATTTTGAATATTTTTTTCACTTTAAATATGATCAGAAAAACATAAGTATTTACAACACAGCAATTCGGTTGAGCTTTGATATCATTATTAAATTATGGAGGTTGGTCTACTACATTAATAGAGTATAGAATATTTTAATTTTTCACATCTTTTTATTCACTAATTTAAGGACAAATTTACTTCTCTATGTATTTAAAAATGGTTAGTTGATTGTGTATTGTTTAAGGCTCAAATATTATAATGTTCCAGGCATCTACTTACTTGTCTCTAGTAAACAACTTTAAATATTATATACCGTCTGTCTAAACGTTAAGTGGTGTATCTACTACCCATTAGGTTATTTGATTTTTCTCTCTCTCTCTCTCTCTCTCTCTCTCTATATATATATATATATATATATATATATATATATATCTGTATCAAGCTACAATTAAATCCTAAGTATATGCCGGATACATTATTGTACCTCATGCAGACGGTTCATGCAGGAATGTGGTTTGCTCGAGAACGCTCAACCACCAGTTTTTTCAATCAACAAAGGGTACCCTACTTATATTAGATGTCTCACCACTAAGGGAGCCTGTACAGTGTCGATCTGGGGATCCAAGACCTTCAGTTTAGCATCTCAGCGTTCTTAACACGTATATATAAAGAGTTTGATACATTCTTAATCCCGAAAGAAAAATTTAAAAATCCTTAAAATATAGATTAAAGTATAAGATTAAAAAAATTCGTAAAAATATTTATCTCATAACCAGTGATATTTATATAACGTTTCTGGAAGGCAGGCTATCTCCCACCGTTGCTGGATAATATTTTATAATTCTCTTATATGCATGATTTAGTAAATAAAATATTAAAAAAGCTTTGAAATGTAACGAACAGAGCAACATTTCCTCGAATACATAAATATACATAAGAACGAAATAAATTTAACATAAGGAACCCATGAAATAAGAATATTTTTAAGAAATACTGTAGTATATTTTATTTTATAGATACGATTTTAGAATATAACATCTAAAGAAATAAAATGATTTATTGTCCCTTATATGAGCAATATAGACAGAACTTAAATTCGTAGTTAAATATATTTCTTCTTCTTCTCAGTGAATAGGCAGAAACCTAGGATCTTTCATGCTAGGAAAGTCGTAAGGTTTTAGTTGTTTTATAGCAAAGAGTCGCATCTGAGCCAGTTTTATAACCTCACTATTTTTAAGTGCACTCATTTTGAAAGTCAACCGAGATTTTTATTCAGAAAAAGTAAAAACAAAAGTAACAATAAATTCAGAACCAAGAACTAAAAGTAAAAATAGAAATAGAAATTCTATTTAATTACTATTTAAAATTGTTTACTGTCTACAAACCAGCAATATGAAATTTTAAATTTAATGAGAATGAGAACAATAAAATAGAAAAACCCGTTGAAATATTTGTGTTATTTTTTTATTCTAACTTCATAAGTATAAACAGTTTCCTTATTAAGACGGAATACGTTGGTAAAATACATTTTTAAAATAGTATTCTGCATCGTTTATCGAATATGACAAACAGATGTTCCTCTTTTCTATCAATAGCGATTTCTTCAGGATTGGTAATTGTTTTACAATTCATATAAGTCATCTATAAGGCTCAAACCCACCTTTAAAGACATATGTAAACTACATAATGACGATAACTATTTATTTATTTATTTATACTAAATGACGATACGATTTATTTTGTATGAACATTAATTTACTGCCCAAGAAGAAATAGGGATATTGCTAATTTTGTAGTATGTTATTATACACTTAATAACTGCATTAACATTTAATGCAGTCTAATTTCTAATAAATATTGAAAACTAATATTGAAAAATAAAAAGAGACCTTACATAAATGTTATATAATAATACATACAAAAAATGAGTATTTTAGTTTAATATTAAGACCTTGGAAAAAATTCCAACGAAAAGCCCTTTAAGTCTCCAAACTAAAACAGAAGTTGAAATTATCTGTTCCCATTACAGAGTTGCATTTGAGCCTTGGAAGTGGTGGGATGCTTCTTGGGTGCATTATTCATGTTTTGTTTTGTTGTTGTTTTTTTTTCTCTATCTGCCCTGAGTATGCCTGAATGGGCGAAATATTGGACAGATAATTTAAATTCCTGTTTCAGTTTGGAGACTTAAGGGCTTTTCGTTGGAATTTTTTCTAAGTTCTTAATATTAAACTAAAATACCCCTTTTTTTGTATGTATTATTATATTTTTTTGTTGTACGAATATTTTTGTGTGTGGTCCTACGAGCAAGTTTATATATATATATATATATATATATATATATATATATATATATATATATATATATACATATATGTATATACAAAATAAAATGTATGCACTATTTTTAAATTATTCTTAAATTATTATTGTTCTCAGTGGCCCAATATTTTATTAATTATTCCCTCTTTTCCATTTTCCCTGAAAAAAATTGACTTAATAATTACACAAACCTAATTGTTTTCGTAAATTGAATATTTAGTTGAAAAATTGATATTAATTCTAAGAACTGTTTAGGTCAATTAATATTAGCCTTGTCATTTAAAAGGGTTGGGTTTAAATAATTATTTTAGGGCGTCTTTCTTTAAAGCTCCCAAAAAGAAATTACTAAGCACTTAAGTGGCAAAAAATATAAAATGATTTCGCAGCATTAAGATAAACTTGACGGATAACAGTGATATTTCTACTTCTGAAATGTCAACGCGGCATTATTTCTTGAATGTGTTCAAAAAAGTAAAAAAAAAAAAATAAAAATTAGTGAGAGCCATTATTCAGAGGAAGGTTCCAGACCACCATCTGCCATGCTAATCTTGCCTTCAGATGGCTCAGACTATTACTTTTCTTATTGTCTTAAGGTCTGGATTAATGGTACTAATTTGGTTCTGAAATTAATTGATCTACTTGGTTACCCCTTGGCAGGCGGGTTATTATACTAATAACTAAAAAAACAAACGCAATTAGAACTACTGCTTGAGCGTATCAAATTACTTCAATCGCCTCTAAGGTATCCTGATAAAAAGTTTTACGAAATACTAAACAATAAAAAAGTAAGAAATCTTATTAAATAAATTATATTACTTTTTTGAAGTAAAAACTACTTGAGTGGCGTTTAGCAAATTTGGGTAGAGGGTAAACTGGTGGCTTCGCTTCTGAAACATGCTCAAGATTGGTGACACCTATCGGCCTCTGCAAGATTTATATAATTTATTTTAATCTACTCTAGTTTTTTTTTTAGAATCCCATTGATATAAGAATATTTGAATTTATCTAAAAAATAATTTAATAGTTGTGCAATTGATACTAATCATAGCTTAAAGCATCAATTACTGGTTGAAATTTTCGTTTCCCCTTAAAGAATTAATTTGTAATTGTTAAATGTCTTGTGTTATAAAATTATTAAGAGTACAAGTGATGAACTATCGATGAATTTAATGATGATATTAATGAAAATAAAATATTTATTAATACAAATAAACGGTATAAATAATATAAGTATACACTAATTATTATATCGATTAAATTATTGCTATTTTGTATTGAGATGTTGGAGCCCATCATATGTTTTGAATAATAAATAAACTACTTGATGTAGATAATTATTTTTCGGATTGTTGAGTTAATGTGAAAACCAGACTAATGTTAATAATTTAAAATTTTCATAATTCAGACTGTAATCGTTTTAGGAATCCAAAAAATAACACAGTTATTCCAAAGTTACGAGTTTTATCATTTGTCGATAGTTTTCATAGCTGTTTTGTCATATTTGTTTGCTCTTTTGAACAAAAGAGAGAAAAACAAAAGAAAATCAGCCAACCTAATAAGTGGAGGATGTAGCTCGAAAAATATACAAACTTCTAGTGCACAGATCCTTGATATGTGGGCGATTCTTAAACTACAAGCAAGTTTTGTTCCTATATCGATTTAAACTCGAAACAGCCGATTCCAGCAGTGTTACAGTTAGTTCTATTTCTTTATGTCAATAAAATATTATGATTATAATAATTTTTAATTACTCTTAATGTTTAATTAATAATGTTGATTACCAAAGAGGACAGTAACAGATTCATGGAATAAAATTTCAAATTTAATTTTTTTTTTTATATATAAAAGACTCATCTACATGATCATCATACGACCTATTTGGACTTACGGAGTAGAGCTTTGGGGCTCCACTAAGCCATCGAATTCCTCTCGTATCCAATCCCTTCAATCCAAAATCCTCAATGCTCCTTATTTTGTTAGCAAAAAAGTCATCCATAACGACCTTAATGTCCCTTTTGTTGCTGATTTTGCCCGAACCCGGTATCTATCCTTTCATAACAAACTTCATTCCCACTCAAACCCTCTAGTTTCAAACCTAGCTTCCTCTTCAATTCCCGATAATTCTCCGAGGCGTCTGAAAAGAAGATGGCCACGTGAACTTCATAGTTTGATTTGAGTGCTACCAGTGGGTAGTTTCTCTCCTTGTCATTCTCATGTCATTATACATCACGTATCCTATTTACTTGTATTATTGTAATACAGTTGTAAATATCAATAAATATATTTTTTTTAAAATATATATAAAAATGATGTTCGTGTTTTGCTACAGTTTAAAATAAACTGGAAAACATCCCTACTATACATTTTTTTAATCATCAAGAAACAATTTATTTTTAGAAAATCGCCCTTATTCTGAGAATAGAAATAGAAGAAGAGATAAAATCAAGAATCAAAATTGCAACGAATGATATTGGACACTCAAAAAAATTCTACATGATTGAGATAATTTTTGGCATGTTTGGGACTTGATCCTATATCCAATCTATATACATACACCCATGGCATGGTTCAACTGTCTTCACTGTTTCATCACTTTATCCAAAAGATTATTCAGGAAAGTCCAGCAAAGCCTCTGTCTTAATTTTGAAACTGTCAGGCAATATACCCCGACTTTTACTAAGAAGAAGTGGCTTTTACTAATGCATGAGTTGTTTGCCCAATTCTGTGACACGTAAGGCATACAGTAGTGTATTTCTATCTACTCAGTCGTAGGAATTTTCGAAATCTACATATGTCACTATTGGGTTCCTTTCATTTCTGGACATTTGTTCTCTCAAAAATCTCGATTTTGAATTATAATCACCAAGAACCTTGATTTTTAATTCCCTTAATAATAATAAAAAACAATTTAAACGCGTTCCTCCAATTAAAGTTCTCTGTTGTTTCAAAATAAAAATATCTACAAGCTAAAATATATAATTGAACATTTGAAACATTGGGATAGGTTATTCTGACCTCTCATTAAATTCACATATTTTAATTTTATACACTCACGTTCAAATTAAAACCTTCTTAATCAAAGTGTAGAAACTTTGGAAGGAAGAGTGGATCAGTAGTATACAATAGAATTATATCGGATTACTGATATTTTGGTCCTGAGTTGTGATCTGCTTTGTCAGGATAAATTATTTATTCGAACAGCTGTGAATCGACTCTAGGGAGACACTATTGGATGACTCATCCAGCCTCTGTTAAGAGGGTAGCCTTGATTGCCGGTTGTGGGTGTTATCGACTTGTACAAACGTTGGCTTAAAAATAGTAAATCTTCTACTAAACCCAACAACCTTCATGAGCTGTAGTTCTGCAGATTCTGAAGATTTTTCTTTTGTTTTTGGGAGTGAGAAAAAAAATGTTGAATATTCCAAAATGGTAACAGAAATTTAGCGAAACTAAATGATACGGCAGAAACAACTACTGCTCCTGGAAGACACAGGACTGCTGCATCTAGTTCTGTGGTGAATACATTCGAAGTTAGGTCTTACATAAGGAATGAGACAAGTTTTTTTGACTATTTTAAAGTTTTTTTTTCTCACGTTTTAGGCTTAGAATATTGAACGTATCACGATTGTCATACATTAATAAGACTTCTGTATTTGATGTTTTTAGTATATATATATATATATATATATATATATATATATATATATATATATATATATATATATATATATATAACTCACGAAGCAGATATATCTTGTTTAGTCGATTTAATTTCAGCCCTCAAGTACTGTCATAGTGTTTCTTTGCGTTATTTCTGACAGATGGTCCCAAGGATTTGGTTTATTAAAACGTATTAATATAAGCAAAATCATATTTATAATCATTTTATCTTTTGTTATTAATAAAATGGACCTTCTTCCATTGCCCAGAACCAATGCATGTATTTTATAAAATTCCAGTATGTAAACAAAAATATATAACATCATTTCCGGATATAATAAAAAATAACTACATGTTTTAAAACTTGTGTATTTACAACGAATTAACTACAATATATTTAATTTTTATTTTAAACAATTAAAAAACTATTAATGAAACTAAAATAATCTTTAAAAATTATAATTCTCACTACCTCAATTGATACTCAATTTCTAGGAGCATTTCAACCATATGGTTTCATTATAATTGTCACAAAGGAAAGATATTTTTGGGCATATGTAACCAAACTGCACTTCCTCATCAAAAGGAGTGGTTTTATCTTTTGTACCTAATATATCGTGAATTCATTCGGTAAGTGTGTTTCTGATACGCGATTTCGCCGTTCTGTTAATTTCAGGATATTGTGTGATGTAACTCGAACTCGCTTACCAGGTTCTGTTTTAGTCCATTTGAATCTATCCTTCCCATTAAAATAGCCACCCTCATTTTGAATCATTTCCCGTTTCCTCAACAGTGTCTTACAGTTGCATCGTGATCACTTTTGATGTAGGATGTAGTCAACTGACATTAGGCGAACTTCAATCAGTCATAAAAGACTTAATGCAGTACACACAATTCCACGATTAGATATAAACCCAAGCCCAATACGGCTGGGAATAAAAATATCTCTGATGTAAATGTTCGAACAGAAACATTGGAGCCCTGTCGATAGAAGTGAGTGTGGGATGAATAAGCCTACTACATCCACAGCTTCTGATCCCTCAGGTGCTGTTTTGCCTACTCCTCTCTCTCCTAAATCAATGGAAATATTTTATTTTACCACACATTTTCAGAAGAATAGTCTTCCTTATTTTCTTATAATATAATACACTTTTTACTATATTCTGATAGTCAAATTACTACTAATGTATTTAATCCTAATTAGCTTCAAAATACTTAATGTTTTAGTTGAGTAAGAAATTAAAGAATCAAACTAATGACAAATAAAGTATTTCTATTTGTATTTCTTGAAAAGATATAAAACAATATTCAGGATTATTTTTGTTTCTGTACCTAACTGTAAATAAGAAGAGGAGAGGTGAATGCGAGGAAAACTAACATTTTACGATTTTTTTTTAAATGGGTCAAGAACAGAATCATTTAAATCTAAAATATAAATGTCTTTGGCCAATGCAAATATATATTGGGACCATAGACACCCAACCTCACATTGCTACGAGCCATGGTTCCATGGTACAATGCCAGCTGCCCACTGACGAAACAGAGAATTGTGGCTGTTCAAGGTCAGCAAGTGCAGGAGAACCTATATTTCATTCTCCGAAGCAGACCATCCAAGATAAAAATATCCCGGTGGCTGATTAAAATCTCAATTTTATTCCTAAGGTTGCAAGAAGTAGGGAGACATTATTCCTGCACCCGATGCTTGTGTGTTACCTCCAGAAGTAGGAAGGGCCGAAAATATTCGAGGGATGATTGGTTATTTAAGAAATCTCGAAACCAGGTTTCGAACTAATAACCTTCCGCTAGCAGCTGCACTTTTGCAAACGAGTTGACCCTCTCGGCCATCCCCACCTCCATAAATATTAACTACGATCATGTATATAGTAGTTATATAGCATTCTACAGGTAACGTTATTCATTAATTAAAAGAGTAGTATATACTTGTACTAACACAAACACACACATCGGGTAGGCAAGATATTCAGTCCAAGCCTTCCTTGATTTATCTCGGGGTGAGAATCGATGATCGGCTCCGGTTCAAGGACCATATTCAGGGGTTTAGTGATAAAGCAGCTCGAGTGAATACATATATACCCATATATATATATATATATATATATATATATATATATATATATATATATGTATGTATATACTAGATGAAACGACAGACTTTGTCCTGTTCAAACATTTAAATCCGAAGATTATAAAAAAATCATTAAAATATCTGGCTTTAGTTATCACATCACCTGCTAATTGCATATGAGTGTATCTATATGCATATGATTAATAAAAATTTCATCAAAATAAACCCAATCCTTCAGGAGGAGTTCAGTGACGAACAGACGAATATATATATATATATATATATATATATATATATATATATATATATATATGACCATACAAATTTAATTTAAAGACATATATAAGTATGTCGGAACTCTTCTTATTACGAATTTTTGTTCAGTTTTTCTGACAATTGTGAGGAGAAAGACAATAATAATTTTATATTAAAATTATGTTTTTAAGTTTACATATTTAATGCGTATTGAGAAAGCTCGCAGTAAATAAACTTTAGTCTTTTTTCCCTCTCTTTATCTAATTCTGCCTGAAAAACCTAGCAAAACCCTATACAAACAAAAGACCTTTAGCAAACTCAGAACCACCTAGACAGAATATTTTCTTCTTCTATCATACAAGTCAATTTGTCTTATTTGACAGCTTTTCAATATACGATAAATATTTTATACAATGCTCTATTTGTTTGTTGTAATGACATTGGTGCATATGCAACTATAAACACGAATAAATAATATAAAATATACACAAACTAACCCCGTTTTGTTACAACACATTAATGAATAATCCAACTTAGGTTTTTGACCGAAAATAGTAATATTTTAATTTATTTCTAAATATAATAACCTAGTAAGATTTTTAAATCGGGTTTATGTTAATAATGTTAAAATTAATATTATTTATAAACATACATGATTTTTAAAAACGTATAGACTAAGTGCTGGGGGATTGTTCATGTGTTTATTTATTTAACCTTTCTTAATGATCCCATGGATAATCGGTTGATGTAGGAATGATGTAAATCCTGGTATATTTAGTAAAGATCTCATGAACGAGTGACCGACACCGCACAGACTCTGAACAGTCATTTTACGTCACCCCTGAAAGACGGCATAACTAAGAGTTTCTTACTCCATTTAAAAAATCCTACGGCAATCTTTCGTGCTAAGAACCCACTAACTTGGGTATGGTAAATTGTTATGCTAACCACTACACTAAAGATGATCCTCTGCGACATTTAATAAAATATTATTCTGTGTGGATTTTTTATAACCAAAAAAGATATTCAAGAAGATTTTATTATATTGCTTTTTATTTATAAGCCTAAACCGATTATAATATGTTTATAAACTTATAACATACTTACCGATGTCGATATATCTAGTTGAAGTGCCTTGGCCTACTTTTTTGCCGGCTTAACCTTCTTGGTTTTTTCTTCGCTGATCTCGTATAATCTAAAAACTTCCCTGGATCCTTGACCTTCGCAAGCCACGTTCCTCTATTCAGTTTCTAAGCACATCTAAACCTATTGATTTATCTATTCCTCCTTAATCCTTCAGCAAGTCTTTCATCATTTGTTCTCTTTAGAAGTTATATTTGTCAATCATTCTTTATATTTTTTTTTTGAACAATCTGTTTCTATTCTATAAAAGTCTGAATATTATATGCGAGGAAAATAGTTGACTGGATGATAAAATGTAGAACGGAGATAAGTGGGGGTGCAGTAAAAAAAAAAAACACACTAAATAAGTTCTAGACTTATATTTATGTGCCGACGTTTCGACCTACAGTGTAGGTCATCTTCAGGGCGATTTGGAGAGAGAAGAAGCCGTTTGGTGCACCGGCTAACAATCAATTGTTGATTATATCATTATAATCTATAACGATTATTATAAATTTATAATTTATAAATTATAATTAATAACAATCAATTAAAACAATCAACATTATAAATTATAATTTATAACAATCAATTGATTGTCAGCTGGTGCACCCAACGGCTTCTTCTCTCTCCAAATCGCCCTGAAGATGACCTACACTGTAGGTCGAAACGTCGGCACATAAATATAAGTCTAGTACTTATTTAGTGTATTTTTTTTTTTTACTATACCCCCCAACTATCTCCGTCCTACATCTGAATATTGTAATTTATTTGAATTTTGAATATTTGTATCAGATTATACTTTCTTTCCCTTCATTCATTCATTTGCCTTTCCATTTCCCTTCATTTTTTTATTAACTGATAATTTTATGATTTTACTGATATAATTGAATATGGCATATCGTTTATATTACATACCATACGAAGTAGGTCGTAATAAAACAGGCATAAATACTTATAATGCCTCCAAGGAATGAGAAATATCTCATTCATACCATTCCGATATATATATATGAAGTATTACTAACTAAAATTAAAAACAAAAAAATAGGTATAACCCAATGACATTAATAAGATTATGTCTCATTTAATACTATTATGTCTCACGATCTTAAAAAGACCAGAACATCTTATTCAAACTGGGGTGTAAGTAAGTGATTATTTAAGATAATTACCCAAAAAATATGGGTATTACTTAATTGAGATGGTTAGTACTGTCATCTCATCAAATTTGGGTCAATCTCAATTGTTAGAAGTCCCTCTCATTCTATTCTAAGACACCAACTCCTTTTCTTCTTCTCCGTAGGCAAGAAGCAGGCAACTCGACATGTAGGCTGTCACATACAGCGAAAGGGTCTTCTATCTCGTTCATTGTAAGTAGATATAAATGTTATCTCGTAACTATCATTAGCTCAGAATAAATATAATGTTATTCAATCAGATGAAAAAGGATCTTCAATAAACAACTCTTGGTCAGTCAACATTTTGAGAAGAGAGGGATGTGTCTCTTGTTCATTAATGCTATAGAATTACTGTAATTCAAATATAACCATCTGAGGGTGGTATCCCTCTGTATTATTTAAACATAATTTAAATCAAAGGATCGGTCTTTTCCATGAGATCATTGCTTGGGCAGTGGAGCCAATATACCATGTAGCAGTGTTTATTCGATACACACGGTAGAGGAAGACTTAGGACTGAGAAGGTTGAATGATGTTGAAGAAGACCTCAGGTTCCTTGGAGTAAGGAGATGGAGTGATCGAGCGAGGGACAGGAATGAATGGCTTAAGGTCCTTGAGAAGAGTCAGGTCCTTCGTGCCCATCAATAATTAATCATAACATACTTCTTAACATACGTCTTAAATTCAAAGACGGAGGAAGTATCAAATAATTAAATCAAAATTACTTATGCCAGATTGGTGTTGATAATAAATATTAATGTTAATAATTTATGAAAAGTTGAGTAATAATTTAGAGATGAATTATATAATCGTATTATGTAAAGAAGGGAAAAGAATACGGAATTTCTCTAAGTGAAAATGAGAATTTCATAGAAAGTTTTCAGTCTTTTGATAATGATTTACGAAACGAGCAAGCCTCAAGTGCACCTTCTGTTATTTCTAATTGTAGAATAATTTCCTACTAAGTATAATTTTTATTATTTATTTAATTATTGAAATTTTTGAATATACATATTTAAAAAAAATGATTTATTATTGTATTGTTCAAACTTTTTTTTTGTATCCTGAATAAATATTTGTTATTTCACGTAAGCAATATTTTGTCCTTTAAGCGACTATTTATTTTATATGATGTATTTTGGGATGCCATAAGTAATTGTTGAAGATAGTCAAATTATTTTTTGCTTAGTGCCCATAAATTTGTTTTAAATTGGATTCTCTTCCAGGAGTTGGTTGTGTTTTACAATTTACTAATCAGTCAAGTCTAAACCTTATTAGACTTTTACATAATGTAAAAATGAATATACGGTAAATCGGAATTCTATTGAATGTATACGGTCCAATCA
The DNA here is from genome assembly GCA_037127475.1 of Arma custos. Lineage (NCBI taxonomy): Eukaryota > Metazoa > Arthropoda > Insecta > Hemiptera > Pentatomidae > Arma > Arma custos. The sequence continues at coordinate 92,190,317 of CM073763.1, read as the reverse complement.
ATAAAATGAATATAGCATATAGATAATATTTTGGATACAATGAATGCACACAATGAGATCTGACTATTAATGGTTTTGATAACTAGTCTTGCCTTAAAACTTATATAATATATAATGTATGTATATATAATATTTGTAGGTTAGGGCGTCTCCTGGATCTGGAATATTCAGCACAGCAGCTGTGTACCCTAATCTCTATCCCAGGCTTTTCTTCTAGAAAACTAGAAACTTTGGTACCTGGTTTTATAACAATTATTTCTGACAACTCTTATGTTAACTGGTCACTTTCAAAGTCTAAAACCTCATATAGACCTATGCAATTTATACATAACAGTAAAAATAAGAAGGATTCAAACGGATCTTGGGCTCCTAAGTTGGTTAGATAATGATTATAGTTTCGTTAGTACATGTTTCGAAGATATATAAATAATGCTATGTATAATATTATTACTATAATATTAATCTATGTATTAAAATCATTGACGAAAATATATAAAATATCAAGTGGGAGGGAGGTAAATATATTATTTCATCCGGTCTACAGCTAAGTTGACATCGACTACAAAAAAAATCTGTAACAACAACTGTTACAGCTACAACCCAAGAAGGGCCTGGGGTTCAGTACCTGGTAGAGACAGTACTGTTTGTTGGACAACGGTTGTGAAAGGAGATGATTTGTCCTAGATCACGCTCAACCTCCACATTTTCCGGCCTTGTATCCACATTATAGAGGCTGGGTGAGCCCCGGGAGGGACCTAGATTCCTTAGGATCTTTTGTTACTTCCAGATTGAAGAAATTTCCTAGCCCTGCTCTATTGAATAGAATCTATCGAAGAGGAAAGTCCATTATAGTTTCCTCCAACATTCGATCTTCAGGTGGGATCGATTTCTGTCGAATTCATATTTCATTTTGCTATTATCACTGAATTAGCTAGCGGGCAATACGAACGAATCAATAAATAAACTTTAAAAAAAATTTGTTACTCAGATAATATTGACATTTGCAGTTATTAAGCTTCTTATTTCAAAAACAATACTACAAACGGTGAAGGGTCTGGGGTTCAGTACATGGTAGACACTGTGATGTTTCTTCGACAACGTTTGTTCTAGATCTCCTAAACCCCCAAATTTTCCCCCTTATTTTGGGTATCCTATTTGTATAATATTTTATAGAGGCTGGGTGTGCCCCCAGGAGGGTGTGCCCCTAAACTCTCTATGATCCATCTCCGGCTGCGAACAGACTAAATAAAAAACTTGCCCGCAGCGGGATTCGAACCAGAATTTCCGGCATAGCAACTCAGTGCTCTACCACTGAGCCACTCCGCTCCCTTCTGTTTAATTACACGATTCAAATATCATAGCAATTAATTTTTCTAGTATTATATAATATTTTGGCGATCGTTAATGAGAGGGAATAAGAACCTCTTGAAAACTAACATATTCAACGAAGCATGTTCGTCCTGTTGAGTGATATCAAGGCGTGCAATCATATGATTGATAACATTATAGTTGAGCGTGGAAGACATATAACTAACTTTCACGACCAAATCATTACTTTCGTATCACTTTCTGGATAGGAACTTTTTGTATCCACAATGAATATTCTACGTCCCCTGCATGTAGAATATTTCATGATTACAACTTCTGAATGTGATTAATTAATAGAAATGTCAGCAGATTGTTTATGAATATGTTGAAAAAAATAATTTTTCATTATAATGCAATTGGGAAAAACCACAGTGCAAAGCCTTATGTTTCAAATTTCTCCAGTAATAGACCCATTTACCCCCGGTCGACGTTTCACCTATTTAGGCATTATCAAGACACAAAAACAAAAAAAAGGTTATGTGAATCACATCTCGAAGAAAAGGTGCAATGTATCCCTACGTTGTATGTTGAGCGTCTTGGTAGTGGGGTGCTGTATCATGTTTGGAGTCTGTTTGGGCTGTTGATCGTTGGGATATATTGCACCTTTTCTTCGAGATGTGATTCACAAAACCTTTTTTTGTTTTTTTTGTCTTGATAATGCCTGAATAGACGAAACGTCGACCGGCAAGTGGGTGTATTACTGGAGAAATTTGAAACATAAGGCTTTGCATTGTGGTTTTTCCCAATTGCATTATAATAAATAATAGTGTTTCTTTTTGAGTTTTGGCTCTATTTTATTAAAATAGTTTTTCATAACCCATCGAAATTTTAATAAAAAGTCTCATTCAAGTGCTATTATGCCTCTTTGTTTTTATCATTTTAGAAATAATTTTCTTCAAAAGTAATCCAAGAATCCGAATTAAAACAAATTTAAAAATACGAACAAAACTCTTAAAATGAAATAAATGAAATTTTCTTATAAAATAGAGATCTCCTCAAACTAAAGAAAACAATTGATGACTTCTTTCAAACGATGATAATTTTCTAGTGCTTTTGTTCCTTTGTCAAGAGATAATTTGTTATCACAGCAAATTGAAAATTAAAAACCAACTAAACGGTTTTGAAATATGAAATAATAATAATGATAGAAAAAAATAAATGGACGGTGAACTAACTCAATGTAGATGGCTTATTATACTTTTTTTAGACTAAAACGTCCCCACTTTTAGTTGATTAGAAACATTCTTTAATGTTTAAATGGGCATTTAAAAACTCCATTTCATTTCAACTAATTAAATCTTCTTTAATTTTTTTTTATTATTTAGTATATAGATTAAAAATGTGCCTGACACAACTTTTTATAACTTCATCGTTGACTAAAAATAAATAAATAAAAAATCATGGTCGTCGCATTTTTACGCACCTGGGTCGAGAAGACACACTTCGCTAGCGCTGACTCACCAATAGCTGTATGTAACCTTATCTTTGTATTTTATTTTTTGTCTCTAATAAAAATATTTTTTTTATTTCTCTTTTGTATTTGTTATTACTACACCATTTATCAAATATATTATGTATAAGATTTAATCTCATGTTTGGGTATAAGCTAATGATTCGGATCAGCTAGAAACGAGGTCGGAGATTTTCGATTTTGTATTCAAAATTGCCGCTCTCCCCTTCAGTTATAAGAGAAAATACTATAATATTTCATCATAATCTTTCTCTCTTTTACCACTGTGTGGTATTACGATGAATCAATAATATTTGTAAAATAAAATATTGAACACTTTTCTAAAATAAATAATATTCCAATGGTCGTTAAACACATTATTAATATTTTTAATGTGTTGTGTTTATTAGCCTCAAATAAATTAATAAAAGTATTCATATATGTATATGTGAAGAAATAAAATGAGTAAATTTTACTGGGAGAAGTGGAATAGCGTCATTTTCTGTCGTTAGCTTGAATAGGAGTTATAATATAAGCAATAACTCCATTTGAAGCCAAGTCCTGTCTCAACCGCTAATGCACTTCAAGAATGACACGATTCGGCTTCCCTGAGGACACTTAATCCATTTTGAGCATAATTCTACTTAACGACTGATTCAATGGGGTCGTAGTTGCAAATATATTTCTAATCTATCTTATTTTACCTTCCAAATGTACTTCTAGAAGGTCCTTGTTTAAGGTAAAGAAGGTACATTTCCTTGGTGGGATATGATACCTTCTCTCTGTGGTACAAGGGGACTGTATTACACATGATAAAGAGTGAAGATGAAATAGATGCGTTTTATTATTAAACATAAAATAGAATAGAAAAGTAACTATACTCTGGGACTAAATCCCTTTAGAATAACAAACGTGAACAGAAATAGAAACATAACATATATCTGGCCAGAAGGCTACATGTGATAGAAATCATAATGCGTATAAAAAGTGACAGAAAGAAATCATAAAAAAATATATATATAAACAATGATAATAATAAGTAAATAAACAGTACGAAACCTGACAAGATTAATAATGCTGATAATTAAAAGAATAAATAGATCAATAACATCTATTGAATGCATGAGCTAGCAAGTAAACTTTCTTTACTTGATGTGCATTTTCTTAAAACACGGAAATAACACAATAAATTATTCAATACATTTCATTCTAGGCAAATGACTAACCTGCCTAGGGAGCATCTTTTTGGGAAGCCAGGAGATGTTGGAAAAGCAAGGATTTAAATGACGTTAGTGAGGGACACACTCAGTGGAACGGGCGAGGAAGGAACGTTCGAATGTTTTCGTTCTGTGGGAACAATATAGAGATCAGAAAGACGAGATCTTGTTTTATGATGCTGGACTGAGGATTTGAATTGGAGAAGACTGATGAGTGTTGAGATTAATTGCATTGGTATAGGAATGAGCCTAGGAAATATTGTCTTCGGAAGGGAGAGAAGAGCCAATTTAACTCATCATAAAGGCGGGAATCTTAGAGAACAATTCATTATTCGCTTTAATCTGTCTTCAAGCATATTAGAAAGGCCTTAGTATACCACGCTACAGTAGTCAAAGTGGGGGAAGATGAGAAATGATACGAGGAGCTTACGGGATGGTTGTGTAAGGAGATGTCGAGAACGATGGAATAACTTCAGGGAACAAATTGGACGTCAGGATATTTGGGCAATTTGGGGTTTCCAGGAAAGATTTTGATTAATAGTAAGGCCTAGGTTTTTCACAGAGTAGCTGAAAGTGATGGGGTGATCGTTTAGGATTAATGATGGGAGGGTGTCGATGGAAGTAAGGAGAGAATTGGAACCTAAAACAATGGCCTGAGTTTTCATTGCGTTCAATTCCAGTTTGTTCAGCTTTTCCTAGGCACTGATCCAATCTAGGTCTTTCTGAATACTGGTTAACGTCGTTAATAGCTCAGAAGGAGGAAAGGGATAGATTTGGAAGTCGTACGCATATAGACGGTAGGAACATTGTTGGACTGATTTAGGAAGATTATTGATGTAGCAGTTGAAAAGAAGAAGAGAGATGCTTGAGCCCTGTGGGACTCCTGAGGACAGAGGAAGGAAAGTGGAAAGGAATTGATTAGGTATGGAAACTGCTTGAGATCTCTCAGAGAGGAATGATTGGAACCATCGGATAGAACTGTTAGAAAAATACAATGATTTTAGTTTAGTGAAAAGGATAGAATGGTCCAAGGAATCAAAAGGTTTAGAAAAATCAAGTAGGATAAGCACAGTTAGTTTTTTATCGTACATACTATAATGAATGAAAGAAATATAATTTTATTTATACACAAAACTTAAGTGGTTGCTGGTTTAGACCATGTTGTTGAATTTTTCTTCGCCAACGTTTCGCCAGACATACTGCTAGCTCCTTCAAGGCTGGATCGAGAATGAGAGTTTCATTCTCGATCCAGCCTTGAAGAAGCTAGCTAGCTGTCTGGCGAAACGTTGGCGAAGAAAAATTCAACAACATGGTCTAAACCAGAAACCACTGAAGTTTTGTGTATAAATAATGGTCGTGGAAACCTGAAAGAGTATATAATTTTATTGTTTTCTCAAGCTGTGAATGACATGTCATACATTTCTTCTAGGTGGTTTCGGGTTCCTAATTACTCTGTTGGACTCCTGAGGTGTTCTATATTGTTCAGGTGTATTGAAAACATCCTGATCCTAGTTGTTCCTCTACCGTACATCTACTTGCACTGCTCCTCTACTACTGATACTGGCTGGCCATTTTGTTCCTAGTTATAGGCTTAGGATGTTATAGAGGGATATGGCTCTGAAACAACATGGTCTAAACCAGAAACCACTGAAGTTTTGTGTATAATTGTTTTCTCCAGCTGTGAATGACATGTCAGACATTTCTTCTAGGTGGTTTTGGGTTCCTAATTACTCTGTTGGACTCCTGAGATGTTGTTATAAAACATCCTGATCCTAGTTGTTCCTCTACCGTACATCTACTTGCACTGCTCCTCTACTACTGATACTGGCTGGCCATTTTGTTCCTAGTTATAGGCTTAGGATGTTATAGAGGGATATGGCTCTGAAACAACATGGTCTAAACCAGAAACCACTGAAGTTTTGTGTATAATTGTTTTCTCCAGCTGTGAATGACATGTCAGACATTTCTTCTAGGTGGTTTTGGGTTCCTAATTACTCTGTTGGACTCCTGAGATGTTGTTATAAAACATCCTGATCCTAGTTGTTCCTCTACCGTACATCTACTTGCACTGCTCCTCTACTACTGATACTGGCTGGCCATTTTGTTCCTAGTTATAGGCCTAGGATGTGATAGAGGGATATGGCTCTGAAACAAGGAGATAGAGTAAGAAGAGGGGTTGTTTTAGATTGAACTGTCATTGACTGGAGTTTGTGGAGCCTTGAATATCGATACGGTTGAGTGCAAATAACTTTTACATGTGGTACGGATTGCTTACACTCTTGGAAAATAAAAATGTATATTTTATTTTTTCCATTGAATTTAAACATTTTAATTTTTTACTATTATTTTAAACAATATAAACTTTCTTTGTCTGATGTAAATAAACACAAGTGGGGGAAAATGTTGTCAGAATGATAGACCATAATGTAAATCGAGACAAATAAAAGTGTACACTTATTTTTTTAATAACAATGGGTAAATAATTTTACAAATCACATTTAATAGTCTATTATATCAACTTTCATTTTGACTATTTTAACAATCTGTTATTCCACGAAAGGCACAGATGAATAATGCGAAAGGTATTGCATCAGCTTGATTCCACTGTCATGGAATTCGTCCATTTTGTTTTGTTTGCTTCGATTTATGAATGTGTGTATTTATATTCAAGAAAATAATCTCCGTATGGAAACATTGAAGACATCCATAGCAACATATTTGCACTAATTAATGATTTTAGCTTTTTACCCATTCAATCATTAAAGTTTACTTCGGTTATTTTTTTTTAATCTGTAAACGTAATTCAAGGGGCCTGGTCAAAGTCACTGAGGAGACATCATGGTTTGGAAAGCAGTAACAGCTTTTGGAGACTTTTCGATTGTAAGGCTTGTTGAAAGGTTAAGCAGAGAAAATTATTTACCATTAATTAAGGAAGAGAAGCAGCCAAAGATGTCTACAATATATCCTGTCGGTGATATTTTTTCTTCAACATAAATGCATACCTTCACAAATCAAAGATAAAAATGGACGGATTCCTCGAGAGATGTTGGAATGGCCTTCTCCAAACGTTTTATTCGTCCAGAAATGTTTGTATTTATAAAATAAAGTAAAGCCAATATCGAAATATATTGAATAATGAAATATGCGGTAAACAAATATTGAAAACAAAAATTTTCAAACAATAGCCGAAATGTTAATGAACGAACACACAAAGTAAATACATTAGACTATAGTTTACATTTTTCATAGTCAATTGTATCTATTCACTTATTTTTATTAGTATAATTATTTTAAGCAAATAAATATTATAAATAAAAAATAATTTTGAAAATCGATGTAGAAAAGAATATGTTTTTTCATTTATTTCTTTACATTGATGCAAAATCAACAATTGTCAAAGGTTTGCTTTCTTTATATGGTTGTACATGGCCTCGAAATGTTTTCGACTTATAACTTTTGGATTAAAACAGATGGTTTAAAGAGGCAAGAGCTGCAGTGCGGTCTGGCCGAGAAGCAGTGATCCCACATACAACTTTTATTAGTCGCCTGAAACTTTTATCAAGAGACTTAAACTCCATTCTGCCGCGGCTTCCGTTTCCGGCCTCCTAGGGAGTGGTATTTCGTGTGTACTCTTGATAAGCAATCCTCAGGCAATTATGAACCATGCAGCTAAATCTATTTTTTTTAGATTAATTTATTGATATTTAAAGCTGTAATAATATTACATCAAGTAAATTTGCTGATATAAACAATTGATATGAAAACAAAAAAAAACACTTGTGGAGAAACTACCCATTGGTAGCTCTGCAATAAAGTTCTACAGTAGAAGGTCTCGAGACCATCTTCTTTTCAGACGACTCGGAGTGTTATCAGGAATAGTATGGGAAGCAAGTTGAGAGACTAGCGGATTCAAGTGTGTATGGAGCTTGTCATGGAATGATAGGTATCTAGTTCGTGCCAAAGCAGCTACATATGGGATATTAAGATCATGATGGATGAGTTTGTTTGTGACATAATAAGGAGCATTGAGGATTTTACGAAAGATTTTGGATTGCAAGGATTGGATACGAGATGAATTGGATGGTGTAGTAGAGCCCAAAAGTTCCACTCCGTATGTCCAAATAGGTCTGATAACTGTCATATAAATGAATTGTTTATAATTAATTGGGAGCTTAGAGCGTTTGTCCAGTAAATGTTGAAGTAGGCGAAAACGTCGAGCAGTTTCTTTTCTTTTCAGTCTTGTATGAGCTGGTTAATCTAAAGAAGGAATTTATAAAATAGAAATGTATATCTAAAACCGATAGTGTAAAATGCATGTGCATTTTTTCACGAAAGATAATTGCTAAAAATTATACTGAAAGTTATTATATATATTATTTTGAAGACAACTGCTAAGGACCATCGTTTGCACCTTCTTGCTACAGAATATGTCGAAAATAATTTATCCACAGTATCAACACCCACTTTGGTCAGGTTGTAGATGATTATTTCAGGTTGCATTGTTGAAAACATAACTACATTTTTATTTTTTTGAGGAACATATGAAAGAACTGTAAATTGTCCTGAGTATCCAAAAATAGTACTTCTTGGTTTTCTCCCTTTTATATTTATTAGCTCTGGTGGGAGCTCACGTTTATTTTTCCTTACTGTTCCAACCACTGTAAGATTATTCTTTATCAACTCTTCTACAAATGGAAAACTAGTAAACCAGTTATCAGTAGTTATATTACGGCCTGTGCCAGATATAGGCTTGATCAGCCGTCTCACTATGTCCTTGGCAGCGTTTGAAATTTGATATAGACCTTCTGCCTGTTTCCCTGCATAGATCTGCATATTTACCTTATACCATATACGGGAATCAGTCATTGATTGAATTTTTATGCCACACTTTGCAGGCTTGCTCGGTATATACTGTCTAAAGGGACAATTTCCTCTAAATGGCACGAGCTGCTCCTCAATCGTTATATACTCTGACACAGAATAGGCATATTATCTACAAACGTTGTGAATAAATTTCTTACTGGAGCAAGTTTATCTAACTTTTTTCGCTCTAACCTATCATGAATATTATCAAATCTCACGGATCTTAGTAAGAAAAGAAAACTGTCTAACGACATTGTAGTGTGATGATCAGATCTCCTTCTTCATCGCAAACTTCTTGGATTAACTTCTGAATCCGAAGCTGTTGTTCCTCATAAGACATTTTTTAATAAAAGGTAAAAAGCCGTACAATAAACAATAAACACTGAGTACAGGATAGAGAAATTGAGGTGTCGAGTTTTCTATTTTGTCAAAATACGGTATTAATTGTAAAAAATGAGAAATAAGAAATATACCAGTCATTCACATTTAACAACGATGAAATAAATTAGTAGCAAATTACGGCTGGAACATCTTAACTATGTGACGTGAAGACGTTGTATTTTTCAGCCCTATATCTACGAAACTTATGTTTTTATAAAGTTAGTAAATTATCAAATAAAGAGAATTGACGTTTGAAGGAAAAAAAAAAGAACTAACCATTCTATCTTGAACACCATGGTTTTCGAATAAACATAGAAAAATATACATCTATAAAATATGGACACGTGGTTTAACGCGTTTGCAAAATGCGCTACCAAAGGTTATTATTTAAAATCCCAGTCACGGATTTACTCAAACACCCCTCACCCTCGGGTAATAGCTCACCAGCCCTTCACAACTTCATGGTGGGGGAGAGATGAATTTGCAACGTGTACGTTCATGGCATATGGCGTTGTGATTTTCAGAATATCAAATATGCGGCTGGAGGTGTAGTCAAGTGATGTTTGCATTGGGGAAGAAATACAGGTTCTGGTGCGCCTGCTCAACACGAACAGCCATAATCCTTGGATCTAGCCTGATTCACCAATCTCCTCGAATCCATGTATACGCCTTCAAGTTGAGCCGAAACCATAGGTATATGGAGCTGTGAGCAGACTATGGTTATGGTCATATAAACCATTTTATAAGCAGCAACGTGAGGTTTGGTGACACTAGACATATAAAATAGAATTTCTGTTTTCACACATTGTGTCAAGAAATTTTACATAAATAAAAGTTGTCAAAAAAAAAAAAAAAAGAAAAACTGTATCAACTCAGATTTCGAAATGTCACGACACCATTTATGTACCCCGAAAGTAAAGGACACCATGTGACATTTTTGTTATTTTCCTAGCAGGGCTATTGTTCCATCACTTCGAACTATTATATTTAATAATTATTGATTATTTAAAGAAAAAATTTCACGTTGCTATTGGGATTGATAAATTATTGTAAGTACAGACCAGAGTGTTTATGTATGACAATTTACCGAAAATATTTTCTATTTTGTGGACACGGTGTCCTTTACCTCCGAGAAGTAACACTGTTTGACCTTTTGTGGATGAAAATAGATCATATGTTGGAGGAAAACAAAGAAAAGAAGATACATTTTATTCTAAAGTAGACAGTATTGATGCCCCGCGTCGCCTTTGCAGCTGAGACATTTAATGGACGATAAAAGCTATACTGAGTGTCGACAAGAGCTATTAGGGGTTTTATTGAAGGTGTTAAAAGCAATGGCGTCGTTTCTTATCGGTTAATATCTTTTAACCCCATCACAAATTTTATGTACATAGGCGAATAATATATATATATATATATATATATATATATATATATACATACACATATATCTTCTCTTAATGCTCTCCCTATTTTCGTAACGGAACGGAAACCATAAAATAGGTAAGGAAGAAAATAATGATTAAAAGTAGTACTATAAAGTTCATTAGAAAGTTAATATTTTAAACTGAAGTGAGATATTGCTAATTTAGTGTGATGTTTGATTTTCAAAGATATGACATGCATCATGAATTAGTCTTATTACTATATAAATAGGAATCTTTTGTTCCTTATCTCTTTCAAGTTTATGCTTAAACAATCAGCAATACATAAACCAAAACATTTTAGCCTCTAAGGGGAGGCATTATGTTTTGGAAGATTTTGAAGCCCCATTTGAGGAATGAGATCCTTGAGGATCAAAAATTTATAAGACAAGTTATGAAAGGGAAGACAATGGAATTAACTTTTCACATAACAAAAGCGCTGTCATCCTAAACAAGAAGGTTAGCTACCTAAGCTTATTATGTGAATAACAAGTATTCCCACCTATAAATAGGATATTTTATCCCTATAAATAAGATAGTTTCTGCCTATTCGTAATAAGTCTAGATAAATTTCCAATCCCATAACTTATAAGTCTGGCGAATAAGTTCGGTGTGGGCAAACTTCGTAACCTAGCTCGTTTAGTTTCGTATCCGTCTGTCGGGAAATATGAGGTTGTGAATGAGTATAATTCCTTCCGATTAACAATACAGGTATTTTGATAATTTTTTGTTTTATTATCTCAATATGCCTGCAGTAAGATGTGGATGCGATGGTTTCGCTTCTGGGAGAATTCAATTATTCCTGCGATTGACCACCTCACAGAAACCATTAGTTTTTTTGGATGCAAATTCGGTTTTGACCTCGGCGAATGGTCCGTTCATTACCAAAACCCTTCCTTGAACGCGGTGGTTATGTTTCTTGCAATTTGGGCTGCTGAGTGTCCAAGTTTAAACTAAGAAAAAACACCTTGAAAATCGGGATATGAAAATTTGGTACATACTGAACAATGTTCATTCAATTTTAGTGATAGTAAATATTATCAAAAAAGAGATGTATAACAACAGCTCATTAAGATCCTAAAACATAAGCATAGTCATCAAGGATTCATTAAGTCCACTTCATGATTTAGAAATAATAAAAACGGATATTTCGTATGAAACGATCCAATAGCTCAGTAACAAATAAAGGAAACTCGAATTGAAAAGAAGCCAACCTGGCACTTTAGGAATTTCAGTTGAAACCTAGTGCCAAATTAGTACAATCGGTTCATCCTCTATATGAGATTTCGATCGTTCGGTTCGTTCTCGCCTCAAGCCTCATCCTATTGTCTCAGGTCATATTCTTGGCAGTTCTATTCTTAAGAATATCCTCCTTAACCCAATGTTCTCTCATGATAACCAAGAGATCCTTAGTAAAGGATTTCATTTCGTATGTAGATTATATTTGTCTTTCGAGAATTCAGGGCCTGAAATGTTCCTTAATATCTTCAATTATTTAATCTCTAACCTTTATTGGTGATGGATAGTGTTCCTTCTGCATAGAGGGGCTTCTGGTTTAATCACCGTATCACAATGTCTTACTTTCTTAATATAAGTTTTATTATTATATTTTTAATTAATTAATAATTTTCATCTTTATCATAAAACAAGACATCAAAGGTATTATGTTAAGTGAAAGGATTCGCCTGCTCTATTCTACTTTCTCGCTAAATAGGACCGAGTAATGCCCTCCCTACTCCTCTTGCTCTTGGCCTAATGACCTGGATGATCGAGCCACAGTTGCTACCACCATAATATACCTAGAAAATAGATCGAACCTGGCTATTTATGCTAAAAAAAAATATTGTCTTTCCTATCGATTCTTCTTAAATATTAGTCAAATGCGAAATAACATTCTCAATCGTAATAATTTTTTTTTTTAATACGACTGTACGATGATAATATATAAGATGTGGCGTAATATGATTCTTATGTTTATATCACATTTACACATAAGTATTTATATACCACTCCTATTCTCAATTCTGTCTATAAAAACCTCTAAAATATTCATTGTATAATGAAGATAATGATAACTAGTGTTTATACAATAAATTATTATTTACAGAAAAGTAACTTACTTATTTTAAATTAATAAATTATTTTATCAAAAGTGACATGTGTACTGCATGTATGAAGTAATGTAATATAAGTAAAATAGTATATACTATAAAACAAAAATAAAAATTATAGATTGAGTAAAATAAAACTGTACTTAACTGTTAAATACTGAATTCTTGTATGGTAAAACATTGGTATATACATAAGTTGAAAATCCGAGTTGAATATGTAAATGGAATTAAATAATATTATATATATATATATATATATATATATATATATATATATATATATATATATATATATATATATATATTAATGGTTTAAGGTACTGGACTTGACTTTTATTTTATTTTGTTTTATAGATACAAAAAGTCCTAGTTCTACTTATTAGTTGCAGTGACTGACTATGGGTGACCCCACCCAGCCTTCCTCCTCTTTCTGCATTTTATTATCAGTCTACAAGAAAAAAATAAGATATATCTATCTGTGTACTATTGTGAGGATAGCAGTAATGTAATAATTGTAATTTATATGCAGTGAATTTTTTGATGATGCCATGTATGATGGTTGTGGCTGATAGGATAATTTTAAAGAAGATTCATGTATTTCATATATATATATATATATATATATATATATATATATATATATATATATATATATATATATATATAAATATCCAAATATATTTCCTATAAACTATCCACAATTGTTTCTCAATGCTATAATGCTGAATGTTTTTATAAAAAGATAATGGAGGAGGGCCGTATTGACCAATTGCGCAACCTGGGAAATCGATTAGTATGTAATTGCTTTCTCTATTATTTAATCTTTTTTTTTAATCATTTAAATTTACCATATAGTGTTATTTAGTAGATGTGGAATTCGTTAAACTTTTTTTCAAATTGCTTTAGTGTTTTTGCGATTAAAATTGCTTCTAATTAAAGTAAGTACAAAGATACCAAAGGCGTAATCAAGGCGCGGTGATTATACAAAGCCTGCAACGCGTTAATGCAATGAAGAATAGAAGATTTGGGCCCCTCAATCTTAGTTTTACTACTCACTTTTTCTTTCGGTTCATTTTTAATTTCCTTATTATTATTATTATTCTTATTATTATTATTATTTTAAAAATATAAATTATCGGGCATAGATATTAATATATTTTATCTTCATTTAATATATTTATCTTCAGAAATGCTTCCCAGAATAACCCTCTAATACTTTTTTTAACAGTAATAGTTTTTTTAGCAGTAATAGTTTTTTTTTGTTTTTTTAATGAAAACGTTGTTCAGTTCAATCGAGCTAAACTTTTATGAAGTTATAAACAATTAAGGTTTGATGAACTAATAACGAACATAGCCAGAGTATAGAAGCGTAACAGAGTAATTAATTTTATACATAAATTCTCATTAAATAGGTTGTGTAATTTTTGTTATTAACTGTCTTTCTGTATGTATTTAAGCTTTCCACCTATAATTTAATAAAATGTTTTAAGCACCTACAGCGTTTCCTTTTCTCTTCTTTTTTTTAAAATACTAAAAATGATGAATTTATACTAAATTGTATTTGCTTAATTTACAATGTAATGAATGAATTATCTACGTATCGATAGTTAGCCTTCACATTACAAAACTAATAGATCGATTGAGAGATCGATAAACATAGAAAAGTAGACTGAGGAAAGATTAGACTTAACTGGCCCTGGAAGAGCGAGTCCTGTTTACTCACCAATAGAGGAGAAGGTCCTTCCTCGGCTTTGAGAGTCCTTTGTTCCAGGATTAAGTTAGTCCTCCCTCCATCAAGGAAAGTGTGTCACTTGCGGTTTCCTTCGTCCTTGTATCCTTCCTCCTCAATTGGTAAAGATCAGGTAAGCCACAGCTGTGTTATATTATAATAATCATCCATTATATCTTCTATCTATCTTATGTACTAAATCATAGACAAATAATGCATCTTTTTAAAATTTTCCATTATATATGTAAATATCAACATATTATTGTATCAACTCTGCCCAAAAAAGCCTCAAATTTCTTAACTAAAACATATCTAAAGTAGCAGATCAGGCAGCCCGAGAGGCACCGCGGTTCTCATTCCATCAGAATTTAGTAGACCTCATAAAGTGGAAAATTCGGATAGCAAGCCATGTGAGAAGAAAGGCATCCTAACAAATCAAAAAGTATTAAAGCAACAGAAAGAGCATAGTCTACGTACTTCCGCAGAAGTGAGTGTGTGTGTGTGTGTTGCGTGTCAAATGTTAACAAGACGATCGCCGGAGGAAACATTACACCACCTCCAAGGTTCTACTTAATCATCAGTAAATTTACCAGACCCCAGATGGAAAAAGTTTAATAAAAACGGTTGGTAAATACTAAAAAGAAAATGCAAAATTCACTCACCGGACTTCAAAAAAGTCTAAAAAAAATATAATAAACAACACAAAAAACAGAGAACAAGAAACCACATAAAAAAAGATAAGTACAAGTGCAAAAGGATAAGGAATTTGTAATGAAAACAGTAGTAAAGCCTTATGAAGCACATTAAAAGAAGAACTCATAAATCATCAGAACATAAGGAACTTCATGAAGTTCATTTTTTTTTTGTTTCAAATCTCCACGTTTTCATATAAAAAAAATATTATAAATACATAGTATGAGTCCGCTGAAGGCGGGTTCTCTGAACCCGAAATGAAGTTCATTCCAATTATATACATTTACTAGCTTATGCCCACGGCTTCGCTCGCGTGGAATTTGGTCTCCCACATAAAGTTTCGTTTAAGATCATTTTAAATAAATAATTTAATTATTTTTTTAAAATATAAGTTACTCATTCATCCAAAATTTCAGATGTTTAACTTCAAAAATGACGGATTCTATACAATCTTTGAACCCCTATTATATTAAATGGGAAACCCTTGGGGTGGAATTATCCAAATTTCTTTCTTAAACTATACAAAAAACCTATCTACAAATTTCAAGACAGTAACTAAAAAACAGTAGGGGGACACATGCACCCGTTCGCCCCCTCCTCATAAATCCGCGCTTGCTATAGCATATGTGTTATTCTGATGTATAACCTGTATTACTGTAAAGTTTCATCCAAATCCGTTCAGTAGTTTTTGCGTGAAAGAGAGACAAACATACAAACTTTCACAGTCTATACTTATATTTTCAAATGTTTACATCTTCAGGAGATTCAACGAGATTCCTATTCATTACTTTCTAAATATTCTTCTGTATTTATTCTTTGGCATCATATTTTGTATCATTTTCATACATTTTACTTATGTAACACTCTAGGAATCTATCATCATACATTTTATATCTTATCTGTAATCAAACTAGATTTTCCATACTTTTAAATCTCACCATTTGTATCTACATTGTATCTTTCGATTTATCTTATCATTTTTGTATCTCTTTGTATAGTATTTTGTTTACATTATCACCCTTCTGTGGGTATAGTATATGCTATACTTTTTTTTATTCATTATCCTTATTAATATATCCATCATTATTAATATATCCATCATAATTTTTACTTTTCTATTACTCTATATGTTATTATTCTTTTGTTTTGTTTGTTTCTTCTCTCATAGCGCAAGATGACCTACTAACTAGGTCGAAACGTCGGCACTAATAAAAAATAAGTCTTATTATACTTATTAGGTGTTTTTTTTTTACTGCAAGGTAGCTCTCTCTATTAAATGTGTCTGTTTGGACTGTTGGTGTGAAATGTGTTCTTTGATGTAATTTTTCTTTAGTTAGGAATTTAGTTAGGAATCTATGATGATCCCTTAATAGGCGAAATATTGACTGGTTGGTTTTCTAGTATTTTAGAAACATAAGGCTTTGCGTTTTCAAGTTTTTTCCTATTGCATCAAATTTAACATTTTTTTTTTAATAAAGATTATTCTAGTTAAATTAAGTATAATTCTTCGAAATGCACACTATTCAATTGAACAATTTTAACTTTTATTTTAAGTTCCCTTTGCACAAAGTTTTCTTCTTGTTTTCAAAGAAATTATTTAATTTGTAACTATCTCAATTTTTCAATTATGCTCGCTGTGAAAAGACTAACGAATTGTTTCATTAGATCCATCTTCAGGGTCCCTAGGCCACAACTCTAATTAGCATGGCAAGTTGAGAAGGGTTAACCTAGTTTCCTCCTCCTCAGTACTTCCTGTAGGACCTTTTCTAATTCTTAGAACCAAAATGGCGCTGCACATCCTCTATCATCATTCTCCTTTCCCTCAGTTCATCTCTAAATCCTAGATCCCAGCCCTTAGACCTTCACTCTACTGTTTTCTTAAATATGCTCGTTATCATGTTTCTGTTATTCTTTACTCATCACCATTTGTAAAACTCGTTTCATTCAATCTTCCAAAATAAAAGTAAAAATAAAAATAATTTTATATGTTATTTTTAATCTGTCATTTTTTAAAATTTAATTATCTGGCATTGAAATTGTAATAGGCCCAACAGACATAACTAAATTTTACTTGTTCCCATTCATAGAAAACAAAGTTCCATATTCCCTACCCCGTTCCATCTCACTGTTTATTTATTGCGCAATAATTTCACGAGTAAACTCCATTTGTATTCGACTGCGGTTAACTAGTTTTAAAAAGGATAGATTTTTTATTTTTTTATTTTTATACAAGAGGAAACAAATCTAATAATAATAACAACTTAAACATTCCCTATCAGTACTCATTATCTGATAACTATTAATAACATTAATAATTACTAATTAAAACTCGATCCATCATCTATAACAATAATCATAACCATCATCTATAACAATAATCATATGCACTAATAATAATTACAATTTAAACATTTACCATCTGTATTCATTATCTCATAACCGCTAATAGCATAATTACTCCCCTTTAAAACCAGTTCCCTCTTCTCTAACCATAATTCTGAGTGTATTAATAATTAAAGAAAAGATTCCTATCTGCCTTGTGGCCGAAACGCGACGAATGACCAAGAAAATAATTAACTGGCTCAATTAAAACTGACCACCCTCTGGCCTCACCCCAAGTCTAGTCCGACTACAGTAAAGAGAAAATCTCCTACCTTCCTTTGACTTCTGCTCCGGACCCAATTCTTCTCGCTAGTACTCGCCTTCAACTCATCTTCAGCCCAATCTCCCGTCGGGAGACACTCGCCCTGCCGCCGGCAGTAGTCCTCAGATTCTCGACCCTCGAGAGGAAAACGGTCGAGTATTTGAAGGCTTATTATAGCTAACGTAAGCATTCTTACTCTGGGGTCTGTGAGGTGCTGCCCCTGTTGGTCATAATTATCTCAAGAACTCGCGAATTGAATTTAACTTTTAAAATATTCGAATAATGTCGAATATTAGTGGCGGAAACTCCTTATTCAGTTTTGATCTTCTTTCCGAATTGGACTTAGGAACTGCTTGGCTCAGAGTCCTCACAAAACAGATGGCCCATTCTAGAACGAATTAACTTTTAATCAAATTATCATAACTAAAACCACATTAACCAAAACCATATACAAAGAAAAATTATGTAATTAGTCACAAAAAAATATAACCTTAGCAAACCTTATTTGGTATAGGATAACATATACTTACATATTAATGTACAAAATCCTTACAATCTAAAGTCTTTTTAAAATATATTAACGAGAAGAAGCAAATAAATGCATCATTCTGTAAAATACGTAAAACATTTGACTTCCAATGATAACATACTTCTTTTTGATCAAAACGATGAGAGCGCAATTTCCTAATACAGATTACTTTCCTTATATAAATATAAGTTCGCTAACATTTTTAGTATTGACCTAAAAGCTTGAATTAATGCAAATTAACTAAATACATATAGTTAAATAAAATTTTCCTCAGGTTTTTGCAAAAGTTTAAAAGACAGAAATGTATAAAACAATTCCACTATGAAGTAATACAGCCATATTGCATGTGGTTGGTATGTATAAAATTACAGAAAGAAATGTGGAATTTGAAACATTTTTTATTTATTAAATGGTTACGTATTCTGAATAGTTCTTGTTTAGGCGTTATTAGACTGAATAAATTTTGATAGAAGCAAATGGAAGTACCACGGGAATTTGAATGAAATCTCAGATATTAACAAAGCGTTTGATTTATTAATTTTAATAACATGCGAGATATCTTTTCTTAAATACGATGAAATATACATGTAAGAAAAAATACAAATTAATATTAGCTTCTACAAGAATAACTTAAAACTAAACATGCAACTTAGCGATCTAATGAACAAAGTAATTTAATACAAACAAAAGAAGAAAAAAATGATTAATATGAATGGGAGCGATAATTAACAATAACAGAAATGCTCCATGCTAGCATAATGGCGAAAGATATGATAACTACAAAATAAACTTGAACGTTGTAACGAAGTTTTCAATAAGGCGCGAAGATGTGCGAATTACTATTATCTTCGCCAGTGATCACGGCATGAAGGAGCAATGAGTATGATATCATGAATTAACTTGAACTGTCCGGTTGGTACCATGTAATACGTTGATCATCAGGAGAAAAATTAGTTGACAATTTGAAGCCTTATGGTAATGAAATGTGACTTACAATTTGTGTGATGTATACTCAATTATCATCTCAGCATAGCTTCTGGCGAGTGACAATCTTGAAACCTCTGGACGTCCTCACAGGAATAGCGGCTTGAAAGCGGATTACTTGGCGGCAGTGTGCGATGATCTTTGCTGCGAAGTGCTGATAGAACTAGTCCGCTCGGCGATCTAATAGCAAGTGAAGTGACTCAATAGCGTCGCTCCCCCTCTCCTTGGTTTTGGCGGTACAGTAGTCCCGATTTTAGAGGCAATGATCTGTCCGTTCCATCTGGCGGGCAGTCCAGGTCCGCGACTAAACAGTTCTTTTCCCAGGTTTTCAATTAAAGTTTGGTAATAACAAAACAATGTTATTATAGAGTATATTCCTGGAAAAGCTAATAAAAAAAAATTGAGAATATTTTGAATATTTGTTTTAATTTGTGTTTGTAAAGCTTTTCCAGTTTTGCTTAAATTTCAACCGGAACTGTATAGGGGTAAGTCCTTGCTTGTTAAATCGCTTATTATACGCATTTATTCATTTATATTTCTTAAATGACTACATTTTTCTGTAAACCAGAATAATATTCTGAGTTATATGTTCTTTCATTGATTCACTGCATTTGTAATCTTCTTGCCTGCATATAAATCAACTTATATGTATGGGATGGCTACCAGAGTGATTCTAACTAAAATAAAGTGCGCTAAAATGAATGGAACTAATTTTGTTTTATTTACTTTGATAAGCATTTTTATATTATTTTATTATAAAAGAATTAATATTTATTAGAATTTATACTACATTAAATATTAATGTAATTATTAAATATATAATAATATAAATGCTAGGTAAAGTATGATCTACAAAATTAGAAATTTCCCTATTCATTTTTGCGCAGTATATTTACATAAAAAACATAAGGTGTAATGTAAGGCTCGCCAGAACGAATGATTTCTTGAATTCAGACTTTATCAATATCCGAGTTGAAACGTTTATCTAAATTTTGGTTCTCTAAAATAATTATATTGTTGATACAATGTGAAATGTGAGCTGTTGATATGGTTGAGAGGAAAAGCTTTATTTGTGGCAGAGACTGAAGCTGATTAAGAGGCCTTGAGCTTCGAAGCTGTAGAGTTGAGGAGAACCATGAGAATAGAATTCTTACCACAACTTTCCTAAGACCTGACTATAACTAATTTCTTAAAATCCTTATAAACTAAATAAAACAAAATTAAGGATACTTACTGATTATAAAAAATAGTGATGTACTACAACTCATAGAGTTTATTGGTTTCAATGCTTGGTTGAGTCATTACTGTAGCAAGGACAACGGTTGTGCAGGCAGGTGATTTCTCCGAGATGCTCAACGACCATGTTTTTCTCTTAATTATGGGTACCCACTTTATAGATGCCGGGTAAGCCACAGGAGGGTCTCCAGATCTCTACGGGTCTATCTGTGGCTATTAATATATTTAATAATTTAGCTGCCACAGCCGGATTAGAACCAATGCCAATTTGGTAGATTTTGTATCATATAAAACGATCCCTACACTGGTTGAGTGTAGCTTTAAATCATCTTATTATGTGATGAGAGAACTAAGTGAGAATAACAAGTCTTAGAATTGGATATTGCTGTTTAACCAGCGAATGCCTGAAGACAAAGAGGAGTAAATTTAAAATGGCATTTATAGTTCTTCGATTTATCTTTAAAGAATGAGATAGGTGCGGTATCTAACAAGTAATGAAGCTAAGACCTTTCATGAGTTATTGAAGTACTATTTTTTTCAGTAATAAGTCGGTTTTGTTTCACTTTTTCTCTGTAATACTTTTTTATTTTATTAACTGTTTTTTTTATTTCGTGTTTATGGAGTTATTTTTCATGATTTTAATTTTTTTTAATCTAATAAATTCCTTTTGTACAGTTATGAGAGGAATAATTACCATAAGCTGATTTTTACCTTAACAAACAAATCGTTGAAGCGACACCGACCAACAATCGTATTTATTTTATGCACTCCTAAATATGTTTAAAAAATACTATTGCACTAGAAAATCACATCAAAAATATGCTGCCAGGTACTCATATTGAAAAATCCATAAGAATGATGATGAGTGGAGGATGAATAATATGTTCAAAAGAAATAAAAAGAGAAAAGAAGGAACACAGAAGGTGGAAAGTAGATTACAAAGCTGAAATAAAAAAACAAAACAAAAACAATCTTACGTATTTTATGTGTCACCGGAGGATCGTAAACATGAATTAAAGATAAATAAGCAAAGAATCAGGCGAAAGACCAAAATGACTAGCTTAGGTCCCAAGCGATTGAATCTTGATTAACTTTAACAACTGCTTGAGAAAAAAGCTGTTAGGAAAATTATTTCATGAAATATTATTTAAAAAAATATATAATTATGCATATAAGTTTGAAGAAACACTATTACAATAAAATAATCACAAAAATATCACAGACTGCATTAATTTGTTTATTGTAAAATGCTAATACAAACAATGATTAAAAATGAAAAATTAATAATCTGTAAACTGCACCATTTCGACCCACGAAGGGTCTTGTGTACAGTACTTGGTAGAGACTTACCGTTTCCAGAACAACGGCAGTGCAGGGAGGCGATTTGTCCGAGATTCTGGTCGACCGCCAGGTTTATCCCCCAAATAAGGGTATTCATTTTAGAGCATGGGTGATACCAGAAGGTACTGTCGATCCCACAGATAGATTAAAGAATTTATCTGAAACGTTGGTAATAAATTACTTATTAAAAATAATTAAATGCGTACATAATACATACATGTTTTATGACATTGAACTGGAGCTATTGCTAGCGAAGTATATTTACTTCACTAGGAGTACATTGATTAAAATGTCCATGAGGTATATAAAACAGCCCAAAAAAACGAATTGAAGCATAATAGAATGCAAAATATACACAGGTTGATGAATTGTGAAGTCTCGTTGAGTCCCAACGATGAACCTTATTATTTTTTTACGTGAATTCCGTCTGAAACATTAACAAACATTGTTACAAAAACAACGATCTGCCATTTACAGGCCTTTTGGTGGCTCCAGACAAACTGGTCTAAAACAATGTATTTTCTCTTTTGTAATACAAAAACAATGAAAATTAAATTACCTTTGACCTAAAGTGACACCAGGTGCCTGGGCCTGTACGCTATAACCCACGAAGGCATTAGTCTTGAATTAAATACATGGTAGAGATTGTATTATTTCTGGGACAACGATGTGATTTGTCTGTGATGACGCTCAACCACCCAATTTCTCCACCAATTAAAATAATGGACTAATTGAGTCCAAGGAGGGTCTCTCAATATCCAATCCAATCCAATCCAACAGAATTGGATCTGATGAGCCAGATTTGAACACGGGGCCTTCAGATGATGAACTCAGCGCCCTACTCAGTGAACTACACCGCTCCGGTTACATCATGTGTGTAATTTATAATTATTAAAAATATATTGTTATTAAAATTTTGTAACATTCTTATTATATTTGCATTAAATAAAATAATATTTTTAGGTTAGTTTTATAAATAAAAATGCGAATTTAATGTATATAAAAAAAAATATCTCAATTTTATTTTACTTTGTTCTATGTATTCGAATAACAGCCCTAATTTGGAATAAGATGATCCTTGTTTTTGTTTTTTTAAATTGGTCCATTCCATTTAAATTTAAAAAAAAGAGGTATATTTTATTTGAAAATTTAAAGATCAAGGACAGTTAGATTCGCCAATATTTTAAAAATATTTATTTAACTGTTCAAGAACAAAAAAAAATAATTAAACGAAAAGTAGTTGTCCAATCCGTTGCAAGGCAACGCCAATAAAACTTTTATTTACATAGCACTAAAACTTTTTTGATATAATATCAAATTTGATATAATAAGATCTAAACTTTATGATAAGTGATACTATACAAGATAAATAGATACATTCTAATCTAGATATATTTATGTGATAATAGAGAAAGATACAGTGGTGATATTAATATCATGTGCTAAGTAAAAATGTTTCAAAAAATATAGAGTGCTTTTCAACATCATTCGACTATAAATTATATGTTTGTATTATATTATATTTATTTTAATAATAAACGATTGAAATTACTATCAACATGAACTCTAAAATGCTTTCCTAAGTCAAACCTATTAGATAACGCCTGCAATGATTATGAAATGCAGACCCGCAAGACCTAACTGCATTGCCTGTAAGGAATAGCTTTGCGCCCTTTACTACACTACTGGTATTGGGTCGCAAAGGATGAAATGTCAGTTTCGTTTGTTTCATTTACTTACAGTTTTCTTTTCATTAGCCATTACATTATTTGTACACAAACAATTATGTTATGTATACCGTTTGAAAGATCATTTAATCCTTTTTCATAATCAGTCTTACTTTTCCTTCTGAAAGTGAAGCAACGTTTTAAAAATAAATGAGAATAAAATTATGTCTTCCGCGATAATTCGTATAATTTTTCTATACGAATTTAAACTTGGCCACAGTGCCCTGGAGGCGTTCTGAAACATTAATATTGTTTACGGTGAAGATACAGTGATCGAAAGAACAATCTTCCGTTGGTTTGAAAAATTTCGGTCTGGGGATTATGACCTTACCAACAAAGAGCGAAGTTGGCCGAAGACTAAGTCGGACAACGAATGAGTCATGAATTAGGTTCACAACTTGGATCAAGTGTCATGGAGTGTTTAGAGACACCTTAAGGAGCTTAGTAAGACAAAAAAACTGGAATATGGGTACCACATGAGCTAACCGAGTCCCAGCAGCTCCCCGATTTTTTTTCAGGAGCTGAGTATAGAGGTCATTCCTCACCCACCGTATTCTCCAGACCTTTCTCCAACCGATTTCTACTTTTTCCGTTGTTTGGTTAATTTTTTAAGAATTAAAAAAAATTACAACGAAAATGCTCTGAAACCCTCTAAGACTTCGCTTCTTCCTTGACACCTAATTTCTACAGACCGGGGTTAGAAATGCTTGGTTCACGTTGGGAGAAGTGTATTGAGAGTGAAAGATCCTATCTTGATTAATAAAAGTATTGTTTAATAATTTTTTTGTTAATAATTTAAATTTACACCTTCACTGATATTTCATGTGTTACAACCCAATAGAAATGCTGAAATAATCACTATGTATTGTTATAGTTATGAAATATATTGATATAATCGTAAGTTGTTTGCTGTATTGTCAATATTGAAATAACAGCCCTAAAATTGAAATATTGGATCAAGATACAGCCAGTTTTTTTAAATTTTAAATCGCTACTCGTTCCTTTTTATTCTATTTATTTTTTTTAAAAATTGTGCTATATTTTATTTAATGGCTTAAAGAAGCCAGGAATTGTGGTGCTAGGCAACGCCGGTGACATCACTAAAAACCTTTTTGTACTGCTATGTATCGTACCGGGCGGCATCATAATAATAAATACATATGTTTTTTACACAGTTTTTGGTTTTCCAGAAGTAGGACACTCAGGTAAAATGGTCATACCCACGTGGTCAAGGTGGCTGAAGAGATAAGGATCCCGAGGAAGAAGGAAGGAAGCGGCGAACGATGCGGGCGGAGGAGCATCGGAAGACAGCGAGACCCGGAGAAGACACACCTCACCAAGAAACAAATTTGAAGCACCCTTGTGTCACAGGTAAGTTGTGATTTAAATTTTGTTATGTATTTTATGTCAATCCTCTATGGCATCTGAATCATTATGTGTAATTCTCAATTTATATACTGAATCATTATGAATACTGTTTAAAATTGTATTAATAAAGTATATCTATTTTAATTCCTTTTGTGCTTACTTACCCCAGCTGCACTATTTATCATATGTGTATTATACTGATAGTATATTTGATTAATAAAATGGTAAATGCACAACAGACCTCTAGAGATGAATCCAATTAAGATTAAAGTTAGAAATAATAATTTGAGTAATCATCTTAAATGATTACTCTGGCATCCCCATTAAGTTAAAATATATTTTGGCTTATAAAGCATAGCAGTATATTAAAGAGATAAAGACATTTTAAATATAAACAAAACATGATACGTTAAAAATTGAACTACATCTCTATACTAGATCTGTAGATACTACACTGTGATAATGTACATAACAGAGAAATAATATACATGGTGTTAGTAACACAGTTCATGCCGAGAACAAGTGTTTCTGGATTTTCTAATGATTACAAATACTTATAACTTAACTGATCAATGACAAAAATTCGTTGCCAGTAAATGTTGATATAATATTACGTCACCTAAAACTTGTTTATACAATAAAGAGATGTTGAATTCTGTTTACAATAGTAAGCATGTACAAAGTGTTGGGTGTAAATGATAATATTTATAAAATCTTAACAGTTGTACTAAGTGTTGTTAAGTTAATTAACTGGTATTGATTCCCTATATTTTGGAAATATTTAATAAAATCTGTTTTATTCATTCAACAATACTACAAGTTGTTTATCAAACAATCGTAATGTTTTTTATTGTAACCCTTTCATACGGAATCCATCCATACAGAATATACGAAATAAAGCAAGCTTCTATTTCTTTTGTGCTGTGCAGTGAATACAATCGAGCATTCTCCTTGATCCTTCATCCGTTATTCACTTTCCGGTTTGAAGACTCTGCAAACCTCAAGTATGTTTCTATACTCACTAGTTCCTATTGTCATCATGTTCCTTCCTTTTTTGGATCATTAAATAGCAATAAAGTCTTATTTTTTTAAAACTATTTGCATTAAAATTAGTTCAAAGTAGAGTAAAGTTAAATATTGGAATTGGTAGACTATACATATCCTGGGTAATGTAAATTAATATTAAACATATGCACTAAAATAAATAAAATACTTCAAAATCATCAAGAAAACATTTTTGTGATGCGGATTCGGGAAAGTAACTTTGTATCGTTTTTATAAGTCAAGAATTATAAAATGTAACAAGAGTTAGTAAATTTTTCACTACATGATACATAAAGTAAATATAATTAAAGATGTTTAATGACATGGAATACAGGTAAGTTGAGAAACTACCCATTAACATATCCAACTTAGAAGACCACGAGTCCATCTTCTTTTCAGACACACCTCAGAGAATTATCAAGAATAGAAGAGGCTGGTAGGTTCGAGTGGGAATGAAGTTTATCAAGGAAAGATTGATATCGGGTTTAGGCCAAATCATCAACAAATCAGACATTGAGGTCATTATGGTAAAGTAAGGATTGGATAAGAGAGGAATTCGATGGCTTGGTGCCTCACAGCTCTACTCCATAAGCCCAGGTGGTTCTTATGATGTATATGAGTATTTCGTAATATTATTAATAATTAATTAGGAGGTTATAGGTAACTTATCTTACCGGCCCTTCATAGTATTTAAGTCGAATTCAAAGGAAATTTTGCTGCAAATGCAATCATAAGTCTGCCATATGTGCGCTTCTCTTCAAATCATCAGTCCCTATATGTGTTTCACATTTCATGGCGTGGATGACGTCCACAGTAGGCCTATAGAATATTCTGCACCACTATAGCCCACGTTCTTGGCTTCAGAATGTGCAGAGACTGTATATTTTCTATGCCAAAGGCTGTGCAACAAGGTTAATGGCTTATATCACGCCCAGCCCTCAGGTTTTTTTCCCAATTAATGGTATCCACTATTTAGAGGTCTGTTCAGTATCTGAAGGCTATGAATCGATCTAATGCTGCAAACAGATTAATTTGTTAAATCTGTTTAACTATTTACTACCCGGAAACTGCAGCTCAGCTACTTGGAACTCCACAAACTGACCTATACCTCTCTCCTTTGTACGTTTATCAAACTATCAATCGGTAACTCAAAAAGCAATCATTAAAATATGCGTGTTCACATTTAA
Organism: Arma custos; assembly: GCA_037127475.1. Classification (NCBI taxonomy): domain Eukaryota; kingdom Metazoa; phylum Arthropoda; class Insecta; order Hemiptera; family Pentatomidae; genus Arma; species Arma custos. Next base: position 92,163,021 of record CM073763.1, on the reverse strand, counting down.
TACGGTTTCATTCTAGGATATATAAAAAAAAAATTTGTTTTTCAATTTTGGATAAATTATTTGTATGTTAGGACTCAATCCATTTTTTTTAAATAGAGTTTACTTAGAACAGGAACTATATATCGTGTACCTTAGAATATGATTGTATATGAATTTAATCGTATGCATATGCCGTACCAAATGAGTATTTTCCGTTTCTTGGTGTAACGTGTGCAACACTTGATCATAAAATATACACTAAATATGAAATCGTATTTTTGACACCTCTTTCCTTATCCGATCCTAGCTTCTGTGGAACTATATCCCAAACAAACGTTTTAAGGATTTTCTTTTAGTTCCTCTTCATGTTGTATCAGTTTATAAAACAATATGTATATGTGTAAACATTTTTTATTTTTTCCTTCTTCGTAATTATTCTTAATTAATCTTATTTTTAAATTATTATTATTATGTGTTGTCAACTATTTTCATTCAATTATTCTTTATTAAATTATAGCTTTAACTTTATTAAAATTAATTATATAATTATAATTTAATTTGCAGATGAAAATAATATGAGTTAACTCTACTATTCTTTAAATGTTATTCTATGACACTAAAGCTCATTATTCATTCTCAGGAATGTTATCTCAAGATACTTGTCAAAAATGAATTTTATTAAAATGGTACGATAACAAAAAAAATTCCCGATCTGTTCCAACTAACTTATTCAGTAGGAAACAGCACATGTAGCAGAGGCTGAAATGGGAGTATTTCGCTACCATCAGCAGTGGCTGTCAGGACTGTACGTCTGCACATCTGTACACCGCTACTGTCTGTACATCTCGTTAATGGATGTCTGTCTGCGACCTGGCGATGGCTCGCGTCACTTTTGTCTGCTGACTTTCCTTCGACAGCAATTACTAGCGAAGATTTCTCGTCATGCACTGTTAAATAAAATGGTTGCATGCATGTCGTGAAGTGCTGGTGAACATAATTTATGACTTTCCTGGATATACAAGTAACAGAGCTTATCTTTGTCATAAAAATACTATTAAATAGGCTTAGAATGTTTTGACTGCATGAAAACCGCTCGTGGGGAACAGTAAACTGCAAGAATATTACGAATATTTTCTCTTAGGCATGGAACTTAAGACCCACTGGTACCGTCTCCTAAATCGATTATTAACTCCATAACTTCTTCGAGAATCCTAATAGTACAAGTGTATCTAAAATTCGAGTGATTATACTTCTGTTTTAGCATTCTTATGTTCTACATTAGTATTGAAATTGAGAGAGTTGATTAATACCTTACTGAGATTCAAATCTAAATGTTCATTGTTCTTTTAAAGACCCGCCTTATTTTAATGACCTCGAAACAAATCTATCGATGTGCATCCCACTCTTAGCCTCAGGTTCCTCAACCGGGTGTGACCTCTGCGACCTGAACATATCTTTTCATCAATCTTGATCTGTATGGTTAAGAGCAGCAGGCAATACACTGACTACAAAAAACTCAGAGAACTTGATGCAGGGATCGATAACACAATCACTGGTACATCTTAATAAATACAGATAAAATTGGAGACAATATAGGATATCTTTAATGGTCTAGAGATAAAATAAGGTAATCTATAAACATAAAATATAAATAATAAATGTACAATAATAAGATGACAGTTTTGATTTATTTAAGGATAACAAACTTAAAAATGTATAAATATATATATATATATATATATATATATATATATATATAAATAGAATTGAATTAATGATAAAAAACACAAATAATATATTGATACATAATTAGTTTCATTAAGAAATGTCTCTTTACATTTCTTTAAGAGCTAAATAGATAAGTGACTTAATAGAGAGAATTTGATAAGGAAATATCGAAGAAAAGATGTGTACTGGTGGATCGTTGTGTATGAATCAAAAGACTGATAACAGTTATACATAGTATATAAGATATGTAAGAAGTATGAATCGTTTGCTGAATGGAACGAAATGAATTGCAGGACAGAGAAAATCATTTTAACATGGAAAAAAAGATGCGCAGGCACAGACTAGCAAAATAAGAAAGAAGATAAAGATCAAGAGATAGATAGAGATAGAAAAAAGAAAGAAATTATCATATGTTATAGAAATCATGGTAAAATGACTATAAAAATTGTTAAATAGGAATAATGGGAACTATTCAAACTAAATAGAACTCGAAGAGTTCATCATAAGATTGAAATTTCAACATACATTATAGTTGTTGAACTTGGGGTGAAGGGGATTGAAGGAGGATTTTAGCCATACGGGTGTCGTGAATATATTGCCTAACACAACCTTCCATTCCATCAGATCTATCTTGGTAGTAGCGATAAGTAATTGCTAAGGAAAACGTTGGACGATTTTAACAATGTTTGAAGCACTGTAATTTTATGATAAAAAAGTTTGAGATTATTCTTTAAAATGGTGTTAGTACGTCCATGGCCTAAGTAAACAATTTTCAAAAGATTATATTGTGCTTTTCTATTATTATTCAATACGATTTTGATCTTATATATTAATATAACATTATACTAATTTATATAAAGAACGAATAAAAAAACTCGTATATCATTATTATCTACATGAAATCTAATATACATTTAAGCCTATTAGATAACGCCTGCAATGATTTGGACAGCCAGACCCGCAGGACCTATCTGCATTGCCAGTAAGGAATAACTTTGCGCCCTTAACTACACTACTGGTAGGGTTGCTGAAATACATATCTACGATCCCGGTGAATAAGTGGTTAAGTTGGATTTTGTCCAGAGAGAGTTAAAAGATTTCAGATAACCGGAATCTTATCAATCTCGTAGTTTTTGGCTTCAAATGGAGTTGTAATATAAAGGAAAACTCTTTTTTAACCCAATGCCTTGCTTGCCAATGCACTATTTACTACAAAATAACTGGATTCCGCTTACTTAAGTACAAGAAACTCATTTTTGAGAAAACTAGACTTAACCCCTTATTCACCGCTGTAGATATTATTTCATATTTTATTTTATAGATATTATGTCTTGTTATTGTCACGAAACATGTTTATATAATCGTCATAATCTCATTGCATCCTATTTCTTGAACTAGCAGTCCAGAAATCAAAATATTGGAATACAATGTGGCATGTTTCATACAGTGAAAAATAATGTGAATATTTAAACCAATATTGCATTACAGATGAATGAGGAATACCGATTGAAACCACATAGAACGGAATGGAACTTAAACCTGAATTAATGATGCATTTAGAAACTATGTTGTGATTGCAGATGTATCGAGACGCTATGGCGTATTCAGAAATGGCTGAATGGGTGATTTATGTACTATTGAGGGATAGAGAGTAATTCGGTCTCATGGCCGGTAATTGTACGCAGGATGGCATGCGCTAATAATATGTGATCCTTGCACCCACCACATTAATGTGATATATTATTATATATTATATTGTGCCAACTATATTATATATCAAGCAGAATTCATCCATAAAAATTTATTTTAACAATATACAATATTCTTTAAGTAGATATTTGAATGGTAACTGGTGTTACCACATGTAAACTAATCAATGTTAGTTATTTTATTTAATATTACTATATAAATTTCTAACAAAAGGTCTATAAAGCATAAAAAATAGCTACCGATAAGTAAAGAATAATAAAATAAAAATATGTAAATAACATTCCAATTACATTTGCAGAAAATTCAATAATATAGCGTATAATCCCAGTGACGCGGCTGGGAAAGGGAGCAGTGGCATCCCGGTCTCCTGCTTTGCCTTCTCTTCAAGGGAAGATTCTTAGTTCGGGGACCCCAAACAAATTGTAAATAGTGTAATTATGGTATGAATGTGAGCAGTTATTTTATTTGTATTATCATTTTTCATTTATTTATTTTTTTATATTTATATGTATTTTTATTACATTTATTTATTTTATTATATTTTATTTTTTGTATCAATAAATTTTGTTTTCTAAAAAAAAAAATCTGATATTATCAGACTCTACCGTGTACTTAACCCGACACCATTCATGGATTCTAGTGGTACAGACTTTATTTTTTTAACAGGGGTAGCCTTCCAACATAACTTTTTGGTCTAGGAGAAAAATCGACACATGAACTGAAAAAGACCCGTTTTAGATAATTTTCGATCCTTAAGTGGCTCCAGATGGTATTTAGCCGATTTCATTATTTCCTTCCTGCCATCGGAAAGTATCGAATGCGATAATCGAAGTTTTCGTTTTCGACTTATAGCAGTTGATTTTGGATTGATAATTGATATAAAATTCATATAGAGGGATCTATCAGTCACAAAAACAATGTAAAACGAGATTTGACTATAGGCACTAATTTTTATTGAACCTTGAAACTGTTTTTTTTTTTTTAATTCTCCTCAAAAGTACCGATTTTCACATTCGATAGTTGGATATGGCAGGGACGATTTGGTAGTATATATTTTTCAAGATGAGTTTTCTTCAAGCTTTTATTTTTGTTATATTAACATGAACTCCTAAACAGGAATTGTAAAGATTTTTAAAATCGCTAATTTACAAACTAGAACATGGTTTATAATATAATGTAAATTAGTCTACAATAAGAAGTTGCTCCACTAACCAATTAAACGGTATAAATAATAGACCTAATTACTATTAATTTTTTCTTTTTATTAAAAACATTATGCACTTTGATACTTTGAAAGCTCTAGATACTTATAAAAACTGAGTAATCATACCCAGAAGCAAAACTGGTTTAAAATTTCTAGTGATAAATACGATCTGGAAATGGGCATTAGGTTGGCATAAGATAAAAAAATGATTAATGGTTCCATGACACTTCTGTTAGAAAAAAACCCACATTAATTTTTCATCTTAAGAAGTCCAACAACATAGGAAGCAGTTCTAAGATATGGAGCTAAAGCATATTGATGCCAGCTCCCCAAATATAACCACTGTTATAATTTTTATATAACATAGCATAACCACTATACTTTATGTGACATAATATAATCACTGATTTTTCTTTTATAATGCAGAATAAACGAACAGAATAAGTCATTACAGCTTTAATTTTTTTTCCTCTTCTCCAAGTATATTAGTCAACGGTCCTTAAATTCTTATTCTTTTCACAATGAAACAGCTAATAATGGTTATTAGGTAAGCCGAACTGTTTAGTCGAACCTGAAGATGACATCATGAGGAGATATTTTTGATGATACACGTCGATGTTCCGCCGACAAAGTCAAACTTTGTATCATTATTAAATCCCCTCAAAAGCAAGACTTTGATATACCACTCGCCTCAAAGAGTTACTTTGATACATCAGTTCTTTAATAAGAGCTTCAGTATTCCTAATTTAGGTGATAATAAGTTTCAGCGCCTAATCATTAAGGATGGAGTAATATTGAAACTCTTTGTCAATCGGTTGAGGTTATAATATATATATATATATATATATATATATATATATATATATATATATATATATATATATATATACATATATATCTAATATATAAAATTTTCGTGTCACAGTGTTTGTAACAGAACTCCTCCTAAACGACTTGACCGATTCTTATGAAATTTTGTGTCCATATTCAGAATCGGATGTAAACTATTTTTCATACCCCTAAGTTATACGTGTCGGCCATTATTATCGATTAAGCTTCGATCGTAGCAGTGACGGTTGATGATGCTGCATTTTTGATAAGTTGTAAGGGCACGTCTGAGCAGTATATATCCAAGTTTGCAACCGAAAAAACGGACGGGAATACTTTTGGTGGCTGAAAAACCTCGAAATTTTCGGAATAATTTCAGTTTTTGGCCTGTATCTCCTAATCGATGCATTTTGGGGAAAAAACACAAATAACCACATTTATATGTCCATTTGCGGTTTGGACCTAGAGCATCTATATTTCTCCCATGGACAATTATATGTTGCATGCTCACGTGTTAGTAAACCATCTAATCTATTCGTAATAGCAAAGGACAGATTAAAAAAAAACAATATTGTGCATCGATTAGCGCTTAAATAAATAGTTAAAATTTAAAAAAAGTTTCTATTAGCCATAATTAAGAATCAACCATGATATACCTCATTCATTAATCTAATGTTTATATTTTATCAGTTAAGAATTTTGTATGTTGTTTGTTTATTACTTACTGTACTTAGATATAAGATGAATAAAATATAACATCAAAAATCATTTTAATTTATTAAAAGTATTACAACAGCCACAGCAACGCGTGGCCGGGTCAGCTAGTATATATATATTGCAGTGAGCTTAAGGATTTTTATGTGTAGTATTAAGATCTTAACTACGACGAGCATTAAGTTGTATCAGAATTAATTGGTGTTTATTTATAAGCCAATCTCGTATTCTACAAATCTTCGGTAACTACATAGAAATATATTTGGTTGAAAATGGACACAATTTGTAAAAAAAATCTTTGTCTGCCCAATCTTTTTGATTATCATGAAATACGAAGTTTTGTAGAATATATTTTTATACCCACATTGTCATGTACAGAAGATATTAATTTTGGTATTAATTAGAACCGACCACTAATATAAAGATGAAGATGACTAAAATGCAGTGATGATGTAAATGTATCACCGGTATGCTACAAAAATTAAATTAACATACTACTGATATCTGATACCCTCTTACCAGGATAAAAACAACCAATTTATGATTTTTTATTTCGCCCTCAATACATGTACATTCATTCTCTAACCTCTAATAGTCATTATGCTATTTATAATTCATTAATTTATTTATCTTCATTCCTTATTCTTAAACTTTGTAGCATGAAAATATCATCATCTCTGTCTTGTGCCAGAATAATTTGACCGTCATCGAAACAAATGCTGGTAAGATGACCGGAACTAACTAGGATACCAATAATTCAGCACTTTCTAAATCCATACTCGATTACTACTACCAATTATATTTTAAATAACGTGGGAACCATGCAACACCCCTGTTTAACCCCTTAGAACTAGATCCCCTCTTAGTTTCATTCCAATACAAAAACATTAACGATGATCTCTAGGCTACAATCCTCCAGAATTTCCTACAGCTATATTTATTACCCCTGTTGGTTTTCAATATAATAGCGGATTAAAAATCATCATATTTTTCCCAACATCACTTGGGAAGAAAGATATACTCTGAAGGTAAGAATATTTCTTTTTGCACTCTGTTCCAATTGATGAGAAAACATGACAATCGATTTGTTTTCTCTTTTATTTTTATTTTTATTTTTAAGGAATCGATCACTAAACAGATGGAGAGTGAATCTTGTATATTGTTGTAGCTGTAAGTTTACTTGTGGTTATTTTTATGGACAGTTGTTCTGTGTATATTTCGTTTAGAATAGAGTAAAGTATTTTTATTTATTTTTTAAATTTCAGGATGTTTTGGGTTCAATTCTTTCCCAAGATTCCCACATGTGCACTTAACTGTATCCTGCTCCCCATCGAGACCTTTTCATGTCATCCATCAGGTCCAAAAGAGGAGCCGTCGATACCACTGTCTTTACTTTATTTTTCGTTACGGAGCAGTTTTTGTCGTTTCAGTCGTATGAATATATTTTTTTAAATATCTTTACATTCATTTTTTTATATCTTGTTTATTCAAATATTTAAATAGAATAATTATTTTAGTTTTCATATATTTCACTATATCCTTATTCAGCTTCGAAATATAAATAATTCTCTAATAAATTTATAAAATTTAACCGTGTAAAAAAAAAAAATGTACCACTACAATCAGAGACTAGGTTGAAAACGGTTGACAGTGTTAGTCCTAGATCACGCTAAACCGCATGATTCCTTACCTGTTTCGGGTACCCACTTAATAGAAGTTGCGTAATTCCCAGGTCCCCGTTCCCAGAAGATCCATCATGGCTTTTAACAGATTAAATAAAATCTCCCTTGACAGCCGGATTTGAACCCGGAAATTTTGGCCCGGCAGCTCACCCCTCTACTACAGGATCATAGAATTTATTCTTGACCTCAACCCAGAATGTTTGGTACCAAACTAAATATATTTATATCTTTTGAAAAACTATATCAATTTAGAGGCTTTGATTAATTACTCCTAGTACCCATTGACATCTTTATTAATAGGTATAGGGCGCGCGACTCCCAGGAAAGGGAAAACGGTACCCAGAGAGCGGTTAAGCCGGGGACAGGAGATATGAATTAATGACTGTTAGTCCGCCCGATAATTCCTCCTAAGTGTTGAGGAAATTGCCTTCGATTTCGGTAATTAATCCTCACGGAGCATATAAGCATCCATCCATTCTAACAAGGATTAGAATTGATGTAATCTATGTATCGCCATATATTTCATGTATTTACACTTTTCATTATTATTTACTTAATATTCTATTAATACTTTTCCCTACCCTGCTACGAGATAACCTTTTTTCGTTTTCAATTTATAAAGTTTGAAACGAATCGATATACAGTTTCTTTCCAAGTTTTAATTAAGAAGTAGGCTGATTAAAACGGTGTAGATCGATTTTCGATGAACGCTTTTCTGCTAGTAACCCTCTAAACCTTTCAAGATATTGATGCGTGTCAATATCTTGATATCAAAGGTTATATTTGCTGAAATTTTCATTTCTAATACCTTATATACTTTTATTGCAGGGAAAGTATATCAAAGGCACTGGATATTAAAATAACTGACAACATTGCTTGAAATAGATTTAAAAGATAATATTAAGTTTGCATGTTGATGTTATCAAGTTTCTGTAAAAATATTTAATATTAATTATGCTATTCAAAAGTACAAATTATTTTTAAATTATTAACTACTACAATCACTTATGCATCCTTCATCAGGCTCTCTTGTTTTAAAATGTTATATGTCGTTTCATATTTTTCTAAAATCTTTATTTTCTAATATTATATATCAATATTACTCCCCTTGTTTTACATTTTTTTTCCTAGAATGAGAAATATTTATCCATGTTTTTCTTTCTGAATAAGTTAACTAACAAATTCTTTCATTCAGATATTTGCCTTGTTTTATTACTCCTAAAAATGAGAGACAGTTTTTTTTTTTTAATAATAAGAATAATGTAGGGTTAAGAAATCGGTAATCAAGTTCTTCCCGACTATTTCGTTAATTTTAAGATTTAGGTGATAATCTAGATTAAAACAAAACATTCCTTGAAAATAAATTTGAAGAATAATATCATTAAAAATTGATACCTTTGAATCACTATTACATTCTTACAAATAAACTTAAAAGAATTAGATACAGCTGCCATGTAAACGAAGTAAAGATTTAACCAAACTAATATTTCAACTTTCTTTGTGTCACAACCTTGAAAAACCATTCAATATACGTACAATTTTAGCGATGCATATTTTTAGCTTGTGTAAAAATAAAGGTTTTATGTGGGCGATTGTCTGGTATTCTTTATTTAAAAAAACTTTTGACTATCCGAACCATGGCTGAACTTTCGTTTCTAATAAACGACACTCTAATACATTATTAAAATGTTACAGCATTTTTGTGTTTATAACAGTAGTTTAGATACATAATAAATTCCATCTATAACATAAAAATTAAATTATTTAAGAAACATTCGCGATAAAATTTCTGATATTTCATTAATTACTGTTTTATAAATCAATTAGTCCAGAAATTAATTTCAGATTATCACGAATCATAACTCAATAAAAAAAGAAAATCAATAAAACATCTTGAGTCAATTTTTAAGAAATTAATAACATTCAAAATCATGTTTTCAGAATTATTAATTTATTAAAAAATAAGATATTATTTTTGAAAGTGGAATTAGTTCATTTGGATCTAAAAAAAACAGCGTTTACTCTTTTAAATAACGTTAATGACTGTTATATCCTAATCAAATTTAAATAGCATTTAGCCTAAACCACATCACTCTGCTTACGTGCGTAAGATGGTTTTTCATAAGTGATTTTATGAATCTCAAAAAATTAATTAAACCACTCGTTATTAATAGTAATGGGCGATTTATCAAACACACGTTAACTAAATATAAAATTTCTTCCCGCAATAAACACTGCTAACTCAATAAAAGTTTGTATTTTCAATAAAACATAAAAGATAATCATTAGATAGAGTTTAGTGTAATAAGCATAAAGTTTGCCTACATTTTTAAATGAATTCTTAAGTGAACCTTTAAATACCTCGAAATATGAAAATATGGACTTATACCACTTTCAAAAACAACAGGACAACTAATTTAATTTTTATGAAAAAATATTTGTTTATTTCATCAATGAAAGTAATATAACGAAAATATACGTTCGTTTTATTGTAATAATAATTTAAGAAATATACGAACCGGAGGTCGAGGAAGTTCGAAGTTTAACAAGGAAACGCCAGTAACCGTGCTATTTACAATGCTAAATTTCACCTACTCCCTTATGTTCTACAAAATGCAAATGCGGTCCTAGCTAATTCTCTGAAGAATTTGCATATGCAAACTCGTACTTTATAACTATGTTCCACAAATATTTTTCTGCAAATAAACACGGTCCCTGTAGAGAACAGTTTTCGACTATATTAAGATTTTTTTTTTGCTTTTTTTTAAGAAACATTCAGGTCTCTAATAACATCACTATTGAATTTTATTTTTTCTACAGTATTCAATTTGATGGAAGTAAATTACAATGTCACAATTATTTTTCTTAATTCGTACTATTAATTTTAATAATTGGACAATGGACTTATCTTTTATGTTTTATTGAAAATACAAACTCGATCCTGAATTTTAATAAAAATGATTTGGGATAGTGCAAAATAGGTTATTTATTTCACTGATTCGAAAAAGAATTACTACTAAGATTCTCAAGATGTTTTCATGAAATAATTCAAAACAGTCAATAACAGTTCTTCAGGTTTCGATCTTGTCAATTTTTTGTCAACTTTTCGCTAGGCATGCTGCGAAGAGCTTCATGACAGAATTTCAGAATGAGTCCTAAGGAAGTTAGCGAAACCAAAAAAAAAAAAATTATTAAAAATAAACATCCAGTTTGTATTTTCTATACAAAATAAAAGTTACGCACATAGCCCTATTATAAAAATTATAATACGAATAATGAAAAGTAATGATGCAATTGTAATTAATTTTCTTCAAATGAAAATCTAGCATTATATTTAGCGTAACGATAGTAAAAAATTTGACAACTCGGTCAAAACCCGAAGAAACTCTTGATGAATTAATTTAACATATTGGCCGTGGAAATTTAAGAGTGTATTTAATTTAAAACACTTTTCATTAGTCAGGAGCGAATAAAAACAATGGAGTCGAATGCATGATGATTATATTGATAATAATTTTCGAAATTAAAATACAAAATAATTTTTATTCTCAATGTCCCTTAAGAATAACATGAAAGGATATTCTTTCAGCACCCGCCTTCTTGAACTTAATTAAATTTTCAATTATAAATGAAATATAAAATAATCATGTTTGAAATGGAAAAATAGATTGTCTTTAAATGAGGTTCGGAAAGAAGCTTGATAAATGTAGATGTCAAAGAATTTCAAAATAAAATAACAGTATTTTTGAAAAGAGAACAGTTCTTTGAGATCGAATAGACAAATTGGTACGTTTAGATCGTGTATTTAGGTTTTATTCTTTGTTCCTAAGGATTAAAATGGAAAAAAAACGAGAAGGAATTGTCGTCGAAATTGAGGAAAAAGCCTTAAATAAATGTTCTCAAGTATTCATTACAGCCTCGTTTTTTGTCCAATTAAATCCCACCGTAACTACAATAATTATATCCATTAAAATTATTATAATTATTGTTATGTACACAGTGCTGTGGAAAGAGTGAGAGAGGTTACTAGGAATAATATTAGGAATTAATGAGAGGTTACAAGGAGTAATAAAGAGAAATAATGAGAGTGCTTACAAGAAGTAATAGTGAGGATGAATGAGAGAGGTTATTCGAAATAGCAGTGGGAAAGAAGGCGAAAGGTCAAAAGGAATAATAGTGGTAAAGAATGAGAGAGGTTACTAGGAGTAATAGTGTTGATGAGTGAGGTAGGTTACTTTAGAATAAGAATGGGGAAGGATGAGAGAAGTTATTTGGAATAGTAGTGGGAAAGAATGGGAGAGGTTAGAAGGAATAACAATGGGGAAAAAATATATATGTTTTTAGCAGTAATAGTGGGGAAGAGAGAGGCAACTAGGAGTAATAGTGGTAGTGAATAAGAGATGCTACTAGGAGTGATAGCCTAGATGAGTGAGAGAGGTTATTTGAGTTATGCAATTTGGGTTATGCAATAAGAATGGGGAAGGATGAGAGAAGTTATTTGGAATAGTAGAGGTCAAGAATGGGAGAGGTTACTAGGTGTAAAAGAGAGAATGAATGAGAGAGGTTACTAGGAGTAATAATGAGAATGAATTAGAGATTACTAGGCAATATTGATAAAAAGTAAGAGATGTTACAACCAGTAATAGTGTGAATGAATGAGAGAGCTTATTGGGAATAACAACGGAGAAGAATGAGATAGGCTATTAGGAGTAATAAGATTACTTCATCAAATTTATCACCCGTAAGCTTTAAAAGGAAACGGGTATTACTCAGAAATCAGATATCGACAAAGACAAATGTCCCTGTCTGTGGAAAAAAGGGAGTTTTGAAGGGAAAATTTATAGATACATAGAAAAAAGGAAAAGTTGAACAGGAAGACCAAGTGTAATACTTTTTCTCAGAAGTCGTCTTGACAAGATTCATTTGGGATTTTTATTTCAACGCAATTAGGTTATCGGGAATAATGAAACGGGAAAATGAGCAACAAGGATTAAAAGGAATTGGAGGAAAGGGAAAACGCTTTTTTGGGAGGGGATTGACGAAAGTGGAATTAAGGCCTTGAGGCGTGAATGATTAATAAATATGGCGAAGTAATTGAGGATTTTCTCAGATTTTTTCACTTGGATTAAGGATCAAGAGTTTCGCAGAAAACACAGAGCGCAGGTAAAAATATTTTTTGGTTTTTATTACAGAAGCTAAAGAAAATATTCTACGGTGACCCGATGTGTTCTATTGAACCTACTTGAGCTGGCAACGCAAATTTTGAGAAGCATATATTGATTAAAGAAGAACTATTGAATAATTCTGTTGACATTGAAAAAAAAATTCTGAATGAGAGAACAGTGAACTGTACCTTACCATGTTCTAACAACAAATAAATTACTATTTATAATACTTTCTATGCTATGTATGTAACACGATTTTCCGATTATAACTAGAGAATGCAAATAAACATGTAAATAGAAAATAAATTAAGAGTATTTAGGAATATTATGAATATTTGTAGTGATTCCATGAACTAATTACACTGGCCTACATCAAATTTGCCTTTTACATGAAAATGTAATAAATTGATAGTGTTTCACTCGCTGAAGATAAATATGCAAGTTAAAATTCATAGTTAGCTCTTATTGTTCGTTTGTACCATATTTAATATAATAGCGGGTAGCGCGATAGATTTATCACATTAATGATGATAATTCCAAATATTTAGGGATTACCCGCGGAAATTTTATTATTTCTTATTTGTTTGCTGATTCTAACGCTGACTGCGTTTTGTTTACCAGTTAAAACGTGAAATTGTCATAGTTTTTTTTCACATTTTCAGTGAAAAATCTACAGTTTTCATTATGTCGCGTAAATGTGTTAATAGTGCACACGATTTTGGCTACTTATGTGGTAAGATGACCCATATTAACCAAACATACTCAATAACTCAACGTTTAGAAACTGTTTACTTCTATTATTTTGGAATTAAAATTAAAAACCAAGACAAATCGTGGGTACAACATTTTAATTACTCAACTTGCTTCACACATATAATTAAGTAGCTAATTTTTAAAAAAAGGTCAACTGGACTCAATCATATAATTTATTCTTTAAATTGGAGAAAAAAAACCGATTTCAAGTAAAAAAAAAATGTATTCCTTATTTATCAAGATACGTTTCGGCCTAGGCCATTCTCAATCTTATGTTTAAATTGTTTCATTTTTGTCCCTATTATATGGTTAACAATTCGACCATAAGACATTGACTTATTTAGATTAATTTAATGGAAGTTGACTACAATGGGCCTGCATCCTCACAATCGTCACAGTTTTCAGATGATAATATTGTTTGTGATTAACCTCGTCTTGTTTTTTTTCCTTCGAACTGTGGTGATGTGACGAAAATGGTGAACGATTCGGCCAAGATATCTCGACAATGAAAAAGAGATACCAGGGTCGATGGAATGCGTCAATATTAGCGGACTACCGCTGGAATTTGAGAAGAGATACCCCGGAAAGTAATTACAATAGACTAACGATAAAGAAGAGAATATCGCAATTAAGCATGTTTAAATATTTTGTTAATATTTCAAAATTGCCAATTTTATATAAAAAGTAAAAAAAAATAACAAATAAATATAGTTTTTTTTTTAAATAAATTGTTTTGTACTTTAACATGTTAGTAAAAGTCAAATTTTGTATATTGGGTATGTTTTAAAAATAAGAGCTAATTAAAAAAAAAATATTCGTGTTTTCGTAATAAGTAACCTCATAGCAGTATAAAAATATAGTATTCAATTGAAAGGCACACAAAAACTTAAATTTTGTAGACCAGTGTTATTAATAATCTTGGTTTTATTTTAATCATAAAATAAATACTTTAATTGCGACTTCAAAATGAACCAATCATTTGCTAACGTAAATTAATTATTAATAAAAATAAAAAAAGTTTGGAAAACCATAAGGCTCGGTATCGATGCCATCAATAACTGCTATCAAACCTCCATCCAAGCACCTCCACCAAAAACGCCATTCCCAGGATTGTCACCAGATTCCACAGTACCCATTCACTAGTTCATCACTGT